>JAJTUV010000414.1:600000-1089217 GCA_021653895.1 Mastomys natalensis
GGTTGTTTTCCTTGGCTGCCACTTGGACCTGTTCGGGCCGCAGCTGGGACGCGGGTGGCAGAGCTTCCGGGGACACTGATTCCCCTGGCAGGAGGGGAGGGAAGGCAGCGAAGGTCCATGCTGTCCCTGGCGTCGAACAAGAATGGCAGAAAGCGGGTCAGCACATGACACTAACGCCTAGGCGATGGTCGAAGAAAGAGGGTAAGAGGGAAGCCGCGCAAGGAAGAGCGAGGGAGATTCATCTTAGGGACCCTATCTTACACAACACACACACACACACACACACACACACACACAACACACACACACACTAACAAAGTCGGCAAGACAAGACCGAACAGCTCGGGGCAGCGCAGTTACGTAAAGACAGTCCGAGACCGGGCGGGGAGTGGCTCGGAGCCTGCGGCAAGGCGCACCGGGGCCAGCCCGGAGCCGTGCGCGCTTCCCCAACACTGTTGCATAGCTTCTACGTGGCTGTTGGGGTGGAAGGTCGGTCTGCGGTCCACAGCCTATATCTGGCTGACAAGGAAACACTGCTGCTGTAAGGTAGAGCAGTAGGTAAAGTAAGGGATTTGAGTTTCCCGGAGTGAGAGGCTTGGGTCCTGGAGAGGATGGACAGCATCCTCCGCTCCAGACAAGGCACACTAGAAGACCTTCTCAGCCTAGGGATGGGATGAGATTAATCCAAGGATAGGTCCTAACTTTCAGGCCCTACGTCCTCCGCACGTACCCTGAGAGAAGGAGAGATGGGGCGACCCTTCCTCGGGGTGTGTGACACTTCCTCCCTTCATGGAGCGCAGACTTAAGGTCACGATCAGTTGCGCAGATCTCTCCTCGAACACAAGCGAGAGGATTGAGAGCGTCAAGGGACCGGCGCTCGCCGCTGGTGGAGACTCAGTTGGACAGAAGCCTCCCCACAAACATGCGCACCACCCCCCAGGAACACTCCGACAGCTTGCCTGGAATTATAATAATTATGCCGAGGGGAAGGGGGGACCCAGCGAGCTGAAGTACATCTAATCCGATAATCATTTTTCTTTTCGAGATGCTTCAGGAGAAGAGATGAGAAACCTGGGGTGGGGATACAGGGCCCGCGCCGCTGCAGGGATGGAGGGTGGGCAACCGAGAGTCGCTAGGGGCTGGAGAGGTTGCTGGGCAGCGGCTGCGCAATACAGAGATCTAGCTGAGCCTCGGCTCCCGTGAGATTTTTAAGACCCGGAGGGGCACCTGTGGAGCCCTGTGGCCTCCGGGAGCCAGGATTGCGTCGGGCGCGTCTCGGAGCGCGGACACACTGTGGCGCGTCCCGGCGTTCGCGGGGAGCCAGGGGCAGCGCGTCCGAGGGAGCCCCGCGGGCTGCCCGCTGCTGCGCCAGGCTTCTAATTAGAACCCGCCGCCGCGGAATTCCTGGGCTCAAGAGGAAGCGCCTTCGCCCCCGCTCTACTCCCATAAAGAAGGGCCTTGTCGCCAGCCTCCTGGCTACCCCGCCGTCCTGGGACTTTAGTCCCTGAGGTCGTGGGGGTCACTAACCGGGTCCACCCAGGCCCACAGAAGTATAGCCTTTTCACCTGGGCTGTTAGACCCCGCTCGGGTGCACCCGGTATTCTCCAGGTGAGAGGGGAGGGGTGGGAAAAAGTGAAGCCCTTAGCCTTCCCACCCCTCTCCTCAAAGGACCGGGGCAACCCTTTGGCCCCAGAAAGTGATACGGAAGTCCACCTGGTATTCATGGGGCTGGGTGACAAGGGCCACCTCTCCGCCCATCCTCTACTCCCACTTTGTTCTCTGTAGGATTCTCACACTTAACAATTCTGCTTCCTGAGACGCAGCCCCCCTCACTCTGGGATGCTGGCTTCCTGGGGACAAGACCTAGTTCCCCTCCTGCCGTCTCTATTCCCTCTCAGTCCCCGGTAGGCTCAAAGTGTCAGCTGGATCGCGCCCACAGAATGGAGAGGAAGGATCTCCTAAAACGGGCGGCAGTTACTTGATGCAGTGTGGTAGCTGGCTCTTTAATAAAGGTTGTTTTGCAGTTTCTACTTACCCAAGCTTCAAGCGTCTTTTGCCCACACTCTGGGCCTAGATGAGGCATAGCCCCCATGTGGAGGAACATCATGGCTACTGTGCTGAGTGGGCTACTGGTGAGCTCCAGACAGAGGCAAAACAGGGGACCTGTGAACCTTTTCTTTCGATTTGGATTTGTTACATTCACGCTCAGCCTGCATGCTGATTCTTTTACTTGACCTCCCACCCAGCCTGAGCCTCCCTCCTCCTTTCTGGCCCCAGCTCTCCTTTCCTATGAAAGCGAAAGTGAACCGCAGAGAAGTTCCTCACCTGCAGGACCAAAACCAGGAAATCTCAAATCAGGAGTAATTAGGCTTTTGAAGATGGTATGGGTCTCCCGGGGGTGGGGTGAGAGAGAGAAGAGAAAGTTGGTGCTTTTCTGCTTCTGGTGGAACCGTGAAGGTCTACCGCCTCCCCAGGACCTACTCTGAGGGATGGGTGGTATATTCGACCCCATTGCCAGTCCTGATACTACAGACCCATCCAAAGTAAGACCTCCATGTGTGTTTGTTCTGGGATCTTCAGGAGCTGGGGCAAGGAGCAGACAAGTGAACCAAACCGCATCCCAGAGGAAGGTTCTCTTTCCTCTTCCCACTCCCTTGCCAAGTTGTCTTCTCACAGTGTTAGAACTGATTGGAAAGAGTTCAAGGGAAGAGGAGCTATTCATGAGGCTAAAAGAAAGTAGGCTCCATCAGAGGACTCACACTGGAGAAACTCTAAGATGCGCCTGCCCCCCCCCCCTCCCTTTCTTATCTCCTGTCTAGAGATGCCAGCCTTGTGGCTCCCTGCTTCTCCCCAGACACTGAGCTAATTGGTGGTGGGAAATTGACTTTATTCAAACTCACAACTCCCTCTGTCCCCTCCACAGGCTACACTGCTGTGTCCACATGCTCACTGGCCATTTCTTGCTGTTGTCTCAGTTCTCAGCCCTACACTCACCCCATGCCCTCACTCCCACCTAGATTTCCTGTCTGTGTCCCTGCTTCTTGCTCCTTTGCTTGTGGGAGAGCCAGTGTCCCAGCTCCCCTTTCGCCCTTCCTCCTCAGGGTCCCTCTCCTGTGAACATGTTCCTGTTGGACCGCCAGCTCCTGAGTATGGGACACTGCAAAGCAGATGGGCCTGTGCTCAGCTCTTTCACAGACCCTCCGGAGCGTCTGACAGTTTCCTCTGTGGGGTTCTCCCTGGTATCCCTGAAGCTGTATTGTGTCCCAGGGACATGAGCTCCATCTCTTTAGGACCAACTCTAGTTCCTCTTCTCAGCAAATAGGTCCCCTGGCTTGTCACTCTTCTCTACAGCCCTGACACCCCCCGCCCCCCCCCCCTGTGCACTGCTGGGCACAGACAACCTCCAAGGAATTAGGGTTCTTAGCTTTCTTCCCACCTCCTTGTGACCTGGTGATGGATGCTAGCAGTCTGCCTCACAGTGGGAACAAAGCCTGGTGGAACACACAGGGTAGGTGAGAGAGAGGGGGTGGGGTGGGGAAAGGATGAGAGAGACAGACTAGGGGGCGTGTGGGTTTTAGGTGGAGAGGTTACAGATGAGGCAGATGGTCCATGTAGAATTGCCAGGTTGCCAAAGTGAACAGGTGCATAGGCTGATGTGTGGAGCAGATGAGATGAGAGCGTACAGCTAGGCAAGGACGGGTAGACTGAGGAAGAGCCAAGCTGAATTTCCTGGCTTGCTTCAGGGCTGCAGACGTTACTCTAGAGCTGTCATTTATGAGTCTTCATCTCAGTCCAGCCGTTAAAGCCTGCTCTCTCTCTCCCCATCTTCAGGCTCCTTCCCCACCTGCCCACCTCTGTCTCTCAGTTCTCTCTGTCTGTTCCCTCCCTCCTTCCCTTTCTCTCTTCTTCGAGTCTTTCACTTCACTTGGTCAGTAACTAACATAAAACTCACAAAGCAAAAGAAATCTGAACCCTACATAAATTACCACTACTACTAGTATTGTGACTCCTGGGGCACTGAGCTAGGTGTTGCATCCTTAGAACTGCCAATCATTCAAACTGTCATCATTAACCACAAGAGGAACATTCAAAGCCAGCCCTTTCCCAAGACCAATTTGCCCAGCTCTTCAGACTTTGATGCCCCCACCCTCCAAATGTTATAGAGGTGAGGATGTCTCCAAGGCTGGTGTCTTTCTTCCACCAGCTTTATGTCCCCTTAAAATGACTTTCTATATCAGACCCCTCTGTGGTCAGAGAGCAGAAAGTGAGTCAATTCAGTAGCACTGAGTATACTCTTGGGCAATTATTAATGTTCTGGTAACATCCCCTACATACACAGACATTTGATCCCTTGTACAAACCTTTGGTCTGCTCAGGCAGTGGTGGTGCACGCCTTTAATGGCAGCATTGTGGAGGCAGAGGCAGGTGGATCTCTGAGTTTGAGGCCAGCCTGGTCTACAGAATGAGTTTCAGGACAGCCAGAGCTATACACATAAACCCTATCGGGGAGGGGGTGGCAAAACAAAAAAAACAAAAATCCTTTGGCCTGGAGGTTTAGACCCTTGGCAACTCAAGTATCCCTCTTTTGGTATGGTCCAGGATTCCGGAAACAGGACTCAGATTTTTCACCTTGGCCCTCAGAATCAGAATACCATCAGTGCTTTTTGATATGTGACCAGAACCTAACTGTAAAAGATCAGTCAATTTTCTGTGAAGAATGCAATCTGTGTGTGTGGTGGGGTGGGGGTGGGGGGTATTGCAGCAGCTTAATGACAGTGTACCAACAAGTTGGGTTCTTCTCTGGTTGGTCTAGGAGGCCTGTGTGCCAGCCTGAAATCACTCATCGGCAGAGCTCTTCCTCTCTCTAGACCCTAGGTTCCCCGTGTGAGGACTGCCGGCCCAGCCTTTGGCATTTCTGCATTTGCCTCTGTTCTGGGAAGGTGAAGAATTAGGCTATTGGGCTGAGAGGGTTCAAGGAGGACCATTTGGATCTCCTCCGACAGTCCTCTGGAGAAGGAGGCTTCGTCTTCTGCTTGGCCTCAGAGGCTGAGGCAAGGGTGTAGAGAACTGACAGGAGGCTGACCTAGGTTCAGGGTGTGAAAAGGCCCCCTGAGGGCTTGTCCTGGTACCAGTCTTGCTATCTAGGACATGGTGAGCAGCAGAATCCAAGGCTGAGAAAGAGAGCCACTTCCCTTCCCTTCTGAAGGCTGAAATTTCTAGTGGACTGTTAGCAATACAGGGGCCACATAGCCTCCTCAGAGTCCACAAAACCCTCAAGTCCACCATGTGCACCTGAAGGAAACATGTCTCTGTGGTGAGCTGTTGATCACATACTGCATTTGTAGAGAAGTCTGGGACTAAAGAGAGGAGGCACAGGCCCATGACCAGTGAGGCCTTAGCCATGTCGGCCTGTACCCAGGAGCATTCCTCCCCCTTTGGAAAGAGCGCACTTCCAATGCCTATCATCAAAGTCAAGCGGACCCAGTTAGTATGGCTTCCTTTCTCCTCCCTGATTTGCTTGTATGCCCTTTGCAGCCAACCAGGAAGGCTGTGTTGAGTAGATGAACCGACAGAATCTTTCTAGTGAACAACAGGCACTGTACTCAACCATGGTGGACACGGGGACACATCTGGATATTTCTAATACCTTCCCCCATCCCACCACATGACAACTTTCCAGCTCTGAGACCTAGAGGAACCTGGCCTCTGCCTCTACCTAGGTCTCCCTCCAGGGCTCCCCAGGTGACACCCTCAAGGTGTCTGATACATTGGCGCTTCCACATTCCTTCACCGGCAGAACGTGCCGCTGCCGCCCAGGGAGGCTGGCAAACACATGGCCGCCGGCGCGGGAGCCTCCCGCCTGCCAGGACTCGCTCAAAGTATGTGTCAGTAATCCTGCTGGCCCGGCGGGGCAGGACAGGCGCTGGCTGGGAAGGCTTCAGGCAGGGCCCTGCGCTGCCTGGAGTAAGGACTTGGGACCCCTCCCCAACTCAGAAAGTGCTGGAATCTCAAGGAGGGCTTCCATTTTCTGGGGATGCTGTCTATTTGTGGGAAGGCAGCAGAATGTTGGGGATCTCAGGAACATAGGTACCCTGGGGACAGCTTTCCATCTGGGCGGTTCCTGGGCAGCCCCATTCAAGAGAGGACAGTGTGCTTTGTCCCTGGGACTCAGGTATGAGTGTGGAAGCCTGGTGATGCCACTGAGAAGTCCAGTACTCCAGAGAGAAAGGCCTGAATGGGATGGATACTCCATCGGTCCACAGCATGCTGGCCCTTATCAGCAGAGACCTCTCTACCCATGATCCTCCTTGTTCCCTCTGGGCTTGGGCAGAGCCTTGGGAACCCCACCTGCTAGAATCCAACTCAGTGCTTACTGTGCCTGATTCCGTGCCAGCAGCGGACAAGAGAAGTCAGGCAAGCGAGGCACTTCCTGCACCAGATACACATGAAGGGAGAGGTGGACAAGAGACAGTCCTGGACAGGCAGGTAGCAGGAGCACAAGTATACAAGGCTTCTGTCTGTGTATATGCGTGCGTGCGTGTGTGCTTGCATGAATGCGCGCGCATGCGCGGTGAGGCCCTGTCCATAGGCTGTGACTCTCTAAAGTCAGAAAAGCAATGGAGACTTCTATGTCCTACTCCTATCTTGAAGCCTCAGTTAGAATAGGGTCTACCACTTCATTGGGTAAATAGGGAAACTGAGACCAGGACACTAGGAAAGGGTGTCACAGTACTCAAGTGAATAATAGCACTGTAGCCTGGGCTTCTCACCTATGCCTGTCCAAATGCAACCGGCCTCGGCACCCCTGCCAAGTTAATTCCTCACACAGCCCCTTTCCGCCTGCCTGGAAGCTTCCATCATAAATACCAGTGGATCCCCAGCTTGCCTCTGGAGGCTCGACACCAGGTAATATGGATCCAGTGCCATGACACAAGGATGGGAAAATCCACTTGAGACCAAATAGAAGCTGGGGAACCTTGGCCCAGGGAGGCCAGTGCTGGCCCAGGCTGGGCTGGCCTGCTGCCCATCTCCCAGTCCTGGACCAGCCTCCTTCCTCTGCTGCATGTCACAGCCAGCGTCTCTGCTATATCCCTGGCCAGGTGCCCGGCCTTTCAACAGGAGCAAGGAAAGGAGGAGGGGAGAAAAACCATTAGTGTTTGCCGGCTGCAGGCGTGGCTCACGTGGCTGCAGCCACAGGATGAAACCCGAGTCTAAGGACAGGGCTGTGTTCCAAAACATAGCAAGCTCTAAGTAGACGGCGATGCCTACCCCTTTAAAGACAAACTATGATTAAGTAATAATAAAAATTTAACAGCATTAGTGAAAATGAAAGCAAGAGGAGTCTGAGATCTGATTGGCATAACACAGGCGTTTTTACTGGTGTGGGTTATTCTTGTTTGACCCACACACACATGCTTTTGTAAGGATAAAAAGTTTCAGCCCCGCTTTCTGAGGCTTAGTTTAAACATCTGTGTTTTGGGAACTTTTTGATGGTGGCCTGTTAGTTACATGGGGTCTGAAGTGCTTAGGGTCCACTACCTAACTTTGGCTGCCAGTTCTTCTGCTGGGACCCAAGAAAAGGCTTGGGGTGGGGTGGGGTGGCCAGACCTTTCAGAGGAGTGGCAGGGGAACACTGATTTTTTGGGGGGAGGAGTGTCCAGAGGACCTTACAATGTGACATCCAATTGGACAGTTAAAATTCTAGCTGAAAGTAGAGATTGAAGGCTTCTCCTAAGAGGCCGTCCTCCACCCTGGTTGGCAGAGAGAGGGGAAGTGGAGTGAATTCCTCCGGTCGTGAATCACAAAGGCCAGGTGCAGAGAAATGGGTGCAGCGAGGGTGTGCCGCCTCCCAACTTCTCCCCAGGCCCAGGCAGGGCCCTCCTGCCCTAGCTGTTTCCATCACCCCAAGGCAGGGTTCAGACCTTACAGTGACCTCGCAACTGGAGGAGCTGGATATGAATTGGGAGTAACTGGTTACAGGGTCTCCTATTCTTAATGCTTTTCTGGGTAAAAGATAAAGGTACAGTCTAAGTAAGGACACAGGGTCCTTTGAGTAACCTGAGGGTTCGCTGTCTTTGTCTGGACACTGGTTTACACATGTCAGAAGGATGCTGCGTGAAAGGAGATGAGGTGGGGGAAGGAGAGGTCCTCAGACACTCCTGAAAGCTCACGGTTGGCATTAGGGGCTTAATAAAGACTAGGTTCATGCTGGATAGGATGAAGACCGCCAGTTTGTTTGGCTGGTAGCCATCTCTTGGGCCTTGTAAGCAGGCAAGGGTGACTGGATAACTGCCAGGGCTCAGGTTCCACTGGTCCCTGTCCCTTCTCCAACATCTGATATGTCTCGGGGTTTCAAATCTGATAAGTCTTGGCCTTTAAGGGAGAGCAGTGGCCCAAGAGGCCAGTGGAATTTTAGATGTCTAGGGGAAATTATGTTCATCGTTAACTCCTGGGAGAATGGGGTGGAGAGAGTAGAAAAGGCAGGTGGTAACAGCCTTCAGGGCCCATGAAGATACTCAGGTGTTTTGCATTTGGACTCAAGCCTTAGAAGATTCCTTGTCTTTGGGGTACCTTTAGAGTTGTTGAATGTCAGACTGGAAGAGACCTCAGATCAGCAGCTTAAAACTGCATTTCCAACACTATGCTCTAACCCTGTCACGTACAGTTCAGCTATGGACACTGAGGTTCTAAGAATCTCAGGGGGCAGACCAGAATAGACCAGCACAGTGGGTCAGATGAGACCTCACGGTTGGGATCACCTCTCTCATCTCCCTTGATGACTCTCCCTTGATGGAAGTGGCATTGTAAGGGAAGCATACCACTTTTGTGACACTGTGTCATTTTGATGTGCTGGCTGCACGCGGGCTCTGCTTGCTGCACTTCTCTATGTTGGACTCATTCATGAATGTTATTTTGCTTGGACTGGGGCGTACTACATTTTAAGAGTGTTATAGTATATCAGAGCCAAGTGTATGATGGCTCAGACAGTAAATGAAGTATCTCTTACACAAGCACAAAGACCTGTTGTGTTTGATCCTCAGGGCACACATAAAAAGCATTATCTGGTAGCATAGTTTTGAAATGCCAATGTCGAGGATGTAAAGACAGGCAGGCCCCTGGAGCTCACTGGCTAGCCAGCCTAGCCTAGAGTGAGCTCTAGGTTCCAGTGAAAGACCCTATAATAAGACACATAGTTCGTAAGGAGCAACACACAAGATTGACCCCTGGCATCCAGTGCATGTGTTCACCCCTGAACAGGGATGCATGAGGGGGTGCCCTTGGGAGCCAATGTGCTGGGACCACTGTTTTTGGCATAGCAACCTTGAAGTCTTGACATAGATTCCACTCACAAAGTCTTGGTTTCTTGTCCCAGATGGCCTTGGATTGCACCTGTCCTAGTTTGTCACATACAGGGTCTGTGAACACATCTCCCATGAGCTCCACCCAGGGCAACTGATCTGAGGGTGGACAGATAAAGGACTGGGACAATGATGAGGGATTTGAAGGGACAAACACAGCAAGAGAGGATTTGCAGAAAAAAAGGTCCTGAGTAGCATCAGGAAGGGGCAGCTGTCCACAGGCTAAGCCAAAGAGCTTGTGGTGTCTTGGACACAAGATGCCTGGAAGGTGGCATCTCTCAGAGTTGCCTTTTTGTTCTGGGTGTTAAGACTCAGGTAAGGGTAGAAGAATTCAATGCAGTGAGAAGGACAGTGGTGCACCCCTCGGTTCTTGCCAAAGCAGAGCAGATGCCACAGATTTAAGAACTTTTGCAGCTCCCAAGTGTCAACCAGACTGGGGAAGTCACTTTTAACCCCACTCACATTGTTGGGGGTCATTTTGTGTATTCGTGGCTTGGGGCAGTCCTGAGAATCCCTCTGTGGTCTCAGAGCCAGAAACTTGGCAAACTCCATGCTTCAGATCCAACTTCTGAAAGCACACATAAGTAGGGCAAACTTAGAACTCCAGACCTCAGTGTACGCCCCAAAGTCTGGTAGGACATTCTGGGCATTGTTTTGGACCTCAGAACTCTGGGAATAACACAGAGTTTGAGGTGCTGCCAGATTCTGGGCTTGGAGAGGCTTCTGGGGATAGGGGATGGAAGCAGAAAGCTGTGTGAGCTTGAGTGTGTAGTGTGGCTACTCAGCCTACAGCAGACCTGGTGGATGAGAGAACCCTTAAATCATATTCCTCTGCAGCCTCTGGGTGCTAATGCCATGCTCGTGCTCCCGATGGGACAAGAAATGGAATTCTCTTTCCAGCTCTGCTAATTGCAGTGGGACCTCACCCTGATCAGGAAAAGAGGTGACACGGCTGTTGTTATAGCCACAGTTTCTGACATCACTGAGGGACACTCACTATGACAGATATCGTCATAGTGGATGAGAACTGGAGAAGAAGTTACAGATGCTGTTGCTGCTTAGCGTTCTGTAGAAGTCTAGCACGCACAATGGCAGGATCCCTACAAAATTCCACCCTGTTCGCATTCATATAACTCAGAGCTGATTTGATTCCTCATAGCTGTACTGTCTCCACTTTCCTTCTGGGCTATTTCCTTTAGTTTTAAATTTTATTTACATTCTACTTATTTACTGTGCATGTCCACTTGCTCTTGTGCACAGGCCACAGCAGGCTTGGGGTGGAGGTGGGGATGTCAGAGGACAACTTCAGGAATCTGTTCTCTCCTTCCATGGTGTGGATTCTAGGGATCAAACTGGAGTTTGTCAGACTTGGCAATAGGCACCTTTATTCACTGAAATCTCTCTCCCACCCTGGAGTGTGTCTTGATGACTGTACGAAGAGCTCCTGGCACTCACCTTTTAGTCTATGTCCCCTCATTCTGGGGTTAAGAAAAAGTAAACCAGGTGTAGCAGTACACATTTGTGATCCCCAGTGAGGGAGGCTGAGCCTAAAGAATCATGAGTTTGAGGCTAGCCTGGGCTACCTAGCAAGAGCTTGTTGCTTAGTAGCGATTGCCTGGCAGGGGCAAGTCTCATTAGCTGAGAAGGAGGAGGAGGAGGGAGACAGTCAGGAAATGGCAAGTTAGCCAGAAGTTTGGGAGAACACTTGAAATAGTTCTGGGGAGGGTCAGAAGTTGGCTTCATATGGAATTAGAGGCTGAGATACATGGGACTATGTCTCAAAAACAGAAAGAAAAGTAAATAAATGAATACATGTTTGACTTTGTACAGCTTTCCCTCTGTATTCTGTAGGCACAGGCTTAGCTAACGGAGAATTGAAAATGTTTGGAAAAACTGGGCATGGTGGCACACGACTTCAATCCCAGCACTCAGGAGGAGGCAGAGACAGGTGGATCTCTGTGAGTTTGAGGCTAGCCTGGTCTACAAAATGAGTTCCAGAGTGTAGTTGAGTTAGTAGCGTGCTTGTCTCCACACCAAGTCCACACCTGTAATCTCAGAAGCAGAGGCAGGAGGCTGCGGATTTCGAGGTCATCTTTAGCAACTTAGCGAATTAGAAGTTAGTCTGTGTCAGAAAACAAAAATGGACAGACAGACAGAAAGAAAGAACTAAACAAGCTAAAACAAAACTAGGCTGATCACCACAGCCCAACTGAAGTCCCGAAAGTTATCGAAGCTCCTCCACCCCGCCCGCCCATCTCCATTGTACAGCAGCCACCCTGCCTGCCCAGTCTCCAGCACCCCTTCCACACGGCTCTGTGCCTGGGCTTTCCTGATGGTCCAGCTCTCGGAGAACAAGAGACAATCCAGGCTGCGATTCAAGGCACTTCGGAGGCCCTTGGGTCCAGAGAATGTTCTCTTCCACCTCCCTAAATCCATGAGAGGGAGCAGAGGGATCCTGCTGGAGCTGCCCACACCCTGGCCTCCTAGCTAGGGGAGGTAGCGAGCAGGAACCTGCCCAGAAGAGGGGAAGCAGAGAAGGCTGACTCAGCATCCCCAGAGGAAGGGGGCTGGGGAGCAGCTATGGACCTGGGAAGTCCCTTCTCTGCCTTCCCAGCATGGTGGGAGGGATACGAGGTCTGACTACTCACACACACTGCAGCAGTTTCCTCTTCAGCAGCTTCCTGCTGCAGCATCCTCTTCTTTAGCTCGTCTTCCAAGCCCACATCATCAACACCCAGGATGAGTGCTGGCTTCTGGCATCTAACAAAGGAGACCGCCTACTCTGGGAACTGGCCACTGGCCCTAGGCAGTTCCTACTGTGAAGACAGAAATGGTCAGGTTCTCTTTTTCTGCTATTTGAGAATGGTCATGCCTTCCACTGACTCTAAGTCTCCTAGTTAACTGCATTCACAGAGTGAAGATTGCTTCTTTTTGGATGGATAGACATGCTCTTACTCTCTTTCTGGGAGCTATGAATGTAGCTCAGTGGGTAGAATGATTGCCTAGCAACTGTGAAATCCTATGTTTGATCCCTGGTACTGCAGAGGCAGATGGATCTCTGTGAATTTGAGGCTAACCTGATCTATGTAGTAAACTCCAAAACAACCAGGGGTATGTAGAGAAAACCTGTTTCAAAACAAACAAAAGAGGAGCTAGAGAGATGAGTTCAAGTCCCAGCAACCACATGATGGCTCACAACCATCTGTAATGACATTTGATGCCCTCTTCTGGTGTGTCTGAAGACAGCGACAGTGTACTCATAAATAAAATCTTAAAAAAAACAAAACAAAAGAGGAGGAAGAGAAAAAGGGATGAGGAAGAGTAGGAGAAGGAAGAAGAGAAGGAGGAAAGGAGGAAGGAAGGAAGGGGGGGTACGGACGTTGCCCAGGTTGAGGGAAAACTTTGCTTTTCCATAGGTAGGAGAGTCTTGGGATGAGTGTGGGCACAGTGGGTTGTGGGGTTTGGGGGGGCTGAAGAACGGTAGAAGGAGAGCCAACGTCCTCCTGGATCCACGTAACAGGAGGAAAGCAGATGAACATGACAAGACATGGTGGGATCTGGGGTTTTAAGGTGGTCAGCCAAAAGTGCAGTGACAAGGCACACAGTGTCTTTTCACCTTGGTCTCTTCTTCTCTACTTTGGGCACCTGGGCAGGCCCATCCTCTCTGCCATCCTTGAGGGCAAGGAGCACAGATCCCAGTCCACTCCATATGTACATGTCTCGGCCCTCAAGCCAGGACCTTGGACAGTGATTTCTTTGCTCTTCCAAGTGTCTGCTTTCCCCATACTAAGAAGTGCCCATGTGGCCCATCCAGTGCCATCAGGACACACAGACAGCCACAGTGGTCTGCACTTAGAGAGGAAAGTGCTGATTCCTACTGCAGGCAGGGAAGAGGACATCTTTGAGCCAGACTGACCATGGAGGTCAGGGGCCTGAAGAGGAAAGACTCACAGCTACTGAGAGTGGAAGCAGTCCCCAGCCTGCATGGGGCTGGCCTTCTTGTGAACATGAGGGCCTATCATGGGTAGATGTGCATGGAAAAAACCTACCCAGTCAGCCCACAGGCTTTATTCATAGCAAAGAGAGGAAGGATCAAGGAGCAAAGAGCAGGCCCTGTCATGGTGTGCGCACAGGGATGCACATTGCATTAAGGCCGAGCATTTGGTGATGTGTGGCATAGGTCTCTTGAGTATTTAAGGAGATTGGAGAGCCCAGCTCTATGGGGAGTAGACCCCAGGATGGATGTACTGGGGACAGCCAACTCTGTATGTGAGGGTTCCACAGTCACAGATTTAGCCTCTGAAAAATCAAGTGTTTGGAAAAGCCAAGTATGGCAGCACAGACCTGTAATCCCAGCACTCTGGATGCTGAGACTACACAGTGAGAACCAGGTCAAGCCAGTGATACACAGCAAGACCTTGTCTCAAAGAAAGGAAAGAGGAGAGACAGATGTTGGGAGTCCGGCATAGTGGCTCGTGCCTGTAATTCCAGCAATCGGATGAGAAGTTCAAGGTCAGAACTGGCTCATAGCAAGTTTGAAGCCAGTCTAGACTACATGAGATTCTGTCTTAAAAATAATAAAAACATAAAAACCAACAGGAAAAAAAGAGAGAGAAACTATTTGGGACAGTGGCTTCATGTGTACTGACCCTGTGTGGGCTTCCTGCATTGGCTTTCCCTGCAGTGCAGTGTGATGCTCTAATGTCTTAGAATCCTTGTCTATCTCGGTTTGGCATGGACAGAAGGGTGTGTAGACTATGTGCAAATTCCATGCTATTTTAAACAAAAGATCCAAATATCTGCTGTGTGCGCGTGTGCATGTGTGTGAGCGTGTGTGTGTGTGTGTGTGTGATGTGTGTGTGTGTACACGCATGCGCATGTGTGCGCTTACATAAGGTGTGCATGTGTAGGCCAAAAGTTGATGTTAGATGTCTTCTATCACTCCCCACTTTGATTTTTGGCCCAGGATTCATCATGAACCCAGAACTCCCTGGCTGGACTAGCTGCCTCTACTCCCCATGTAGTGCTATGGCTCCAGACATATGCCAACCTGGTTTTTACATGGGTGCTAAGGATCCTATCTCAGGTCCTCATGCTTGCCTGGCAGGCACTTGACCAACACCTTCCTCCCCATTCCCCTCCTCACACTTTTTAGAGGACATTTGCTTTCTCCCCTCCCCCACACCTGAGCTGGCCATTGCCACATGCTCTGGGATCCACTGAGACACCTCAGCAGCCATCTTCATCCTATGTTCTCCATCAGTATCTGTATCCTCCAATGCCTTCAGAGGCCTGAGCCACAGGCTGAGGGTCCCCGGACCCATACAGAGCAGGAATCAAGTCTGGTTCTTATGCACAGTGAGTCCTGACAGCTTGACCATGTGATCTACATCCTGGGTACATGGTCGACAGCATGCTGTCTCTAGGTGCCCTTCCTGGAGGAGCAGCTTCAGGCCAAGCACATGCACATAGCCCAGAGTCTGTTTCCAGAGACGGTCTTACTCACTTCCTTGTCTTCCCACCAGGTCCTTGGCTGTGGGACCCCAGTACTCCTCCCTGAGCACTCAGCCCATCCTCTGTGCCAGCATCCCAGGCCTGGTGCCCAAGCAGCTGCGCTTCTGCAGGAACTACGTGGAGATCATGCCCAGTGTGGCTGAGGGGGTCAAGGCGGGCATCCAGGAGTGCCAGCACCAGTTCCGAGGCCGGCGTTGGAACTGCACACTGTCAGCAACAGCCTGGCAATCTTTGGCCCTGTTCTGGACAAAGGTACCCTGGGTGGTTTAGGGTCATCTCTATATGGGCATCATAAGGCTTTCCAAACTCCACCTGGCTGGGCTTCCTCCTCCTGACCAATGGAGGGCCTTGGAGAAGAAAGGAGAAAAAAGAAAAAGAAAGAGAATCAGAAGCCCACAGGGTGGGAGAGGCTTGGAGTATATATGGAAAGTGGTACGCCAGCCAGCACCCCTGGGCTGGTTTGGAAAGAAGAGAACGGCAGGAGGGCTAGGTGTTAGTTAGCTGCTGGCAAAGAGCAAATTATCCTAAAGTGTAGTGGTTAAGGCAGTAATTACGATGTGTTGACCTCCTGCTGCCGGGGGTCAGGGGCTGGGCTGGCTCTGTTTCCCATCCACAGGGAGGTCCACGTGAGGCTGTCTCAGCACCAGTGGCTAGAGAGGTCTCTGAAGTAGGGCAAAGGCTTCTTTTTGTGGTTTCTGGGACCCAGGGCAGAGACAGAGAGAAGAGAGACAGAGGAGGCAGAATCAGAGAGACAGAGAAATAAAGAGAGACCAAGAGATGGAAGAGGGGGGGAGACGAAGGAGAGAGAACACACACCAAATGAAAGCTTTCATGCCTTGAAAGAACAAGAAGGAAAAATCATATAATTTAAATCACTTTGGAACATACAATCTCAGCACACTTAGCACACCCACAGAATTGCGACACCACCACTCCTAATTCCAAAATATTTTCATCCTCTCAAAAGGAAACCCCAAACCCATTACGCAGTGCCCCTGGCAACCACTGGTTTGCTTCCTACCCCTGTGGTTTTCTTATTCTGGACATTTCCTCTTTGTGTAATTATGCACTCTGTGGCCCTTTGTAGCTGGCTCCTTTCACTGAGTGTGAGGTTTATGAAGTTCACCTATGTTGCCATACACATAAATGCTTCATTCCTTTTGATGGCTAAATACTATTCCATTCCATGGGTGTGTGTGGTGTGTACCTTAAATTATATCAAAAAAGAATTTTATATGTAAAGGATGATGCCACCTGTGGATTTCATTTCTTTTATTGGCATATATTTATTATATTGGGTTTTATGAGGACATCTTTATACACATATAGAATGTATTTTGACCTGACCCAATTCTGCTGCCCAGGACATCAGTCTTGTGTGGGACCAAGTGGAGAGGGTAGGCCAAAGCTGTAAGCAATGGATGGCTGTGGTTCCTGAGCCACCCAGCCTCAGTGTTTGTTGCAGAAGTCAAAATGCACTCTTGACCCCCACATCTATCCCTGTGCACTGCTAGATGCTCCCACACTTGAGGTACAGAATGGAGCAGCACCTGAGGCTTTGCAAGTCTGGCTTGGAAGCATGGCTACTGAACTGTCCCCAAGGAGAACAGCATTGTGGTAGAAGAGACTGGGGCTGGGCTCCTGCAGTGGTCTACCTGTGACCTTGAAGGTGTTTAAATTCTTTCTTCCAGTGAGGTCAAAGCAGTCAACCTCATGAGCCTTTGGAATGGAATCTGTTCCCTGCAGTCTGACCCCACCCCCTGCCTTTCACTTCCAGCAATCCTTGGTCAGCCTGGCTCCACCCAGTCTCCCATCAGCCTCCATTCTCAAGCCAGCTCTTCACCTCATATAATGACATCATCCCACCAGCCCTGACCCTATGGTTCCTCTGACCCCCTTTCACCCAATGTCATGACCCACCATTGATTTCTCTTTCCTGGTGACATCCATCAGCTGACTTCCAGGGGTGTCAGCGTCCCTATCTATAAAATGGGAAAGTAATTGCAGCTTTAGAGCTGTGAGTCGGGCTAATTACACAGTCGCTCCCCTCAGGAACAGCACTGCTGTGTACAGGGGAAGGTAGGGTCTCCAGGCTGGTATGGTTTACCAGGCATGGCTTATAGTATGTGCGTGTGAGATCCATCCTGTGTCTTCATGGGAATATGATGTATGCACATGCAACAGTAAAAATGCTAGTGTGTATGCATGTCTTCTTACACACTACATATAAGCAGCACATGTGTATTTTGTTGTTGTTGTTGTTTTTGTCTATTTGTGTTTTGTTTTGTTGCTATGACAATGTACCTGACACTAACAATTTAAAGAGGGAAGATTGACTTTTGGCTCTTGGATTCAGAGGGTTCAGTCCATGGGTAGAGGGCTCCACTGCCTCAGACAAGGCAGTCATGAGGTGGCTGGCATGTGTTACAAAAGGCTTCTTCCTTCACTGGATCCAAAAAGCACAGAAAGCAACAGGAAGGAGCCAGGGATGGAAGATACCTTTCTAGGTCATGTCCCTAGTCCGCTTCTACCCACTTCCCCCGACGAGGCCCCTGTCTCTTAAGAACACCATGATATCCTGACTCTGTCAAGTCTGCTTGTTAGTTCCAAGCTCAGGTTCCATCACCTCAACAGTCCTTCCCAGACAACACTCCACTTCAAAGCGTAACAGTGTGTATGGTTATAGTGTGTACATACATGTACACACATGGCTTCAGTGTGGGACTGCACTCACATGTGAATCTGTGTGCGTGCGTGGTGCTGAGATCTACATCTTCATTTGGAGGCTGCTAGCAGAATACTCACTTCCAGGCAGCTAAGACAAGGATTGTAAATCCATGCTCACAGTAACACACCTATCCAACAAGGCCACACCTCCTAATAGTGCCACTGCCTAGGCCAAGCGTATTCAAACCATGACAGTTGTGGGGCCTTTAGAAGCGGAGATCTTGAGAGGCTGGCCTTTGAAGGTTCCTGCCTGTAGTCTGTGCTGCAGTGAACAAACCGGGCTCCTATTACCACAGACAGCCTCTCCAACATCTTGCCTCTCTGTGATGGTCTGAAACGAGGCCAAACACTGTTCTGTTGAGTATTTTATCACAGCATTTATAACTAATACATGCACCTCCATGAGAGGGCTCTGTGGGAGCATGGACACATGCTACCCCCTCATAATGCTAAGTGAGTCTCTCACAAGGAGGGGCAAGGAGGACACCCCAGGATCCACCAACTACATTTTAGCACCGAGGAAGGGGCAAACTTATATTCTGCTATGCTGACAGGGGGTAGGGCTCAGTTTCTTCACCAGCACTTGTTATTGTTATTTTCTCGCAGCTGCCTTCCTGGGTGTGAGCGATTTTTTCTTGAGTTTCATTATGTATGTCCTTTATAAAAAAAAAATATATCTATTCAGTTCTTCTATTCATGTTTTAATAGGGTTATTTCTATTTGGTTTGGGTTTCAATTATTTTATTTTTCTTAATCATAGATTTAATTTCTTTCTCTTTTCTCTCTCTCCTCTCTCTCTCTCTCTCTCTCTCTCTCTCTCTCTCTCTCTCTCTCTCTCTTGTGTTGTGTGTGTGTGTGTGTGTGTGTGTGTGTAATGCCTATGTCTGTTTCAGTGAATATGTGAAAGTCAGACAATAAGAATCTGTTCGCTCTTCCTACCGTGTGGATCCCAGGGGCCGAACTCAGATTGGCTTGGGTTCAATTTCCAGCACCCACATGTCAGTTCACAACCTTCAGTAACTCCGTCCTCATGGAATCCCACACTCTTCTAGCCCCCACAGCATGGAGACAAAACATGCAGACATTTAAAGTATTCACTTTTTATTTTTAAAAATTTAAAAATTCTTTTAGTATGTAGCACGTTTGCCTGTGTATGGTTTTGTGTACCTGTGTGAAGTGTCCTTGGAGGCCAAACAGGGTTCAGACCTTCCCGAGCTGGAGTTACTGGCAGTTGTAGCTGTCCAATATGGGTGCTGGAACTGAACTTGGGGTCACTGCAAGAGCAGCACATACTATCAACTGCTGACCCATCTCTCCATCCCCCTACAAGAGTCTTTAACTTTGATGACAAGTCTCCAACTCTTTCTTTGGCTTTTGAGTTCTAAGAAAACCTGGCTGAACCCAAGGTCACAGATGTTTGCTCTTTTCTTCCTCCTGAGACAGAGTTTTTCTGTGTAGCCCTGCCTGTCCTAGAACTCAGTTTTTAGACCAGGCTGGCCTCAAACTCACAGAGATCCACCTGCCTCTGCCTTCTGACTGCTGGGATTAAAGCTGTGTGCCATCACACCAGCTACAGAGCTTGCTTTTTCTATGTTTTCTTGAGTCTTATAGCTTCAAGCCAGATGTGATAGCATGTGGCTTCCTTCCTATTTGGCAGTCAGAGGCCTGATCTCTATAAATTTAAGAACAGCCTGGTCTATATAGTGACTTCTAGACCAGTCAGGGCTCACAGTGATTTTATATTTAAAAAAAAATAGTAAAGAGTCTTATAGTTTTAAATCTGACATTTAGGTCTAAGATTTTGTTTTAATTTTTTAATTAAATTTTTATTTTATGTGTATGGGTGTTTGCATACATTCATGTTTATGTACCATGTGTCTGGTTCTCAGGCCAGAAGATACCCTGGGACTGGAGTTATATACAGTTGTTACTGTGTGGATGCTGAAAATTGAACCCAGGTGCTCTGGGAGATTAGCCAATGAACTATCTCTCCAGCCCTATTTGATATTTTTTTAAAGTTATTTTTACTTATGGTGTGAGAATGGGGTCCAATTTAATTTTTTTCTTTTTCTTCTCTCTCTCTCTCTCTCTTTTTCTTTTTGTTTGTTTTTTCAAAATAAAGTTTCTCTGTGAAGTCCTGGCTGTCCTGGTACTCACCATGTACACCAGGCTGGACTTAAACTTAAAGAGATCCATCTGCCTCTGCCTTCCACATGCTGGGATTTAAAACATGTGCCACCACCACCCAGCTCCAACCTCATTCTTTTCTGTGTTGAAATGCAGTTATTCAAAGAGCATTTGTTACAGAGTGTATTGTTCCCCCATTGAAAGGCCTTAGCTCACTCACTGAAAATCAGCTAGCTCTGTATGTTTGCACTGATGTATATAAAGGCCTTCTGCTCCATTCCAGTGGTCTCTGAGCATCATATGGCAGTGCCATGCAGTTTTCTTGTCTATAACTTTGTCATGTGTTTTTTTAATTCAAAATTGTTTTGGTATTTGAGGCTGTTTTTATTCCATATGTATGTTAGCATCCACTGGTAATATCCTTTTTTTAGACTTATTTATTATTTTTTGTGTATGAATATATTTGTCTACATGTGTGTATGTCTACCATGTGTGTTCTTGGTGCTCACAGAGATCAAAAGAGAGCATTGGATCTGCTGGAACTAGAGTTACAGACAGTGGTGAGCTGCCTGTAGGTGCTGGAAATTGAACCCAGGTCCTCTGGAAGAGCAGCCAGTGCTCTCAACTTCTAAACCATCTCTCCAGCTCCTACTTGTGTAAAAAGCTTGGGGATCTTAGGGACTGTGTGGGAGGAGGAGGGGAAAGGAGGGGGAGGAGAAGGAAGAAGAGGAGGGATATTGTCAAGCTAGCAATGTTGTCTCCTGATCCACACACATAGGCTATCTTCATGGTCCTACTGCTTCAGTGACTCTTGGTAACTTCCATCTCTAAGCTTGTACATTGTTTTCTAAATTGTTCCCAAGCACTTCTTCCACCTTTATTTACTGTGACAATCTTCTATTTCTTTTCTTTTTAAAAATTAATTTTGTAAATATAGAAAATATCCAATAAGAAAAAAAGGAATAAATCCAGAGCATTTAAAAAACATATTAAAGTTTATGTCCCTGAGTGTTTTTGAGTCTCACATGCATACCTGGTGCCAAGGAGGTCAGAAGAAGGTGTCGCATCCCCTGGTACTGGAGTTACAGAGAGTTGTGAAATGCCATGAGGGTGCTGGGAACTGAACCTGGGTCCTCTCTGGAGCAACAAACCCCTCTCCGGGGCTAACCATCTCTTAGCCCGTCTTGCTTTTCTTACTATGTAGACCAGGCTGGCTTCTAAGTCACAGAGATCCTCCAGCCTCTGTCATCCAAGTGCTGGGATTAAAGGAGTGCACGATGTTCCCAGTTCATCATTGTTTTATTTCTGTTTTGTATTGTGTTTGGATTGTAGTTGTTAGGAAGCAGAGCTCTATTGAGCTCGCGGTACAGTACCATTGACCAGCTGCTCCGTGACCTGGCTGAAGCTGTTCATAGGCTCTGACAGGTTGTTTGCTGTGCTGTTGATTCCTTGGGCTGCTTTACACACAGATGATTTCTCCTCTTCCTCCCATCTGGATGCTCTTTACTCCTTTCCTTGATGTCTAGGGTGAGCATTCATATTTTCCTAACCTTAGAAGGACGGCTTTCACCCCTTTACTATAGACAGTGATAGCTGTGGGTCCATCCAAGTTTTTAATTTTGTAGATTCAGGAGTAAAAAAAAACCCTTTATTCATGTATAAGTAGATAAAGGATTTTAAAAAAATATTTTATTTTTATTTTATGCATATGGGTGTTTTGCCTGCATATACATCTGTGCACCACATTTATGCAGTGCCCACAGTGGCCAGAAAAGGGCGTTGAGTTCCTGGAGCTAGCGTTAAAGATGGTTGTGAGCCACTATGTGGGTGCTGGGAATAGAACTTGGGGCCTCTGGAAGAGCAGCCAGTGCTCTTAATGGCTGAACCATCTCTCTAGCCCTTAAAGCTAGCATTTTTTAAATTTTATTTTGTTTGTTACAATGTTTGTACACATTCATGCATGAATGTGTGTTCATGTGTGAACATGTATGCAAGTGTCTTTGGAGACCATAAGGGATCATTGGATCCCCTGGAGCTGGAGTTACAGATGGTCATGAAGTGCCATGTGGGTGTTGGATCCGCTACAAGAGCAGTGCACACACTCTTACTGGCTAAGCTGTCTTTCCAGCCCTGAGAGAAGTTTGTTTTAAATAATCCATTCTTTTTTGATCTTTAGGAATTATGCCAATTTTTTTATGACAGTCTATTATCCAGAGGTTTTTAGATGGGACGTGGTGGTATACGCCTTTAATCCCTGTACTTGGAAGGCAGAAACAGGTGGACCTTTGTGAGTTCCAAGCCAGTCTGGTCTACATAGCAAATTCCAGGCCAGCCAGGGCTGTATAGTGAGATCTTGTCTCCAAAATAAAAAAGTTCTCCAAATTCATGAGCATACAACTCAATTTCATTTTATTTATTTGTTTGCTTTCTTAGAGATAGCATCTTACTATGTTACTCAGGTTCTTATTGAATACCCCCACTTCCATCAATCCTACTGCCTCAACCTTCTGAGTAGCTGAGGCTACAGGCACAGGCCACCCGTTCACCTTCCTTTCTTAAGTGTCATGGAAAACTTAACTGGAGGTGAGCAGAATTTCTCAAGGTGCTATAGCTAGCAGTAGCACCCATTTCTTGACTTCTAAGACAAATTCTCTGGGGCTAAGCACATTCTAGAAAGATCCAGAAATTGTTCAGAACCAGAGCTGGGATATGAGAGGCTCTGCAGTGGATGTGTATATGCTAGCAAGCTCTCATCCCACACTGTAAATGCACACAGCCTAGTGCACGTGGTGAGCACTCTGCGGGCAGCCTGGGTGTGCTCTAGCATCTGCGTTTTGCTCTGTGAATGTGTCGGATGACTGAAAAACCAAGGTGCTGGTGCCTGGGAGTATCTTGGAGGGCTTCTCTGGGGAAGTGGCACTTGGGCTAGATCATGGGGGACTTTGTCCTTTCCTCTCTTTTTTAAGCATGCTTAGACAGTACTTCCCAAGAGTTGTTTGAGAATTCTAAGACTTACCTAAAGCCAGAATTGTGGTGCATTTGATTTACAAGTCAGGAACTGAAGTAAAATGAGAGCTCATGAGCCTGACTCCAAACTCTCTATGCAGACAGTAGTATGGTCATGAGGAGCGCAGGGGTGAGAGGAAAAGAAGGAGCAGGGGAAGGCAGTGGGGTTCAGCAGTATGATTAAAGTGTTTCTGGCATGGCGGGAACCTGTTGGAGCTGAGGTACAGTGGAAGAGGAGGGAGAGCAGTTCTGCCTGAGGTTAGTGCCCCATCACATATATTTGGTGAGGTTAGGGACCTGCAGAATGTTGGGGGTCTCCCAGGACACTCTTGGAGAAACACAGATTGTCTAGGGACAAACAGCTGCCACAAGTCCTGCTCTAGAGAGCAGATAGTTGCATCAGCCTTGGGGCTGAGGGCTGTGCCTGCTCACATTCCTCTGCCTACACCCTTGCCTCCTAGTAAGCCACCTGCAGGCCAGAGAGAGCCTAGGCTGTCTGACCGAGGCCCAAAGCCCATGCACTTTCCCATGGCAGCTCTGGGGGATTTCCTGCCAGACAGTAGCCTGCACCCCTGCACTCTTCTCCTTCTCGTTTGCTGCTCCTTTCTTTACTCTGTCCCCTCCACTCCCCGAAATCCCTTTTCCTCCTCCTGCCCCCCCCCTCCGTCCTTGTTCTCTTCTTCTCGTGCCAGGGGAGGAAGGAGCCCTCCGTGTGCCCCCAGAAAGGCTGGCTCCAGAAGCCCTTGTGCCCCCCACCCCCTGCTGCCCGCTGATTGGATTAGGGTCAGGGCAACCCTAATCATGTCAAAGGTTACCCTAGGCTTTGTGGCAAGGACCACAGGGGTGCCTGGCCACCCCTGCCGAGGTGGCCTCTGTTGAACAGAGTTTAACATCTACCAGCCAGCTGTGAGGAAAGGATCCAGCCTCTTGCATGCATGTATGCATGTATGTGAGTTTGTGCACGCCATATGTTATAGAAAAATGTGTGTGCATGTGTTTTATATATGCATGTGTATATACATGGCATGTGCACTTGTGAATATGAATGTGTTTGTGTGAGTGTTCGTGAATATGTCTGTCTGCATGTGTGTCTGTGCATGGGCATATTCCAGTGTGCATTTGTGTGGATGTGCCTTACTTGGGTATGTGTGTGAATATATGAATGCATGTGCTATGTATAAATATGTGCAGATGTGTGCACATGTCAGTTCACATATACATGTGTGCACCTGTGTGTGCATTCATGGGTATTGATTATATATGTATAGATGTGTGAATGGGAGTTACATGCAAATGTATGTATATGTGTGCTCAGGTGCATTGTATATACACATGTGGGTGCCCTGCTATCTCTGTGTTGGTATGACCATGTACATGGTACATGTATATGTGCATATGTAAATGCATTGAACATGCATGTGTGAATGGGTGCCTGCGTGTATACAAGGCAAGTGTGTGCTCATACCTAATCCCAGTACCATCTACCCTGTGTCAGCCTAGCCTGAAACTCAGGGTGCTACCCTGAGCATGAGGAAGCTCATGGATACTGAGCTAGGTCCTAGAGGGCTCCGTTCTTGCACCCAAAGGTAACAGGGAGCTACCTATCTACCTTCCTACCTTGGATCAGAAAGCATTTGAAGAATTTTGAGTACAGGATGATTATGAAAAGTTTATGTCTCTTGGGGCAAGCCCCAGACACTTGGAGGCAGGCACTAGATGACTCCCTTGTATTGACCTCTAGCAAGATAAAATGGGTGGGGTGGCTGCAGGACCAGTCTGGCCAGAGGCAGGGGTCCCAGGACTAAGGTCAATAAAACAGCTGCTCAGGCTAGAAGGAGACTAGTGGGAGACTCAGAAGACATGGGGGCCCAGAGTCCAGGAAGCAGGCTCTTAAACACCATGTGGCCTTGTGAGGGGACAGCTTTCTTTTGGCTGAGTGAGACATTTGCATCTAAGACATAAAGGAACATGGCCTGGAAACTGGGGTCTCTACCTGCCTGCATACTGGGGTGGCTATACCTGGGAGTCCTTAGAAGCTCCTAGATGGGCTCGATATGAGGAAGAGCATCTACCCACCCTTGCAACACTCCATTGTGCTTGGGGGTGGTCTCCCCAGGTCCCTAAGGGGCTCCTGGGAGCTCTCTGCTTGTACAGGAAACCCTTATTTACTGTGAAGTCTTCATTTGGACCTTGCTGGCCTGGATAGAGTCTCCATTCCGGGGCTCTTACCTCGGTTGAGTGTGGTCCATCCCTCCCTCCAGTGACATATCTCCAGGCCAGCCATACTCTCACCATGTAGTGGCTGGACTTTGTTGGGTCCCCAAGACCTCTGTCACAACTGGTGGTAGAGGTGGTTGCTTATGAACATCAGACTCCTAGTATCTGCTGAATAGTTAGACCCCTGTCCTTGGTCAACCCACTGAGGAACTAACTTTCTTCCCAACTCACCCCCAGCTCTACTTGGCTTCTGAGCAGGGAACGACAGCTTGGCTTCTTCCCCTCCCCCAGGCAAAACCCCTTCCTGATAACTGGCCTCAGCTTCGGGGCTCCTCAGGGGGTGGTCCTCTACCTCTCTGTGTGCTCAGCCTGTGGAAGGACCGACTCCAATGGGGCCAGCCTGCGAGACAGCCAGTGCCTAGGGTTCCGGAGGGACAGAAAGGGCAGCTTTTTAGGGAAGCAGAGTCCCCAAATCCAGGTTGCGACCCTGACCCCCCCATCCGAAAGTGTTACCATTTACGATGCGTTGGGGGTGGGGGGCTCCCCTGGCTCCGGGGCCTCTCCGGTATATCATTAACTCTCCGCTGTGGGAGGGGGGGACCCCGGCCGATATCCCACTGCGCTCGGCTCGGAGCACAATGTCCCTGCGAGGACGACAAGATTAAGCACAAGGGAAAAGTGAAAATGCTGTTGGCGATTCACACGCCCTTCGGGGTGTTGAATTAAAGCGTCTGAAAGAGGATTTCCCCTCGCGCCCGACGGCGCGGCGGGCAGCGCATACTTCCAGGTTGCTATGACTGGCCGGCGATCGCCTAATCACCGGCCAGGGGGAAATTCATATAAAATATCGCTGGCCATTGTGGGGCTAACGCGGCGTGACAGTGTCGCACAAAGCCGGATTCATCAGCCTCAGCAGGTCAGCCAGGCGCCCGGCCGCGCGGGCCCGGGCGGTGTCAGGGGCCGCGGCCACGGTGGGGCACCGGCGCATTCCGCTCTCAGGTGGCTCCGGGCCTTTTGTGCCTCCGTGTGATTACCAAATGCCACCGCGACACCCCCTCCGGGCCGCCCGGCTCCTCGAGGCCAGGAAAAGGGCCTGGGGAAGGAGGGACGGTGGGCAGCCTTGGAGGGGAGGCGCCAGGGCGGGGCCTGGGCTGCAAGCTACCAGCTGGGGCTGCTCTGATTCTCCTGTCTGCCCTCAACCTGCTGTGCTGAACACGGGTGGGGGAAGGGGTGCCCACCCACTGAATGTGTTCTGGAAGCACTTTCAGACATCAGGACAAGAATGGGATAGATGGTTTGTCTTTCCTCAGCGTGACGGAGGAGAGTGATGCTCCCAAGGGAGGTGATGCTCCATGAACTGCAGGCTCTGGCCAGTCTGAGCAATTATGGCTATGCCATAGTTGGGACTTCTTCCCACCAGTGGTCAGAGAGTAATCTCCCAGTTGGAGTCTGGAAATTGAGGGGACAGGGACCATCTGGAGGATGTTGCCTGACAAACTCAACCCAGGCTGCCAACCCTAAGCCGTCTATGGTCTCCAGTGGGGCGTGGTGGATGTAATGTGCTGCCATAGGTAAGGGTGAACTCTCTGTCTGCTGGGATTCCCTGGTTCTAGCCCTGTGCAGGGTAGCTTCAACATGGATAGGGGTCCTAATTAAACACATACATAGCATATGATCCTAAAGGTACATGCACCTACTTTGGTGTACCCAATTTCATTAAAAAAAAAAAATGTATTACTGGATTTTAAAGACCCAGATTAACATCAACTCATTAATAGTAGGCAATTTCAATAAACACGAGCACATACACAGCTTATAGCTGGTTCTTGAGAGTAGACACCTTGCATATTACTCATCTCATTTCTAGTTCTGAACCTGGTGCCTAGCTCATTATGGACTCTCGTATTCTGGATGGATGGGTGGATGGATGTGGATGGATGGATGGTGGTGATGGATGGTGGATGGATGGGTGGATGGATGGGTGGATGGATGGTGGATGAGTGGATGGATGTGATGGGGATGAGGATGGATGGATAGATGGGTGGATGGGTGGATGGATAGATGGATGGGTGGATGGATGGATAGATGGATGGATAGATGGATGGGTGGATGGATGGGTGGATGGGTGGATGATGAATGGGTAGTAGGTAGATAATGAGTAGATGATAGATGAATAGTAGACAGATAATTGAATGGGTGGTATTTGGTGGCAGATGGCAGATGATGAATAATGAAATAGATAAAGGGAAAGAAAGGAAACCCAGATACTGATACTCTACTTAAACCCAGTAAGACCACAGCAAGGCTGGTTTCTGAGATTCTTTCTGCACGGAGACTTTGCTCTCCATCTCCCAGGATCTGGGTAAAGAGACACTGGCCTCAATTCATAATCCTCTCATCTCAGCCTTCCTGGTGCTGGAGTTACAGGCCTGCGCCATGACACCTTTTTGGAATTTGCTTCTTTTATAGAACAACTTCTTCAGGTACTTTCTTTTCATCTTCACCTGTACCTGATAAATAGGCAGTCTTGGGTTTGAAAAGAGTATCTCCAGCCCCCAAAAGCTCTTAGCTCTGCCCCCAGATGATGCACCCACCCTAGACTGGCAGCACTTTTCTGTAAGAGTCCTGGGCTCAGGAGCCCACAGGTACCCACCCCCTCCTCATTTGACGACCAACAGCCATTTGAAAGGTCTGATTCACTTGTTTTCTGGAGTGAGGTATGCTGACCATTTCTACCGAGCCAACAGAAATGGAAAGGTGGTATTGATTGTGGCAGAAAACTTTGCTGTGGTGTGCCCCATCCCCACTCACTCCTGCAAAGGAGATCGCTCTGGGAGATCAGTTCATTCACAGTGTTCGTTATAAAACCCTTAGGGACTCTGATGGAAGCAAAGGGTTTCCTCTCTGAGAAAATGCATTTGTTCTCAAAATCCTTGAAAGTATGAGAGTCCCAAGTCTTGCCTCTGACTCCTGGGTAGACCCAGTCTTGCTGGATTAAAATCCCTACCATTATAGGATGTCACCTGAACATTCTGGAGCCTTTTCTTTCTGGGTATCCTGCAGACGTGCTCTCAATTATTATTAAATATCTGAAGTATAGAGGAGCACTGCAGGAGAGATATGGCAATCTCAGGTCCCCGTCCCCTCCCCACAGCCTTGCTGTGGAACATGGTCACACTATATCCATCAAAATTATGATGGATCATGGAAGTCAACCTAACTTGGATACCCAGGTCTTTGTGCCTCCATGTCCCTTGAGCTCCACCATCCTTCCCTTTTACGCTGCCAAAATATCAGCATTTGTAGGAAGGACCTTAATCTGGCTTTATCTGGCTTAATCTGCCTCCAAACTGTTAAGTAGAGACTATACATTTTTAACAAGAAAACTTGAAGACGATACAATCCTCCTTGAGAGATAGATGGTATCTATTCACTGCTAGGAACGCAAACTCCACTTACTCCTTGCATAGTGTATGATGGTGATACTTGGGGGACAGGGCGCTGCTTAAAACCTTTGGCTGCAGACTTCCTTTATCAAAATGGTCCATTTCAAGTTCATCTGGCCTGTGGTTGCAGCCTACAACTTCTCCCCTGGCTTCTTTTTTTTTTTTTTTTTTAATTTTTGGTTTTTGGTTTTTCGAGACAGGGTTTCTCTGTATAGCCTTGGCTGTCCTGGAACTCACTCTGTAGACCAGGCTGGCTCCCCTGGCTTCTCAAATGGAGTTTCTAGACTATTTGTAGGGGCTTCTGGTCTTTATTTCTTCTCCAGCCTGTTGAAAGCCAACTCCAGAGCTTGCCCTGCCCTGACTTGATCAAGAGCCTCACCTCCTCATTTGACAGTATAGGAAATTGAGGTTCAACAGAAAGGGATGACTTTCCAGGCCGGTGACAGAGCTGAGCAAGAATGAACTCTTGCAAGTTTAAGTTCCCTGTTGCTCTCTCCTTCTCCTGAGTACCTTTCCCTTCAAGTGTGTCTACCAGCTCCAGGCTGTTTGCTTGTGTCTTGATAAGCAGGGAGCCTGAAGTCCTTGTTCTGGGCAGGGCAAAGGCAAGGCCTACAGTGCTGGCCCCCTTATCTTTTAGAGCCAAGAAGGATGGGGGAGGGACATTTGGGTGACACTTGAGCTGGATAAGGTAACTCAAGGCTGTCTTGAGACTTGGAATGTGAGGGTGTAGGCAGAGAAGTAGACTTCTGAGTCCCACCCAGGAGGAGGTAGCTCAGTGCACCTTAGGGGCACCAGGAGTGGCTTGACTTCTTCAAAGATAAAATAGGGGCTGGAGATGTTGCTCAGATGGAAGAGTCTGCCTGGCATGGCCAAATCCCCAAGTTTCATTTCCAACACTACATAAAAAGCTAGGCGTGGTAGCACACAGCTGTAATTTTAACACCTGGTGGAGTTCAAGGTCCTTCTAGCTACACGGTAAGCTCCAGGCAAGCTTGGGCTGAAGTCCCTGCCTTAAAAAAGAAAAGAGAAAGAAAACAAGGAAAAATAAGGCTTGTGCCTTTGCTAAGTGGAGGGCAGGAGGGTAGGTGGGTGGTGCTGATGTAGGTAGTGCTGATGCTGATGCCTCCGCAAAGGCTGCTCCAGACCTGTCCCTCCTGCTCATTTGACAGCAGGGACTCTGTCCAAAGGACTGAACATTTGTATTAGGAAAGGAAAATGGGGTGGAGGGCTTTTCAAGCATGCTGGGAAAGGGTAGAGTGTCTTTTCTGGTTCCATTCAAGAACACAGAATGTGGTAGGGTCTCATCTGAGGTCTGCCTTTTCAGGATGGACTTACTGTCCCAGCCCAGGTCCTGCTCTTTCCCCTAATACCACAGATCTTGAAGGGGTAGCCTGCGCTGTACACAGGAAATAAACAGTGGACAAGATACAGATCCCACCTGTGGGGAGGATCTGGACTGGAAATGGATTCCAGTGGACAAGTCCTCCAGAGGACTAGGCACAGCGGGTATGTTTGGGTAGACAGTGCCCAGGACCGTGGCTACCATACTGCAGAGCGACATTGCCCAGGGAGGAGTAAAGGTTGAGTGCGACCAGAAGCCAGTGAGTGGCTAAGAAGAGGAAAACAAGGCTGGTGGTGGGAAATCTTTAGAGAACTTTAGGAGAGCTGTTTATCATTCTGGCTCTGGGCATGGAGCTGGGCCTGCGGTGGTCAGCTGTGCGCATGGCCAGTGGAAGCAACTGAATGCTGGGAGTTCAGTTGAGAGCTTCTCTGCGGTTTCTTTTTTTTTTTTTTTTTTTTTTTTTGGTTTTTCGAGACAGGGTTTCTCTGTGTAGTCCTGGCTGTCCTGGAAGCTCACTCTGTAGACCAGGCTGGCCTCGAACTCAGAAATCTGCCTGCCTCTGCCTCCCAAGTGCTGGGATTAAAGGCGTGCGCCACGACCGCCCGGCCAAGGTAGTTTCTTGTCCATCTTCTAGTGTCCAGAGTGGGAAGTCGCTGGACTCCTATATCGTCAGGATGAGAGTGGGCGCGTGTTCTTTGATCCTGTGCGTGGCTGTATACTGAGTTTTGTGGGTAAGCCTGGGTGTTGTACAGTTGTTTACAGTTCCTCTGTCCATATTTGGGCTTTGGGACACAGAGTCCCAAGAGTTTAAGCTCTTAGATATGGCCTGCAGGAGCATGGAAAGCTTGTGTGTGCAGGAGGGGTTGAAGAGGCCACAACTTTTTATGAAAAGTCTCACAATCCCAAGAGGGTCGCCCGGTCTCCCTGTGTACAGCTCCCTGTGCAGCAGGGCCTGTGGTTTTCAGTCTGGAATAGTTTCTAGCTAGGTGTGTAAAATCTCTGCTAGTCAACATGTCAGATTCATCCATCTTGCTCAGAACCCAGTGCTTATCATACAGCAAGCACTCGGCCCACCACTTCTGGTGTCGAGGAGAGGAGGGAGGGACTTCTCTCATAAGAAACTCCTATCCACAGTTGGTGGGGCATGTAAATATACAACCATTACAGAAATGTTCAGGGAGTCTCAAAAAATGAAAAATGGAACTACCACATGACTCTATTCACTCCTGGAATATAGCCAGAGAACTTCATACTCTATCATAAGGATATTTGCACGTCCGTGTCTATTGTTGCTTTATTCATTATAGCAAAGAATTGGAATTAACCTAGTTGTCCATCAAAAGATGAATAGTGAAAATTTTGCCACAATATATTATATTATTTTGAAAATATTCATCTCTTGCTTTATTTTTTGCTGCCTTTTATAGTCAATATTATATTTCATTATCATAATATTATCAGTTCAAGATCCATCCACGTGATTTGCCCTCTCAGTCTGAGGCCCCTGGTCCAGACCTACAGTGGATGCCTACTGTCAGGGATAATACCAAAGTCTAGACTGTTGTTTTTCCTGTATATGCAGACCTGTGATAAAGTATCAGATATAAGTGAGATACAGTCAGATTTAATGACCAATCTCCAAACAGAATGGTTACAGTACAACTGTGGTAAATTATGCAGTCTTTCCATTAGTAAGTTTTCTGAGCCCTAGGTCTATGTATTCTTGCAGCTGGATGATAACAAAACTAGTGTGAATTTCTTCTCTCCTCCCTCCTCCTCCCCTTCCCCCTCCTCCCCATCTTCCTCCTCCCCTCTTCCTCTCCCTCCTCCTCCTCCTCCACCTCTTCCTCCTCCTCTTCTTCTTCCCCCTCCATCTCGTCTCCTCTTCCTCCTCCTCCCTCCTCCTCCTCCTCCTCCTCCTCCTCCTCCTCCTCCTCCTCCTCCTCCTCCTCCTCAGCTCTTACAGGTAGATTTGTCCTTTCCAGCCTTTGCAGCTCCAGCATGTGACTTCTCCTTCCTTTTAAGTCGAGAACTTTCTCCTTTTATTCTCTGGCATTCCTTGTGCACATCCAGATTGCCAGCGTCACCTCTCTTGATTTCAAAGCCGCCATTAGATTAAACAAGAATGGCTCGGCCACAAGCATTGTGACATTGCCACTGTCAGACTCCCAGGCAACTCCTGTGAGCTATATATGTAACCCGGATACTCTGCGCAAAGCGTTAGTTAGGTTTGAAAGGAGCAGCATGAAACTTTACCACACTGCTCAGAACAACATGCAGTTTAAAAACTCGGTATTTCTAGAACTTTCCTTGTGTGTGTGGTGCTAGGGATGGAAACTAGAGCCTCACAAATGCTACACAAGGAGCTTTCCACAAGCCATCTCTCTAGGACCCCAAATGTTGCATTTAATGTTTTCTAGTTCTGGTAAGCTGTGGGTAACTGAAGCCTCTGATAAGGAGGGTTCCTGTGTTGCCGCACCGACTCTTCCATGATGGACATTTCCCTTCCATCCATGTCCTGTGCACCGCTGCTTTTCACATCCTTACTAAGCCTCTCTCCCTGACTGTTCCCCATGTTTACATGAGATAGATAGCACCCTGATTTGCATTGCACCCCGACTGGTGGTACTGATCAGCAGGCTAGGTACTTTTGGGACCCTAGTGCATTACTCAGGATTCTCGAGGAAGATAGAAGTGATAGAATGAATCACTCTCTAAATAGAAGGGATTTATTAGAGTGGCTTACAGGCTGTGATCTGGCTAGTACAACAATGGCTGTGCTCCAACAGAAATGCTCAAGAATCCAATGTTGTCTACAGACTGGATGTTTCAGCTGGCCTTCAGTATACATTGGAATCCCAAGAAATGAACTCTAACCATGCATTTACTGGTGAGAGTGAGGGCAAGAAGGACAAAAGCTGAAGCTTGCTTCCATGTCCTTTATATAGGCTGCCACCAGCAGGTGTGACTTAGATTTAGGGTGGGTTTTCTGACCTCAAATGATCCAATCAGGAAAATCCCTCCCAGGGTGTGGTTCCACACACGATGATCTCATCACTCAGGAGGCAGAGACAGGCAGATCTCTGTGTGTCCTAAGGTAGCTTGGCCTACAGCTACCTTAGTGAATTGCAGGACAGCCAGGGCTATGTAAAGAGGTTCTATCTTAAAAAAAAAAGCCAGATGGTGGTGATACATGCCTTTAATCCCAGCACTTGGGAGGCAGAGGCAGGAAGATCTCTGAGTTCAAGGACAACTCAAGAGAAACCCCTCACAAGTGTACTCAGCAGGTTCCGCTTTAATTCCAGATATAGTCAAGTTGACAACCAAGATAGCTATTCTTGTTGGACTTGAACTCAAACAATCCTTCTGCCTCAGTTTCCCACATGCAGGGATTACAGGTGTGTAACATAAGTTCTGGTTTAAAAATCTTTTGTTACCTTTGTTTACTTTTAATGTTTATTTATAGTGTTAAAGATCTAATTGTCCTTTTGTTATTCTGAGATGGGATATCACGTAGCACAGGTTAGCCTTGAGCTGTCTCAGGCTAAATATGAACCTGAAGCTCTGCTCTTCAGCTTTTACCTCTGGAGTGATTGGATTCAGAGTGTACAGCTGTGCCCAGTTTATGTGGTGCCAAGGATGAGAACGCAGGGCTCCATTCATGCTAGGCAAGCACGGTATCAACTGAGCTACACCTCCAGGCCATACTCCTATTGACATAATTGTAGGTATTTTTAAGGTGCTATACAATATTTCAATATAGGATTATATTTTTAAAATGATCCAATGGGTTCTTAGCATGTCCATTGAGAACATTCGAAATCCTTTTAAAGCGATCTTTAAAAATACAATCACGTGTCCACTGTCCTCACATGACTGTTCAATGGAACACCAGACCCTTTAACTGAAATTTGGACTCACTGATCATTCTTCCTCACCTTCTTCCCAGGCCTGGCCTCGTAACTAACCCATTCCACTTCCTGCTAGGAACTGAATGCTGTTAGGATCCACACTTGAATAAAAACACAAACTACTTGTCTTTCTGTGCCTGGCTTATTCACTTATGTTCTCTGGGTCTGCCAGTCTTGCTGCAAGTTACAGGGTCTCATTCTTATTTATGACTAAGTGATACTTCATTGTGCACACTACAGGGCTATCAGAACAAAGCCCTTACAGTGCTGGCATAAAGCAGCCTACACAAGCTGTGGGCTCAGAATAGCAGTTCTAGAGATAAATCCACATATTTACACCCAGTTGTTTTTCAGTGAAAGGTACGAATGTACATTTGAGGGGGGAGAAGTCTCTCTGATGAATGGTGCTGGGAAATTGGATATCTATATCCACACAGAGAAGAGCAAATTCAGATCCTCCTATCTTCTACACACAAAACCCAACTCCGTGTAAGACCTGAAACTACTGGGGAAAAAGTGTAGGGCTGGGTAGGGTGATGATGCCTTTACTCCCTCAGAAGGCAGAGTCAGGCTTATCTTTGTGAGTTCAAGGCCAACCTGGTGTACACAGAGCATTACAGGCCAGCTAGAACTCTATAATGATCCCCTACCTCAACACCACCACCAACCACACACACACACACACACACACACACACACACTCTTAGGAAAAACACTTGGGACACTGGTCATTCATTTGTACCAATATTCTTCACAAAAGATCCTCAGAAGCACAGTGGTGAGACCCTGTGAGTACGGAGTTCTCCTTTCTCTGCCCTGGTTTTTGGATTCCTGCCTTTTGGCCTGCAGCCCTCCTCACCTGGCCTCCGTAACCCCCTATCTCCTTCCTTTGCAGCCACCCGGGAGTCAGCCTTTGTCCATGCCATCGCTTCCGCTGGAGTGGCCTTCGCAGTGACACGCTCCTGTGCAGAGGGATCAGCTGCCATCTGTGGGTGCAGCAGCCGCCTCCAGGGCTCCCCAGGCGAGGGCTGGAATGGGGTGGCTGTAGTGAGGACATTGAATTTGGAGGAATGGTCTCTCGGGAGTTTGCCGATGCCAGGGAGAACCGGCCGGATGCCCGCTCTGCCATGAACCGTCACAACAATGAGGCTGGGCGCCAGGTATGTGCACAGAACCCCAGGGCTGTAGAGCAGGAGCTGCTTTTTCACTGAGGTGTCCAGTGGGGCAGGACAAGGGGTGGAGGGGGGCTGCTCTTGGTGACCAGGCTGCTCTGTTTGCCTTCTATCAAGGGACATTGTGACACTGCCTGGGTGTACCTCAAGTGTCCAGTGTGTTCCCAGAGGATGTCAAGCTCACCTGTGGAATTAGGGTTGCTGGAAGTAGACAGGTGGAGGGAGGCCGCTTCAGAGCATGTAGTCTCTGGGATCCTGAGATGAGATCTCCGTGAGAGGACAAGACGTGACGGGAGGAGCAGAGGGATGGAGGGTGGATATGTATAATAGATACAGATTGAACGGAGATAGAGGGAGATAGAGGGTTAGAGTGACAGAGATGATTGATATGGGCTATTGAAACAGAGAGGAGGGGAGAGAAGAGAGAGGAGGAAGATAGAGACAGACACACACACACACACACACACCAGAAGAGAGAGAGAGAGAGAGAGAGAGAGAGAGGAGAGAGAGAGAGAATATTATCCTGAGAATCTGGAAACAGAAAAGGGAACCATGCTAACAGAACACTGTTGAAGGTTCCGTCGTCCCTCTGGCTGGGTTATACCTGGATCTCAGGGGCTGACACTGGATTTCAGGAGAAGACAAAGGTCTGAACTTTCATGCATAGACAGTGTCTCACCACAGCAGCTTGTCTTCAAATACACTTATCCTCTCTCACCCAGAGAGCCCTGCTTCCTCTCTCTGAGAACCAGTGTCCAGATGGGTAGCGCTCAGTGGCATAGCAGAGCCAAGAACTGAATCATGGACTGGAGAGGGACCGCGCACCACCAGGAGTGCCTATCGTCAGGTATCCTGAGGAACAGGCTGACTGTGGAGGTGAAAACAGAGACTTCTTCACAGTGTATCTTAAAGGCATTTTAAATAGGTATGGTGGTACAGACCTGTAATCCTAACACACAACAGAGGCAGGACAGGAGAATCAGAAGTTCAAAGTCAGCTTCATTAAGTGTTTGAAGCCAGCCTTGTACATAAGACCCAGTCTCAAAAAAAAGAAGAGGAAGAGAAAGAAGAGAAGAAGAGAAGAGAGAGAGAAGAGAAGAGAAGGAGAGGAAGAGAAGAGAAGAGAAGAAGAGAAGAGAAGAGAAGAGATTTCATGCCGGGCAGTGGTGGATACGCCCTTAATCCCAGCACTTGAGAGGCAGAGGCAGGTGGATTTCTGAGTTCTAGGCCAGCCTGGTCTACAGAGTGAGTTCCAGGACAGCCAGGGCTACACAGAGAAACCTTGTCTCGAAAAACCAAAAGAGAGAGAGAGAGAGAGAAAGAGAGAAGAGAGAGAGGGAGAGGAGGAGGGAGGGGAGGGGAGGGGAGGGGGAGGGGAGGGGAGGAGGGAGAAGGGAAGGAAGGAAGAAGAAGAGAAGAGAAGAGAAGAGAAGAGAAGAGAAGAGAAGAGAAGAGAAGAGAAGAGAAGAGAAGAGAAAGAAGAAGAGATTTCATATCTGCTGGCTCCTCTGCCCAGCTCCTGTAGCTAGTCACTTGCCTGTCCTTTGCTGTAGCAGACATTAGGAGATGTGCATTTCTGGGGACAAACTGTCACAGTGAAACTTACTTCCATACATAAGGAACATCAGACCTTTGACCTCTTCCTGAATCCCAACACTAGCTCAAAAGACCCTTATCCTTCATACAAAGGACAGGATATTCTTCTCTCTGGAAAACCCAGCTCTCCCAGAATGAATGGAGGGGGTGCCTAGAACAGGGCAGTAAGATCACTGTACAGTAAGTGTGTTGGAGATGACAACTGCCTCCCACCTGCAGGGGTGTGGGGTTAGTGGTGCAGGCCTTTAATCTTAGCACTCCAGAGACAGAGGCTAGTGGTTTTCTGAGTTCAAGGCCAGCCTGGTCTACCTAGAGTGTTCCAGGACAGCCAGGGCTACATAGAAAGATGCTGTCTCTATCTCCACCAAAACCAAACCAAAACAGAATTTCCAGAGAGCATGCAATAAAATAAACATGAAACAAGACTTTGACTAGGAGTGAGTTTCAGGCACTTGGGGACCTGAGGCAGGAGGATTATGAGTTTGAGTCTGGGCTATATTATGACTTTGAGGCTAGCTTTGGGTATATAGAAAGACCTTGTCTAAACAAACAAACAACAAGACCAAACGACAAAAAACCCAACCCCCCAATCCAACTTTTATTTAAAAAAAAAAAAAATCAAACAGTTTGTGTATGACAATTTAACAAAAACTATCAGTATCCCCAGAAAGATCACATGTGTACCTGTGACACTGGAACAATGTATCATTTTTAAGGGGGTTAAAAAGAAGAGCTCTTGGAAATTAAAAAGATGGGGCCTGCAAGATGGCACCACAGATAAATGCACTTGCCTCCGAGGCTGACAAGCTTACAGTTCCCACAATCCACAGAGTAGAACAAATGCCCTGTGCAAGTTGTCCTCTGTCTGTCACACTCTGACATGCATGTGCCTGTTTATGTATGCACACACTAAATGAATAAACAGTGTGTAGGGAGGGGGTTTGGTTTGGTTTTGTTTTTGAGACAGGATTTCTCTATGTTGCCCTGGCTGTCCTGAAACTCACTATGTAGACCAAGCTGGTCTAGAATTCAGAGATCTGCCTGTTTCTGCTCTGAGGCGCTGGGATTTAAGGTATGCCTGGCTTCAGTGCTTTAAAAAATGAGAACATGCGGAGCAGTGATGGCGCTCGCCTTTAACCCCAGCACTCAGGAGGCAGAGGCAGCCATATCTCTGAATTCGAGCCTAACCTGCTCTACAGAGCGAGTTCCAGGACAGCCAGGGCTACACAGAGAAACTCTCTCAAAAATAAAAAACAAAACAATTTTAATAATGTAAGTATATAATAACAAGAACATTTCATCAGTTTTGAAGGGTATGTTAATGAGAGACAGGGAGGATATGAGGAGGAAGCTGGCAAAGACATAAGGCAGGACGCCTCCCTTGAGGTTTTAGACCGCACAGGCAGGACTGCAAGGATGGGGAAAGAGAGAGAGCTGGAGTTAAGAACTCCTGGAGCACTTTTAAGGAACAGCATCTGGTTCTCAGTATCTACACAGAGGGACTCCAGCTCTAAGACACCTGCTACCTTCTTCTGGCACCTGCATACACCTTAACACACACACACACACACACACACACACACACACACACACACACACTTACCAGATGGCAAAATGGTGTTTTGAAGGATTATTTTTAAAAATTTTATTTCATTTTGTGGTGTGTGTGTTTGTGTGTATAGGTGTGTGTTTGAATGTATGTTTCACGTGTGTGTGTAGGTGTGTGTTTGTGTGTATGTGTAGGTATGTGTGTGAATGTGTTTGTGTGTGTGTGACTGTGTGTTTGAGTGTTGTGGTGTGGTGTGTGTAGGTAATGTTGTGTGTGTTGTGGTGTGTGAGTTGTGTGTGTATGGTTGTTGTTTTGATTGTTATTGTTTTCCACGTGTGTGTGTAGAAGTTAGGGACAACTTTCAAGAGTTGTTTATTTTTTCTTTCTTTTTTTCTTCCTTTGTTCTTTCCTTCCTTTTTTCTCTGTAGCCTCGCCTGTCCTGGAACTCATCCTGTAGACCATGTTGGCCTCAACTCAGAGATTCACCTGCCTTTGCCTCCTGAGTGCTAGGAATAATGGTGTGGGCCATCACTGCCCTGCAGGAGTTGGTTTTCTTGTTCCACCATGGACTTCCTGGGATGAAACATGGTGCTTAGTGGCACTAACCTAGTTTATCCACTGACCTACCTTACTGGCCCTTTTTGTTGGTTTTTTTTTTAGACAAGGTTTCATGTCTTCCAAGCTGACTTGAGTTTTCAATGTAGCATCTTCCAACCTCCTGCTTCTACTCCCAAGTGCTAGGACTACAGACATGTACACCACTTTCAGTTTATGAGACGCTGGGGATCCGATCCAGGGCTTCGTGTCCAGCATGCGAGGCAGCAACCCCACCAACTGAGCCTCCAACCCTGATGATTGGACATCTTAAAGAGGTCGTTTAGAGATGAGAAAATACAGGACTGACCCATGATGGGTGTGTTAATCACATAACAGAAAGTTGTGTGGGAAAGGAAATGTCACCTTAGACTAAGCCTGCTAACACGGCCAGGGCCATGGGCAGTGAGTACTGAAGGGAAAGATCATACTTCAGTTTTCAGAGTAGGAAGGGGGAGGGTTTGGCTGTGTAGTGGGAGGTGAAGGCGAGTAATAATTTTCACACTTCATGGTAAGAAAGCAACAAAAAAAATACCTCCCATTCAAAAATCAAGAAGCAGCAAGACAAGTGCTGTGACAGCCCGAATACTGCAAGGCACTGCCTCGCATGGTCAGGAAACACGCCCCACAGGTAAGCACTGGCCCAGATCCCTGTTTTAGCAGCAGGACTCAGAGGCTACCGAGATTTTTGACCAAGCAAAACAAAACCAAGAGAGACTGAAAAAGGAGAGATGGCAAGAGTCTTCTCACTGCAAGCCTGGCTGCAAGAGACAGGGATGTGGGTGTTGAACTAGCTGGACAAGCCAGGCATGGTGTTATTCTACCATGCCCACTGGCCAGTTTGATAGGCAGGAAGGATAAAGAAGCAGCTGAAAGTCAGGTGAGGTACAAGCAGGTCTGAACCCAGAATGATTGGAGCATTAAGCCCATGCTGTCCAATACACATCCTTGCAAGCCAAGAAGCTTGCTTGGATACTTACTAGCTTTCAGGTAGTTACATTGAAAGGATACCCAGAGCCTGGCAGTGGTGGTGTGTGCCTTTAATCCCAGCATTCTGAGACAGAGGCACGCTCTCTCTGTGAGTTAGAGGGCAGCCTGGTCTACTACTAACTTTGTAAAGTTAGTTCTGAGACAGCCAGGGCTATTGCACAGAGAAACCCTGTCTTGAAAAACAAAACAAAACAAACAACAAAAAAGAATACACAGTTAAAATACACTTGAAGTTCTTTGAAAGACAGTTTTACAGTGTAGCTCAGACTAGCCCCCAGCTCTCAATGCCCCGGGCGTAGCATCCCCAGTACCACTGAGATCGTGGTCATGCTCCACCTTGATCTTTCATCACTCTCTCCTCTTTCTGTCCATTCTATGACAGGTGAGCCGTTACCATAGGGAAGGGAGTGGCCGGTGACACGTGGATATGGCCCATGTTTCAGATAGAGCAGGTGGGAAGCAGGCAAGGCCCTTGAGAGAGAAGCTTCTAGTTTCCTGCCTCTGTTTAAAATGTTTTAATTGTCATGGTAATGGAACATACTTACTAGGTGCAATGAGACCTTTCAATGTGTGAACATAATGCACCATGGCCGATCAGGCTAGGAAGCGTGTTTATCACTTGAAAAAAATCATTTCAACCAGGCGTGATGGTGGATATCTGCCATCCCAACACTTGGAGGCATAGGCAGGAGAACTACCACAAGTTCAAGGCTAGCCTGGGCTATATACTGAGTTCCAGACCATCCAGGGCTGCATAGTGAGAACCTGTCTCAAAATGATTTTTTTGTTTGTTTGAATGTTTAAAACCTCCTGCTTGTCATTTTGAAGCAGTTCTTTGTCTACTGTGGTGGCCACTTTGCGCTATAGAATACCAGCAGATATATATTCCTCCCTTCCAGTGATGATCTCTTCAAGTTCCTACTACTTCTTAGCGTCACCACACTTGGGACCCAGCATCCAGCGTGACAACCTTGGCCCCAGCCAGATCTAAACAGTAGTTAACCCCATGGCCAACTTATTTCAGTGGTGCAGTTGATGTTGAAATGATGCAGTATCCTGCATGCTTTTCTTACTTTGAGGCTTAAAGATTCCGTGTGTGTTTTGCACATGTGGTGCTTGTTGGAATGTGAGAGGAAAGACACCAGGAGCTGCCCAGAGCAGATGTTTACAGCCTGGGTCAGAAGGCTAGAAGTCTGGAGCAGAGGAACTGGGAATGGTCCCTGCGGTAGAGAGGGCTTGGAATCTGAGGAGACTGGACAGGGCCACTGTAAACAGTTCAGATGGTTGGATGCCTCCTTGTCCCTACCCATTTCCCTAGAGAAAATGAGGCAGGAAGCACCTGCTTCTTCCCTTTAAAGGGGGCAGGGTCTCCATTGTTCATAGGGAAAGCTACTGTTCACCCCGGCCCTGTGAGTATAGGGACCACTCTAAGCAGCCTTACTCAGGATTCCCAGTCTTCATACCATAGCATCTGCTCTCCACATCGTCCCTCCAGCATCCTCAACCCGTCCTCCCTGAAGCTCCCTGCTTCCTGAACTCTATCCTAGACATTCCTGCAAAGAGAATTAGCTGAGTCTACCCAGAGAAAGAAACTCCCAGGCCCCTGAGGCCTTGGTCCTGGCAGGGAAGACCCAGGTCACCATAGAGAAGGCACTGACACTAGGTGTCCAAAGAGAGGAGTGGGGGTGGGGCTCTTTATGGAGCAGGTGGACTGCAAAGAGCAGACCACTTGGTTGAGCCGCGCTAGGGACCAGTACAGACAAAGGCTTATGTGCTTGCCTCCTCAGGCCATTGCCAGTCACATGCACCTCAAGTGCAAATGCCACGGACTATCTGGCAGCTGCGAAGTGAAGACCTGCTGGTGGTCGCAGCCGGACTTCCGCACCATCGGGGATTTCCTCAAGGACAAGTATGACAGCGCCTCCGAGATGGTGGTAGAGAAACACCGAGAGTCTCGCGGCTGGGTGGAGACCTTAAGGCCACGTTACACGTACTTCAAGGTGCCGACAGAGCGCGACCTGATCTACTACGAGGCCTCACCCAACTTCTGCGAGCCCAACCCTGAGACCGGCTCCTTCGGGACGCGTGACCGCACCTGCAATGTGAGCTCGCATGGCATAGACGGCTGCGACCTGTTGTGCTGCGGGCGCGGGCATAACGCGCGCACTGAGCGACGGAGGGAGAAATGCCACTGCGTTTTCCACTGGTGCTGCTACGTCAGCTGCCAGGAGTGCACACGCGTCTATGATGTGCACACCTGCAAGTAGGAGGGCTCCTAACAGAGGGAGCAGGGTTCATTCCTAGGGGCAAGGTTCCTACCTGGGGGCGGGGTTCCTACTTGGAGGGGTCTCTTACCTGGGGACCCTGTTCTTACTTGAGGGCGGCGCTCCTACCTGTGAGGGTCTCCTACCTAAGGACCCGGTTTCTGCCTTCAGCCTGGGCTCCTATTTGGGATCTGGGTTCCTTTTTAGGGGAGAAGCTCCTGTCTGGGATACGGGTTTCTACCTGAGGGTGGGGCTCCACTTGGGGATGGAATTCCAATTTGGGCCAGAGGTCCTACCTCCTATGGCTTGGGCTCCTCTCTTGACCCGACAGGGCTCAAACGGAGACAGGTAAACTACTCCCTCAACTAGGTGGGGTTCATGGATGGGCGGGAGGGGCGAGATTAGGGTCCCTCCTCCCAGAGGCATTGCTCCATCTAGATAGAAGAGAGGATGCTTCAGGGTGGGCCCTATTGGGCTTGAGGATCTAGTGGGGGCGGGACTTCACCCTGAGTGGGTGGAACTTCTGGAGACCCCCTTCCGTTTGGGTAGGGCTTCACTGAAGACTCAATGGATGGAGCTCCAGGGAGGGAGGAGTTCCTGAGCGAGCCTAGGCTCTGAGCAGGCCATTCAGTTCCCATCTGGCTCCTTTCCAGTCCTGGTGTAAGATTCAACTTCATCTGTGCAGAGCAGGATCTCTTGGCAGAATGAGCCATGGAGAAGAACTCAAGGGTGATACCAACACCTAACCCCATGCCTGGAAACCTCTTTTAAAGCTCTGCACCCCTTCTGCCTTGGTTTTCCTCTTCTCCTTGGCAGAGCTTTCCTGAGGAAGATTTGCAGTCCCCAGAGTTCAAGTGAACACCCATGGAACAGAGCAGACTCTATCCTGAGTAGAGAGGGTTCTTAAGGGATGGGGATGCTAGGAAGGATTCTGGGGCTTGACACCCTCCTACCATAGCCTGCCTCTGCCCTGACACTTAACACTCAGATCTCCCAGGAAACACAGCTCGTCTGTTCAGTGATGTCCGGGCCCCAGATGCCTCAGAGATGTTGCCTCACTTTGAACTGTATGAACATTGGGGTCATGGGGACACAGTCAAGCTGCAGAGACAGGGTTCTTTCCTGAAGCCACCAAGTTCAGGACCCATCTGACACCCCCCCCCAGCCTGCTTTTGAGGCAATGGTCACCAGATTTGTTGGCCACCAGCCTGTCCCCGGGCTTCTCTAATGTGTCTGTCTGGCCTGAAAGTGAGATGCTACAGGCCATTGGTCACAAGAGCTTCCTGATTGCTGCCACTGTGAATTATCCCCTCCTCTAGACAGGGGAGGGGGTGTGGCCACATAGGCGTGTGCACCAAGAGCACAGAAGAGGAAGAGAGGCTACACATGTATGGTGACTGACTGTCTTCTGCCTGGAACTCTGTGTTTGCGGTTGTAATTTCATTTTCAATGCTGCTATATCCACCCACCACTGGATTTAGACAAAAGTGATTTTTTTTCTTTTTTTCTTTTCTTTCTATGAAAGAAATTATTTTAGTTTATAGTATGTTTGTTTCAAATAACGGGGGAAGTAAAAAGAGAGAAAAAAACAAGTTTGTGGTTTGTACTAGATTTTCCCTTTTATTAACAATGTATTAGGTGCGCATACTGATAGAGTTTGATACGGAATTCTTCTTCGCTGATCCTCCCCCACCCAGGGTAATTCACACCTCCCTGTCCTTATCACTTGTGGGTCTACACTATGCTGAGAACCTGAAGGTGCCAACTCAGGCTGGGAGGGGTGGCCCAGAACCAAATAGAGACTGTTGACAAGCCTCCAGGGAGGGCTGTGGGGTCAGAATTCCAAGAAAAGAGAATAGAAATAGCTAAGTCGGGGCTGGAGAGATGGCTCAGTAGTTAAGAGCAGTGACTATTCTTCCAGAAGTCCTGAGTTCAATTCCCAGCACCCACATGGTGGCTCACAACCATCTGTAATGGGATCTGATGCCCTCTTCTGGTGTGTCTGAAGAGAGCAACAGTGTACTCATACATAAAAAATAAATAAATAAATAAATCTTAAAAAAAAAAAAAAAAAAGAAAGAAAGAAATAGGTAAGTCAGGAAAAGAGCCATTCAGTTGTAGACAAATCTGAAACAGGGTGGATTTGAGAGCTTGAATGGAGGGGTGCAGGTGGGGGATAAGTTTAAGCAAGTATGGGAGCTGGGGAGGCATACAGTAACTAGGATACTTTGGTAGTTCTGGTGAACAGAACAGAGTCACAGGAGAAGAGAATTAACCAAGACCCCTCACACACTTGTGATGCAGAGATGTGGAACAGGTCCTCCCTGTGACTTCACATGCACACAGCCCATATCCCAGTATTTATGGTAGGCAGCCCTTGGTATTTGAGGACAGTGGCCTGCTTGCTGCTGATGGCCTTTTATGTGTAGCGTCAATGGATCTAGCAGCACACTCAAGTCCTCAGAGCCTGTCACCAGTAATATTTCAGATCCCACACAAAGGAAGCTCTGGGAGGGGGTGGTGCTCTGGGAGGGGTCGGTCTTTGCTCTGGAGCTACCGTACTCCCACTTGCTTTCACAGGGGGCCCAGGTCTCAGCTAAGATAGGCAGGGGTAATCATCCGGTTGGCAGAGCAAATGATGGGGCAGGTGTCAGGACACCATGAAAGTGAGGCTGGAGCTCTCTCATAAAGCCATACTTCTTTTAAGACTACATGTCTGCCTAAGCAAGCTATCATGTCTCTGCTCCTTTCTCTGCTCCCTCAGGTCTATACCTATCCTGTCCCCACCTCTGATCCTGTCCTGATGTCCAGATACCAGGGCAATGAATGGCCTGAGAAGGTGAGAGCAGCAAACCCAGTCCTACCTCTCAAAAACCCAAGTTGAAGCTGAGCATAGCCGTGCATTCCTTTAATCCCAGCACTTGGGAGGCAGAGGCAGGAAGATCTCTGAATTTGAGGACAGCCTGATCTACAGAGTGAGTTCCAGAACAGCCAGAGCTACACAAAGGAACCATGTCTCAAAACAAAACAAAACAAAAGTGGGAGGGGCTGGAGAGATGGCTCAGAGGTTAAGAGCACTGACTGCTTTTCCAGAGGTCCTGGATTCAATTTCCAGCAACCACATGGTGGCTCACAGCCAGCTGTAACAAGATCCGATGCCCTCTTCTGTTGTGTCTGAATAGCGCGACAGTGTACTCACATTCATAAAATAAATAAATCTTAAAAAAAAAAAAAAAAACAGGGAAAAAAAGCCCAAGCTGAGCACAGTCATTGCTCCTGCGTCCCCTTCTCTCCTTCATGCTCCCACCCACGTGATTTGAAAGCCAGTTAGAAGATGGCCACAAGAAGAAGCCTAGAAAGTGTTTCACAATGTTCAAGGTCCCTTAGCTGTAGTGATTCATCAGGAACCTTAGAACTAGGAAACCCTGCTGGCCTCCAGAGGACTAAGGGAAGGAGCTAAATATAGTCACGGTAGACTTAGGGTAGTGAGGGTTAGGACAACCAGGAAGATTGTTAAGCATCCTCCCAACCCTCCCAGGGAACAGTGGAACCACCTGTCCCAGAAGAGGGAGAGAGAATTCCCAAGGCCCTGAGACCTGGGAAGAGAGACAGTGAAATGAGTGGAGTCACAGGCAAGGGCCGCTCAGGCCGTTTGACTCAGCACCGTGTGATGACAGCTAAGGCCAAGGCTGCTGTCACATGACATGTGAAACTGTCCACAGGCCTGGTAACAGAACATGATGTTACATTGTCTGAAACTCTGAATGTCATTTGTCAGAGCAGCCTGCCACTAGGTTTGTGGCAGGACCACTTAAGGAGGTCCTTAAACCTTCAAGGCAATCACAAGCAGGCCTAAGACCTTACTGGACTCGCCCGTATCCTTAAAGAAGAATACTGAGAAGGAGCCCTCAGGTCATAGGGCAGAAAGCTGAGTCCAGGCATGGTTCCACTGCAGGCTCCAGGCATGTCTTGTCCACCAAGCTGCTGGCTAAGCCTTCTGCTCTTGTATGCGCTCACCCCTTCCAGGACACAGAGTCAACCTGTAGCTGCCGATCCATGGTCTGAGCCAGCCCAGTCCACCACGCTGAGTATACAGGCTCTCCTTGGTCACACTGTCATACCTAAACCAGTGTCCAGAGTCCCAGTAAGGTACAAAAGGAATAGCCAGCCTGGCCTGTAGATATAGGCCTATAATCCCAGCTACCAAATAAGCTAAGGCAGGAGGACCACAAACTCATGATTGCCTGGGATACAGAACAAGGTGAAGATCAGCTAAAGCGATTTAGTGAGACCCTGTCACCAAATGAAAAGTGATAAAGAGCCAGAAGACTTCCCTGACGTGTGAAGCCCTGGACTCCACCAAAGCACTGAAGAAAAAAATCACAGACTGTGAGAGATGTTGACAGCTAAGTGGCCTTGGGGAAGGAGTACTATGCTGGTGCTCTGGGGCCTCTGGCCAGGTCTGTTCTGAGCTTGTGGAGGAACGGGCCCAGGTTCTGGACTCTCAGTACCCTTCTTTAGCCTTCTGACTCTTGGCAAGCAAGCACCCCAATGACATTTATGACTACACATGGCTCCTTCTCCTCATTCTCAGGGCTGCAAGTATATGCACACCAGGCCCTGACCTACTATTGGCAGGACTACCTGGGGATTCCCAGTGTGGGCCAGTGGCGGCCAGCCAGCTGCAGGTGAGCACTCCACACGGAGGATGCCATGTCCAGGGCTGGCCAAGGCAGAAGGATAGGCGCCCATTCTCCCCTCAGGGGAGTGAGTCATCAGGCAAGGGGGAAGGTTCAGGAAGAGTCCAATTAGTCCACTGGGCCATCTTGGGTGCTAACAATAATAAAGCCATTGGTCCCTAGGGCAGTGATGAGAGTCCTCAGTTAAGCCTGTCCGATGATGAGTAGTCCCTCTAAGTTGGCACCCTGGGCAGGAGCCACCCTAATTGGTACCTGCTGCCCTAGTGCCCAGATGAAAGGGACAGACTGGGAGGCGGCAGGGCAGTGGCTAAACCAGCATGTCATGAGGACCTGAGAAGTCAGAGTCCAGTGGATATGAGGGGCCAGGCTGTCTCAAGACCCCAACAGGGTCCAATGTCACATAGCTTTTGGGGATGCAGCGCCCATATGCCCAGGCAGAAGACACCACTTTAGAAGGCCAAAGGCCCACATACCTTTGAATAATAAGGCTGGGAAGCTTGCCTAGAGAAGCATCTAGGCCTGGAGAGGAGGCAACATTGGCCTAATGGCATGCCAGGGACTGAGGTGGCCTCTGGTGTCTGGTGTCAGTTCTGAGCAACAGTCCCCACAGGCCCAGGATGAGAGACTACTGTGACGATGGTCTTGGCTATCCACAGGATATACTAGGCCGTGGTCGTCAAGGCTATGGTATGAAAAGGAAACTTCTGGCCATACGCTTGCCCACATCATGACCAGTTATTCATGGAAAACGAGTCTTTAGGTTCATTTTCTCAGTCCCAAGCCAGGTAGGTGTGAGAACCACAGCTGGCTGCACCCCAGCTGACCAAGAGTAGGTTTTCCTGCAGGCCAGGCCATGGTGACAGCCTCCATTCTGTCTCTAAAGAGAGGAAACTGAGCCCCAGGACCCAGAAAGTGGGCATCCAGGAGAGGGGGTGACAGAAAACAGGAGGGTCAGTGGGAACCCACAGGGAGAGGGTCCATGAATAGAGTATCCATATTCCAGGGGAACACAAGGCAGACTCCCAGATAATAGCCTAGTCATGGAGGCTAGGAGACGAAACCCTGAACTCATTGCTTGGCAAGAGCAAGCTCCAGTGTTTTCTGAGCCTCAGTTTCCCTTATTGCAGAAGGAAGTAGGATGAGCTACAACCCCCCAGTCCTAGGGGTGGGAAGTCCTAGGCCCCACTCAGATCCAAGCTTGCAGCTGTGGGCCTCAGAAGCTGCCTCTCTGGTGAGTTTACAGCCCCTCCCGCTGCCCTGGAGAAGAAGGAAATGAGCTGGAGGCCTGTTCACAGGTAGTTGAGACAGCCCCCGAATAACCATATAAAAGGGCCGGAGGCTTGGGGCCCCACCCAGCCAGAACAAGCTTGGCCATCCCCTTGCAAATCTCACACTCAGTAGCTTTGAAGTACTGGAAAGGGTGTGGCCAACCCCCACCTTGGGGCCCACATGACCCTCCCGTTTTCTGTCACCCCCCTCCCCTGGAAGCCCACTTTCTGGGTCCTGGGGCTCAGTTTCCTCTCTGTAGAGACATACTGGAGGCTGTCACCGTGGCCTGGCCTCCAGGGAAACCTACTCTTGGTCAGCTGGGGTGCAGCCAGCTGTGGTTCTCATACCTGGCTTGGGACTGAGAAAATGGACCTGAAGACCTCCTTTCCATGATATGGCCAGAAGCTGGATTCCCCAATCCAAGCAGTCTTGGCAGTAAGATCTGGCATTGCCTCTTCCAGGGACAAATATGCAGCCAGGAGAAAATTCTGAGAAGTCCCTAGGACCTTCCTGAAAGCTGACCACCCACAGTTGGGGTGAGAGATAACTAAGATGTAGGGGTACCACAGCCTTGGAAGTCCTCCTAGACCTGCCATGTTACATAGGTGATGCCTGGTTTGCTTGATGGGTCCCAGTTGACCTGCTGTCTGTGAAGTTCTGCTGCTGTGTGGCTGAGGCAATCGCTAGCTGGGCCAACTCTGAGTTCTAGCAAGCCTGACCCAGCCATAATGATCTACCTTGAAGGAACTTTGGGACACAGTACTGCCCTGGAGTCCATCGAACTCCTGGGCCTGGGACAGATTCTTCTCCCCCTGGCTCTACCCTGCAGCATGTCACAGGCCCCAGGTCCCACCTCTTTCCACCAGTCGCTCACCTCCCACAGCCTAGTCCCTTAAGGGGTTCCCAAGTTTCTTTTCAGAAACTCTCTCTGGAGAGTACCCAGAAACAACATACTCTGAGACAATGATAGCATTTTAGTGTCACCTTCCTCTCTAAGGACCTCTGACCAGAGTAGAAGCCAGGTATACCCACTTAATGCCCCTGCAGCCCTAAGGGGGCCAGTGTGCTGTCCTACTGGAGTCCAGTATTAGAGAGAGCTATGAGTCCTGTATAGCCCAGTTGGCTAGTGTCTCTCATAGACTTGAGTTGAACTATATTCTCAGTGCTACTCTTGGGCCATGTGGGAAGGCTTCCAGCAAGGTGCTGCTTCTGCCATCTGATGTTCGTTAATTCGGAGATGCCATACAGATGCCAAGACAAATAGTGGCCAGGGCAGCAAGGAAGCCCTGGAAAGGGCCCCCAACTCTAGGAGCTTGGGTGCTGCCTACTCTTCCTGCCCTGCCCTGCTCTGCCTGGTCGGGCAGCTGGGATGGAGCTGCAAGCTGTCAGAAGGTGCTAATTGTTGTTTAGCTCTAAGCCGGCTCCTTGCTCTGGTCTTTTTTCCACCCTCTCTCTCTTTTTTATTTGAGCGTCTAGAACTCATGGTAAATAGTCATTTGGCTCTCAGAGCCCTGCAAATTGGTGTTTATGGTGTGAAGATGAGGAGGACCCAGGACTAGTCCACCAAAACACAGGCCAGTGAAGAGGGAGGAGAGAGGGAAGGAGGCATAGGCCCAGAAGGGACTGGGCACCCTCTGAGTCCCATCCAGGCCCAGCTCTGCTGCTTGATCCAGGAGAGCTTCCAGGAAGAGGCTCCTCCTTCATCCTTAGCAGTGGGGAGACTGGAAATTGCAGGAACTGGAGCAGAACCCATATTTAGCATTCAGGAGGCACTGAAGGATAAGAGGAGAGGGATAGAGGGAGGGAAGGAAGGAAGAGAGGGAGGTGAGATGGGAGGGAGGGAGGGAGATAGAGACTGAGAGAGAGAGAGAAAAATCCATGTACATAGGCCCTTCTTACCCAGTGGCCTCACAGATTTGAGACAGGAATGTATGGCTTCTGTATGATGCTTGTGGGGTAGAGGGTGTGGAAGGCAGGTGCCAGAGGAATTCCAAGCCCGAGCAGATGGCTGGGAGGGCTTCTCGGGAGAAGGGGACTTCCCCAGTTGTTCGTCTCTCAGTGCGGAGAGCAGGCAGGCCTGTGCAGAACCCTCAGACTCCTTGGCAGTGGTGTCTCAGCAGCCTCCCTTTACCCCAAGCTCCTCAGCTCCCTCTACTGCAGGAAGCCCAGGATGGTCCCAGTCTCACTCTGTCCCTTCTCCACTCCTGGCACAAACTTGAGACACTCTGCTACCCCACAGTACCAGACTTTATAAAGCAAGCTGGCTTTTAACCAGCCCACCAGAAACACAGCACTGGAGGGGTGAGTTCCAAAGCTCTAAGAAGGCCATTTGACATCTGTGTTTCATACACATGTTTCTTCCCCGACTGTTTTTATTGTCCAGGTCTGGGTTGGGGCAATAAAGTGAAGTGCCAGCTTGCACCTCGGGGACCAGGGACTAATCTTGTGGGAGTCATGACCCAGGCAACATTCCGTATGTCATGGACCTGATCCTCTGTCTCCTCTGCTCAAGGATATTCCATGGTTCCCCAGTGTCCACCTGAAGTTTAACTTCCTTAAGACTATGTACCTCACAATCTAGTCCTTTAAAAGAGTCCGGATCTCTGGAGTGAGAGACTGAGAGACTGTCCTACACAGGAGCTGTATACATTACTCTTCTGACTGCAGTGGACCCCCACCTGTATCCCACTCCCTCAGATGCTCCCTACCCTCCATAGTAGCCTTCCCACCAGTTCTAAAAGAAGTCTCGGTCTCTAGCCTTTTCTCTCCCAGATCCTAAACTTCCAATGGGTCCTTCTGACTCTGGAACTGGTTGCAATTCTTTGACCTCCCCTGGCCACATTCAGGAGCCCATCACTGTCCCTGGGGACACTGGAAGTACCAACTTAACCTCAGGAACCTGTATGGCAATAAAGAGTGGGGAGGGTGGATTCTGATGTCACTGTAACCTTGGTCATTCCGGAGCTTCGAACCATACACAGCTGAACCAAGGGTCTGAACTTCCAAGTGACCCATCTGCCAGAGGAGCCCACATCTGTGAGATCAGGAAGGGGCTGCCTCAGAACTGAGGGCTTGCCGGGTCCTTGCTGTACTATGATGGAAGGTTGTCTGACAGGTGCAATGGGTGAACCATGCACAATCCAAGCATGACAGGGGCAAGACCCCGGCGCAGGTGGAGAAGGGGCACATGAGGACTGGGAAGGTAGGAAGGGTACAGGAGTGGACCTTGCAGGTGAGGATGACGCAGTGAAGATGCTTCAGGAGAGGACCCTGAAGGTAGGTTGGCCAGTGGAGCAAGTGCAGACGAGGAGATGTCAATAAGAAGGATGCAAGCAAGAAAGGCACAGGAGAAGACGGAGAAGCTGAAGAAGGCACAGGTAGGAAAGGTGCGTGGTAGGATGTTCAAGCAGAGATGGTGCAGTGGTGAGGGTACAGGTGAAGGAGATTGAGATGAGGATGGTACAGGCGGACCCTGTATATGCTACCCGGCAGGTGCTCCAGAACAAAGCCTGGCCGTGGACTATGAGACACACACACACTGGGAATGGTACACATGAGATACTGAAAGCACAGGCTTTTGGAGACCTTGCCCTCCCTGTAAAGAAAGGAGTTTCTACCCCTTCTCCAGTTCTCCTGTATTTTAACCACAGGCAAGTCTTGTGCACTCTGCCCAACCAACCCTGCACTCTGCCGAACCTGAGGCAACAGTAGGAAGGCCACTGTCCTTTCTAACCTGTACCCTGAGCCAACTAGTTCAGAACCAAAGGCCTCTGATACTGGAGTAGCCCTGTTAGAGGGGCCTCTAAACCCCACCACAGTCCTGGGGCAGCTTACCATTTCCTGAGGTCAGGGTCTTCCATGGGCCTACTGCAGTCCCAGTCGACTTGCTTCATACCAGCACTCAAACCAGCAACACAGCAAGCTCGGCAGCAAACATCCTTCCAGCTATAGTGTGGCCCATACACTAGCTTCTGTTACTTGAGGGTCTTTTCTAGTTTTTCCTTCAGTTTAGGAATCATTTTCTGCAGGACAGAACCCTGAGAGAGATGCTGACATCTTTCGGTCACCTTGCACAGGCCCACCCTTCTGCTCTGGCTACTCCTAACCCAAAGCCCAGCTCTGCCAGGGTCCAGGCGGCTGGCAGCTCACAGACTGCCCAGACCAATGTGTTGGCTCCAGGCAGGCAGGCACCCTGAAGAGTCTAGCAGCATCCTTTGTCAACTCTCAACTGAAGTCGATGCTGGCAAAATGTGCCTTTCCCTCTGCCTCCTTTAGCTCTTCTTTCCCTCATTGTCACCACACTCAGGGATCATGGGACCCTTGGGTCTTTGAGCTGCAGCTCTGTGCAGGTAGCATGGCCTCCTCCTTCCCTTCCTTCCTGTGCTTGCTTCCCTCATACATGTGGCTGTCCATCCCTGCCTCTGCAATAAGCTCTGGAGGCTCTGACTACTGCCTTTCTGACAGTCCTAACTAGTGTGGGTTGGAACACAGTGGCCAACACAAGGAAGTGCTGGAAACCCCTCTCATGATAGAGATGGCAGGTGTGGAGACTCAGTTGAACCTGAAGGTGGAGGGCAGAGTAGTGATGGTCTCAGGACCACATCCAGCATCTGGTCCCTAATGGTGGGAGTGAGGACCTGTCTGGTTTCCTCAGAGCCACAGTGGGGATACTAAGGCAACTGGAACATTAGAGTATCTTAGGACAAGGGATTCCTTAAGACCCCCAACATGTGAGCAGGATGTTGCTGTCAAGGCTACTGGACAGCTCCAGGCTCTAGCGACCACCTGAGGAGACGTAGAAGGGGCAGCCCCTGGCACAGTTCAGACTTTACCACGGACCTAGCCTGGGGCACAGGTGTTAGGGGTGGGACTCATGTTGGCGGGAGTGCTGGCTGCAGATGCTTCAGCTGGGCTTTTTAATTAACCTCTGCTGGCTGCTCCGAAGGGCCCCAATTAAGTGCAGAATGCAATGGCAGAGTGAGGTCAAAGAGAAGAGCTGGTTTTAATTAAAGTGCAGTGGCCTGGGCAGGAGCGCCCCCGCCTGACCGCCTCCTCAACAGGTCCTGCTCAGCTCAAAGGCAGTCACGTGATGGGTAGATGACAGAGAACTCTGCAGCCCTATCTGGCTGAGATCCCACCAGATAACAGGAGGACCAAGAACTGCCTTGTCTAGCCTGTGTGGCCACTGCCAGGCAGCCCCTCTCTGAGCCATTTTGTCCTCTCTGACCTCTTTTCATTTGTCACCTGACCTGGAATAGCCATCTACTACCTTCTCAATAAGCAGGTCCCTGGTATCATAAGCATCTGTGGTATGTCTACTTCAGAAGCAGCAAAAAGAATAAAACAAACAATTACATCAAATGTGCAACGGGATTAAGCAAGCTGGGCGGGCGAGGTGGAGGGCAATGGAGAGCTGCTTAACCTGGTAGAGGAGCAGACAGTAGCAGGAAGGGGAGGGAGCGCACCTGGACAGGTAAGGGCCTGGAAAAAGCCAGAGCAGAATCTGAGCAGGGCTGAGTTGCTGAGGTACCAGCAGGCCAAAGCCTGCAAGCAAAATTAAGAGGGAAAGCCAGACTTTTCTCCAAATGGCCAGAAGCCTACTGAGGACTCTCGACATAACTAGCTTTCCAGGAAAGGTAAGAAAAAAACCATGGGAGAGGTCTGGTGAGATACCACCAAGCCTGGAACCCACACAGTAAAAAAGACAGCTGACTTCTGCAAGTTATCCTTTGACATCTGCACACAAATGCTTGCATATGCTTATACACATGCATGCACCTGCGCAACACGCACACACACACAATCAACCAATGTAATAAAAATTAAGGTTCTATCTCTTCCTCCTAGGGTGCATGATACACCAGCAAGGCAACAGGGAAGGGTTGAACATGCCTGTGTTCCTGGAACTTGGAAGTGGAGGCAGCAGCATTAGAAGTTCAAGGTTATCCTCATTTACATAGGGATTCTGGGCCTGCCTGAGCTACATGAGGTCCTGTTTCAAAACAACATCAGCAACAACAAAATTGGATACTGAAGTGAAAGAAGAGTCCCAGCCTCCCTCCTGCAAATTCCAGGCAGTGTTCCCCACCTATTACACTGGTCCCAGACAAGTTTTTTAAAAATTGTTATGGGCATTCTCTCTCTCTCTCTCTCTCTCTCTCTCTCTCTCTCTCTCACACACACACACACACACACACACACACACAGACACACACAGAGAGAGACAGAGACAGAGACACACAGAGACAGACACCAGGGGGATAAGGGTCTTTGTGCTTCACTTGGGAAGAGCAGGAGTTTCATGGGTTTCTTGTGAGGAGAAACACTTGCTAGGCATCTTAGCCCTCTAGAACCCTCACTGGTAGGAAGACAGGATGTCTTCCAGCATCTTGACCCAAGCACAGGTCCTGAGCATCAGTATGTTCTGATGCACTTCGCCCTAATCATGCCTCTGAGAGCACTCAGGCTGGGGGCTATCAGGCAGGTATGCGTGTCCTGCCCAAAGGCCTCCCATATTTCTTCCAACAGCTTTGAATAACTGCAGCTGTGGGCCAACATTCTCCACCCTGGCTTCCTCCAGACATGGGACTTTGGGGAGTGATGAATGAGGGATGAAGAATGTGGGGGGGGGGTTCTCCAGGGCCACTGTGAGTCCCTCTCATCTGCCTAACTCAGGCTCCCACAACCCAGCCCTGCCAAACCTCAGTGCCCAAGTACCAGTTACCAAAAACCTCCATGCCAGGGGAAGCTCCTTTGGTTCTGTTAGGGTTCCAGGTAGGATTCCCCCATTAGAAATCTGCTTTGACTCCTGTACTAGTCACCAACGTAACAGCCCATATTCAGAGTGGTGCTCCCAGCTAATGGGTAATGCCCAGAGGAGCAAGCTAGGTGGCTATCTCTGGGTGATCTGCTACTCTGTGGCTTCTGTGAATAGGGGACACATGGAAAAGGAAGAAGTAAGCTACTGAGACACCCCAAGGCCTTGATTCCAAAGACAGGATATTGGGGGAACAGGCATGATTGTCATTTTAAGCCTTGAGGTTTGCAGGTACCTGTCAGTAAGTAGTGGGAATCAGACAAGACAAGCTGTGGTTTGGATGGATCCCCAGAATTCATGGACTGGAAACCTACCCCGCTGAATCATATTCTGATGGTGTTTGAAGGCAGTACATTAGGGAGGTAATTTGGGTTCGGAGACATCATGAGGATGGGGACCCATGGCAGCATGAGCTACTTCATCAGGTGAGGAAGAGAGAGGCCTGTGTTATTTGCTCTGTGTCTCTTGGATACCCTGCAGGTGGCTCTGAGGAACTTCAAGCCCTATATTAAGTTGCTGTCTTTGTGGGATCTGAGGTGTTCTGACTTCTGAAGGACATCGGACCTAGAAATAGATAGGGGTCCTTTCTTACTCTAGGCTCCTGAAATCTCAGAAGTCTGCTTTGGTTGGCTAGCCCTGGTCCACCCAGAAGGCAAATCAAATATACAGAGCTGGAGGTTGTGGTGCATGCCTGTAACCTCCACACTTAGGATGTGTAGATGGAAAACCAGGAGTTCAAAAGCCATCTTTGGCTACATAGTACATTCTGAACTAGCATACATTATGTGAGACAGGGTTTCTCTGTGTGAGATTTCTCTATGTAGCCCTGGCCATTCTGGACCAAGCTCACCTCAAACCATAAAATTCACCTTCCTCAAGTGCTAGATGAAGGGCCACCACGGCCCTGCACATGAGACCCTCTTAAACAAACTAATTAGATCACTGCAGGTAAAAAGACAGTTTGGGATCATGGGAAAGAAATAGAGCCAGCTGTCCCTGACAAGTAACTCAAGGACAAGAAAGAAACCCTTGTGAACCAAACTGAGGCTTGGAGGGCAGGGTCCTGAGATGCAGAGCAGAGTTTAAGAAATGTTTTAAATCTTTCTTGACTTTGGGTTACATCAATATATACATCTCCCGAAGTTCACTGGATTGCATACTTAACATACAGTAATATATGTTACAGGTACATGCATACATCTCCTTAGGAAATAAGCATATTGTCCCTCCCTGAATAAAAGAACCCTCCATAGAGACTCAAGTTACAGATCCTCCCCTGTAGTTACCTGGAAAGCTTCCCTTGTCCTCTGGCCTCAGTTCTTTCCTTCAGAGGACAGTTGGCTCTAGAAGATTGAATGCCCCAACTGGACAGGAATTAGAAGGAATGGTTCCTGTTCTACAGGAAACAACGAGACAGTTAACATATGGCTTTCCAGAGGATGCACTCCTCAAGGCCTGGGGCAGAGGGCAGTGGCTGAGCTACAGGTGATGGCTACTCTCTATGGACAGAGCTGGTGATCCAATGTAGAGCTGATGCTACCTCCTGTGGATGGAGAAATTCCCCCAAATCTGAGCTGGGTACCAGTAATCCCAGGCTCAGATGGGGTCTACCTTGAGCCTCTACAGGCCAGGTATAGACTCCTGAGATCCACAGTTTCATTCCCCAAGCCCCTGGGTCCTTTCTTGTCAGACACTGGGGTCTTACAATGCTAGGTCTCAGATCTGGAAGACAGCCACAAGCCACAGGTTGTCTAAGAATGTTTCCAATATCCTGATCAGCCCAGAACAGCTAGACATTAAGGTTCCTGGACCTGATGAATAGAAAGTTCCAGGCGAAAGGCCCAAGGTTTCAGTAGCCTCCAGGTTACCCGGGTGCAGACCAGCTCCAGACTCTCTTATCATACACACGACATACAGATCATAGACACACACAATGGGCAGGTCGCCCACTGTTGGCCACTGTCTATATGCACAGCAGGGTTGAAGCTTGTCTGTATACAGCAGGAACCTCCCCAGCCAGCTGATGAATCTTGTAAGGGCCTGAGATACATATACATCATGACAAAAGAAAGAGGCCATTGTGCAACACCTATACACATGCTGCACATTGCTTGTGGGGTAATGTGTATTTTATTATCCCAATGGAGACAATGAAGCTGTACGTTTTCTTAAGGGTTGGGATTTTTTTTTTTTTTTTTTGTCCTTAGCACCTCAAATGAAAAAATAAAAACTGAGTGTTCTCCCAACTTAATTTAAGCAGACAACATAAATGATTTTCAGGTTCCTACAACAGATCTGATGTGACCCAGAGAGGCCTGCAATTTCTTGTCCCACTACTTTTTTCCCATGGGTATGTGTATGTGGCATGGATGTGTATGTATGAGTGTCTGCATATGTGTAAATGCATGTGTGTGTGTACATGCAGAGCCCAAGGTAGACGTAGAGAATCTTCCTTAACTGATCTTTCACCTTATTATTTTTTTGTTTGTTTTTTTGAGACAGGGTTTTGGTTTCTCTGTGTAGCCCTGGCTGTCCCGGAACTCACTCTGTAGACCAGGCTGGCCTCGAACTCAGAAATTCACCTGCCTCTGCCTCCCAAGTGCTGGGATTAAATGGGATTAAAGGGGTGCACCACCACTGCCCGGCCACCTTATTCTTTAAAAAAAAGATTTATTATTTTTATGTGAGTGTCTTGTCTGCAGGTATGTATGTGCACCACATGTGTGCCTAGCGCTCTTGGAGGTCAGAGAGGGTGTTGAATCCTCTGGAAATGAAGTTATAAACAGTTGTGATTTGCCTTGTGGGTGTTGGAAATCAAATCTGGGTCTTCTGCAAGAGCAAGTGCTCTTAATCAATGAGCCATCTCTCCATCCCCTTTTATCTTATTAAGATAAGGATCCCCTACCTCTGTCTTCTGATGCTGCACTTAAATCAGGCTGACGTGTGTTTCTGGCATTTACATTGCATTCTGTGGATCTGGACTCCAATCTTGTTGCTTGTGAAGCAAATATCCTCTGATCACTAAGGTAACTCGGATCTGAGACAGAGATCACAAGTTTTAGGACTCAGCTACTAAATCTAAGATGGCATCCCTTCACTTGCTGCAGTGTGAACAGAACAGACACTATTTTAAGGGAAAGAAGTCAGCTACAGAGAAACAAGTTCTTTGTGTTCTCACTCATGAAACAGAAAGGCTGACCTTCCAGAAGACAGCACAATACTGGACACTCGATGCTCAGGAAGGAAGGGACAGAGGGAGACTGGGTGATGGAAGCCAAGGTACAGGCAGGCAGCAGGAGTAAGCTCCACTACTCCACTGGATGGCGGGAAGATCACAGCAGTTAGTTCACTGTTCTCCATAAAGATGTGAAGGGAGGGGCTGGAGAGATGGCTCAGCGGTTAAGAGTACCAACTACTCTTCCAGAGGTCCTGAGTTCAATTCCCAGCAACCACATGGTGTCTCACAACCATCTGTAATGGGATCCAATGCCTTCTTCTAGTATGTCTGAAGAGAGCAATGGTGTACTCATATACATAAAATAAATAAATAAATCTGAGAGAGAGAGAGAGAGAGAGAGAGAGAGATGAAGGGAGAGCCCAACGGCTCTAATACCAAAACTGTGACTGCTTGAGGAGCTGGAAACACGACACAGGGCAGCATGCAGTGGGTAGCACACTGTACCTTGTCAATATATATAATCATAGTGTATCAAATTAAAAAAACAAACAAGCACTGATCCTGCTATACAAACTGCTGTTCGGGAATGTGCCCTATTATATTCAGAAGGGGGGGAAATTGGAGCTACCCACAGACAGAGGGTGATAAAGCCAAAGTATACTGTGAGGGCCCTCATCTCACCACCTCTGCACCAATCAATCACTCAAGTGTGATACGAAGTCAAGAGCAGAAAGAAAACAGTCCTTGACTGCAGAGATAGCCTACCAAGGTAGCCACTATTCCTGGACAGAGCTGAACTGAGGTGACAGCTATATACATCATTCCAGTAGCAGAAACCTTGGCCTAAGTGAGGAGCTATACATGAGATGGGGAAACGGAGGCTGGATTGAATTTAAGGAGGGAAAACTGAGGCTGGGTTAAGTATAAGGAGAAGCAAAAGGGTTAAAGGGACTAAAGCTGAGAAAGGTTCTGGAGCCAGTGCTTTCCCTTTCTGGACCTGGCCTGGCCTGTGATTCTCTGGACTGCTGGATGGCCCAGGTTGAGCTCATCTGATGGCCATACACTCCCTGCAGAAGTCCCTGTCAAGCCTGGGACTCAGGACAGGGCTACCCCCTTGTGGCAAGGGAGAGTGAACAGGAAGCTGTTCCTTCACAGCTGTCCTGGAACAGGCAGTAGGAGATGGATCTTGAACAGAAAACAAACAAACAAACAAACTCAGTTTCTCTAGTAGTCTCATATCACAGCCAGCACAGGAAACTTCTGGAATCTCAAAAGGTGTGTGGACTGTTGCTCACCAGAAAGCAGCTTGTTCCTCAGCAGTAGACACCAGCAGGCTGTCTTCTGACTTAGTTTGGCTCTGAGGCTGTCTATCTGGAGCATCAGATCTCAGAATCAGGGAAGGGGAATCAGTCTCTAAGATGTCCCCACTTTGGTGCTGAAGTAGGCCCCAGGGTGTATCATCTTTCCTTCTGTTTACCAGTATAAACCCCAGGTTCTGACAGGCATGGTGGTAGACACCTTTAATATCAGCACTCAGGAGGCAGAGGCAGGCAGATCTCTGAGTTGGAGGCTAGTCTGGTCTACAGAGTGAGTTCCAGGACAGCCAGGGCTACACAGAGAAAACAAAACAAAACCAATAAACCAGTCAAACAAATGGGAGTTCTTAGATACTTCCTTGGGTTGTACTGATTTGTTCAAGCAGCTCTTAGAACTTGTGTTGACTGGTTCATCATGAGAATAACTATCAAGGATACAGATGAAGAGATGTAAGAGGTCAGGTACGTGGAAGGGACGAGGCTTCCATGCCCTCCCTGGCCACCACCCTCAGGACCCTCCACATATCCAGCTCTGAACATGGATCTAGGGATTTTATGGACACTTAGTTACATGGGTACGATTGATTAAACTACTGACTATTAGTGATCTACTCAACTTTTCCTTTGAGGGCTGAGACAAGGCTGATAAGGGTCCCCACTCTCTGATCCAGCCCAGGTCTTGCAGTGACCAGCCCCACGTGGTAGCTACCCAGGAGCTGCCGGCCAGCAGAGGGCTTATCAGCACAAGAACTACACTTCACTAGCAGATTCCTAGGATTTTAGGAATTATGTTCTAAAAAAAACCAGAAAAAGGCCTTGTTTTTCAAGGCCTGGAGAAGGGAGTGGGATAGGAATTAGGGAAGGGCAGGGCTCTCCCTGTGGGGAAGTCATTAAAGCTGTAAAGTTCCACCTGTAAACAGGTGTTAAAGGTCCAGAGTGTTGATTGTATGAGCATGTTCAACATAAGACAAAATACCAAGTGGAGTTCAAATGAGACTTAGTGCTGCAAAGACTGTCTCTAGGGGCACCATGAAGTTGCATTTTCAACCAGTCAGCCTACCCAGAAGCTCCTGCCAGAAAAGGCTCCTAAGAGCTCGGGAACAGGGAGAGGAGATGAGGAAATCCTACAGAGCTGTATTCCAAACTGCTTAGCATACAGAACCTTCAGGACAGGCTAGGTGGCCTGGTGCAGCGTTGAGCTCCCTGTTGGCATAGGAATCCCAGAGAACACTGTAGTCTGTAAAAGCACCTGAGCCCTATGGGGTCAGGGAAAGAGATGTGGAGGTCAAACTTCAGTGGGCTCCATCTCAGATGTGTGTGTGTGATACGTGTATGTGTGTGTGTATATGTATGTATGTGATATATATACACACACATATGTGTATACACACACACAGATTTCTATATCTCTAAGCATCAGTAGCCTGACGTGAATGCCATCCATCTTACATACAGAGACTGCAAAAACTGCCTTGGGAACAAGATGGGGTCTTCAAGGAACACAGTTCCTTTCACCTCTCACTGGGTCTTGCCTCCTGTCTCTGGTCTTCCTCTAGGTGTCCATGTCTCTTTAGCAACTAGCAGAACCGTGAGGCCAGGCCCTTGGGGACCCATGCCTCTGACTAGGTTCTTAGGAGTAGGAGAGTCTAAAGAGAAGGGCCTGGACTTTTCCCTGGCATATGATCAGCTGAAGGGGAGGTTCGGGGCACTCCTAGCTTCCTAGTACAGGTAGCTGAAGGATCCAGGACTGCCACATGAACACCTTCTTTCAGTCAGCTCACCTCGCCCCCTCCTGGCCAGAGCTGGTTTATCCAGGGATAAACATCCTGGTCTCTGAGCAACCTTGTGCAACAGTTAGCCTCAGTTTACCCGAGCAATTGATATTTCCTGGTAGGGTCTGTCCCTAGACATGCCCACTCAGGGCTCCCACACATACGTCTGCAAACCCCCCACAACCCACTCCGACAGGGCTCAAAGCAGAAGCACAGATGAAAGAAGGAAGTATGTTTCTTCACTTGGGAGTAGGCATAGAGCAATCTGTTTTACATTTTCAAAACTGTATCTTACATAAACTCCATCTTGTCTTGCCATAGTTTTTTTTTCAATTTGCTAAACTCTTTCCCCCAAAATAAAGTTTCTTTGACTTTCTATTTCGTTTAAAAATGTTAAAGATTTTATTTTTTAAAAAATAAATATTTTTAAAAATTTAAGATTCTTTTTAAGAGAGAGAGAGAGAGAGAGAGAGCGAGCATGTGCGTGTTTATGCAGGTACTTGTGGAGGCCAGAAGCTTCAGGTTCCCTGGGACTGGAGTGATGGGCAGTTGGGAGCTCGGAACAGAACTTTGGTCCCTCTGTGAGAGCAGTATGAATCGTTTCTTCAGTTCAGTTGTCCAACTTCCTTTTAAATACACACTTGGGGATGGAGTGGTGCTTCTGTGGTCAAGTCCACGCGCTGTTCTTGTAGAGGCCTTGGGTTTCCCGGAACCCGCATAGTAACTCATAAACATCTGCAGCTCCAGTTCCAATCGACTCTTTGGGTACCAGGCACCCATACGGTATACATACATATTTATGGGCACTCACATACATAGATAAATAAATCTTGAAAAACTGTATTTAAGTGAATATACAACTTAACACTCAAAGTTCATGTGCAATATAAAAATTTCACTGGAGCTTCAACTGACCTGGGGAGGTGGGAAGAATGTGTCTAGGTTTTAGTAGTAGGGTCCACTTCAAACGTACTATCCATTACACATGTGGATATTAAATATCTACGACGGCTATTTAAAATTTTAACTGACACAAATAATTACTTATGGGGTACAGGGTGGCTTTTTGAGCAGGACTACAATATGTAGAGGTCACATTAGGATAAGTAGAGTGATTATCACCCTGTCTCTATTTTTTCACAATTTTGCCTTTTTAGGTACAGAAAGAGAGTTTGGTTCTTGATTATTAACCTGCGGTTTTTCTGGACATCCCATTTCTTTGTCTCCTTCCTTTTCTGTAAGGTTAAGACAGGCTTCTGACATGGCCGGAATCACAGGCCTCTGGAGATATCCTGACATTTCTCTAGTGTGTGTGTAGCAGGCAGCACCACCCAAGGCTTTGCATAAACACTTGTTGTGTGTTGAGGGTGGGAAAGATCAGAAAGGTACCCCCATACATGTTTACAGAAGCAGCATTTAAAAATGGAGCCCTGAGCAATGGAAAGGGACGTGTTTAGGGTCAAGAAGGTGACCATTGCATAGAATCCTGGCAGGCTCAGCACCCTCAACTCTGGGGAGAAAGCTCTGGAGGTCTCAACCCCCAAATACAGCGAGGATGCCCTGCACCCTGTGCCTGGACACAATAGTTGAAGTAGGCCCAGGTAACAGAACTGCCTCCTCCCAACTCAATAGATAGGGCTCCAGGTCAAAAGAATCTCCCAGGTCCCTCAACATCTCCTGCCAGTGGGAGTCCTCCCACAGCACATGGGGTGGAAGAACTGAATGGGGGGGACAGAGCCTGGGCCTGGTTCCTGTATAGATGGGGAGAGTTAACAGACTCCTCCTTCTCACCTGCACCCCGAAGGAGGCCACCCCATTACTGCCTGTCAGGCAGTGCTATGCCCACGCAGGTCTCTGGTCATCTCAGTCAGCTCTGAGCGTGCACACAGGTCCAAAACTAGTGTAGGGACGTAGTGCTTGTCTGATATTTGGCCTGCACCTCTTCCCATTTTGGCCATCTGTCAGTCACATTCTCTTCAATGCCCCTGCTCAGATGGAATATCAGAGACACTGGGGTACTCTGAGAAAGACACACACAACCCCTAGCGCTGACACGACCTTCCACTCTGACCTTGGCGCTCTAGAAGCTGACTGGCCTCAACCCCCGCATCCGCGGAATGGGCTGGAATTCCGCAGGAAGGCGCGCGTGCGCACGCGCCGGCGGACACGGAAATCCATACACCACACCCTTGCTCATTCTAGTCCCCGGAGCCGGTGTGCTGGCCCGGGACCCGATCCGGAAACAGAGCGACTTCGGCTCCGCCCCGTGAAGGCTACAGGGTACAGAGGCGCAAGCGCTATCCGTGTAGGGGCGGGGCCTCCTGTGTGCCCGCCCTCTTCCCCCGGCGTGCCCCGCGGCAGGCGCTGACGTGGCTGCCGTCAGTGCCGCCATCTTGTGGGAGCGAAACCAACGCCTGGCTGGGAGCAGCCGCCGCGGAGGTGAGACGCAGGGCGCTCTGAGGCCGAAACTGGGGAGGCCACGGGTTGGTCATCGAGGGAGTCGAGGGGCGCTCGGCTGTGATTGCTAAGGACCGAGTCTGGTCGGGCGGCCTGAGGTCTGTGCTCAGTGGGCTTGGCGGCAGGCCGGACAGAGGATCAGGGCGCCCCCAAGTCCCGCGTCGCCCACGGCCGCTTGGCCCTCCCCCACTCCGCGGCCCTTACGCCTGGCCTCCCGCCGCGGGCCGCAGCCCGGAAGTCCGGCCAGGACGCCGGCTCTTCTCCAGGAAGCCAGGTTTCCTGCCGTTCCTCTCTGCGCCTCTCCTAGGCTCTACGGCCCGGGAGACCGGTAGCTGGGAGCAGAGCTCAGGGGTCACGGGGTTTCCCTTCTCAAAGGCTGGCAGGCAGCTTCAGATACGGCATGAACGTTGGGCCTGGGGAAACTGAGGCTGGGGTGGCCCTGAGACGGCGTCAAGGTCACTCGGGTGGCGAGGTCTTCCTCCTCTGTCTCTCGAGTCCGGTTCCTGTCGGCCTGGAGGACTGAAGTTGTAGGAAGGGGGAAGGGAAAGGGACAGGTGTCGGACAGGGACTCCGAACTGATGAACCGGGTGCTGGGATTTTACACGCGCATATGCGGATCTCAGGGGATCCCAGAATGCCCACTGTGATCCCAGTTAGTCGTGATTTGGGCCCCGTTGTATCCTCGGTGAGATCTGCATTGGGGTCTACACTCTAGAGCCCGGTGGACTCTGGAGGGGTTTGAGCCTTGTTTCGCCTCTTGGCTGACTCCCTTTATGCACTTTTGGGTGGATTAGAAAGGCCATTCTGAATTGGAAAATCTTTAACCTGCCCATGGAATAACCTGCTCCCAGCCTCTGAGCAATCTGCAGGTACAGAGGCCAGATCCAGTACCCAATTCTGGCTGTCCATTCAGGGTGGTCATGCCATGTCAGATTGTAATGTAACTAGCTACATATGTTGTATGGTCTAGCTTCATATAAGAAATGCTAAATGCTAGGGAATCTGCTCGCATCAAGAAGGAATTCTCCCATTCAAACAGCAAGTGGCTGCTTTGTCAGGAAAGGAAGGATCAGCTGCTCTTGGTCCCAGAAGTCACTGGAGAGCCCAGTAGTTGATGCCACAACCCATGTTGGAGTAGTCTGTAGTAGTTCTTGTTTCACAACTAGTGGTCAGCAGTTTTTCCTGCAGGCTGATTCTGGTGTTTTCTGCTGTGTCTGTCAGAAGACTAGTGAGATGGCATGGTGCTTTGTGTGCTGGCCTCATGTCTCTCCTCTGTCTTAACCAGTATCTACATGTCTGACATAGGTGACTGTAATGTCCTCACCTTTGAGCTTTGAGCAGCACTATCAGAAATAGCCTAGACTGTGAGATTTGATGCACTGTGTTACTGCCTGGTTTCTCTGTTTCTCCAGAGTTGTTTGGTATAAGAGCCAATCACAGATGTGTGAACTACATTATTGGAGCTACATTGTCTCCATGGCATAAAGGTTTCCCTTATTGGGATGTCTATCACTTATCCTTAGGTTTGAAAATGGGTCTGAGTCACTGGATCACCACATTGTTTTCTTGCTTGTGAGGCAGAGTACAGAACTGCTACTTCAAAAAGGTTTAGGAGCTAGATGGTTAGAGTGGTTCTCTAGCCTGCAGGAAGTCTCGGTTTGGATCTCTAGCACTGCACACAAGGTTTAAGACAGTGTGAATAACAGCTGACTCATACTCAGTCTACTCATCCTGAAAGGAAAGTAGCAATAACTAGTTCTGTGCCCCTCACGCACAGTTCTGATTGTAGATCATGCAGCTGGGATGTCCGCCATGCCTCTTGCACCGTGTAGAATGGATGTCCAGAATCTTTGCTCCACTAGGCTACTACTTCCTTTGCCCAGGACCAGACAGGCTTCAAAATACCTCTTTTTTTTTTTTGTTTTTTTTTTTTTAATGTAAAGGTAAATTAGACCAGCAATTGCTGTGGTAACCCAGTGTCAGGCAGCCTAACCAAGAGAAAAAACTTGTTGTGCAAGTTCATGCAATAGCTTGTCACAATGGTTTGAAATTGTTGGGTCAATTTTTTTTCAGATTCTTAGAATTAAATGTTAAATTGATGTGCAGGGTTTCTCTGTGTAGCCCTGACTGTACTGGAACTCCCTCTGGAGACCAGGCTATCCTCAAACTCAGAAATCTGCCTCGTGTGTTGGGATTAAAGACATAAACCACCACCTCCTGGCTCTGATATACAGGTTTACATCTACTGTTAATCACAAGGGCTGTGTCATTTTCACTGAGGAGCCTATCAGACCCAGCCTGCTCTAGGCTGCTATGTCTGTCATTCATGGTCGTTCTCCTGTTGGCTTTCTTGAATCCCTTTGACCTTTTATATTGAAGAAATTGTCAGAGATGGTGAAGAGAGAAAAGAAAATTGAGATCTGACAAGCAAGAGTATCTTTTTGTGTGTGTGCTGTATCTACTATTGAAGATTTGACACTACCTATTGAGAAGTTAAAGATAGCAGGGTGGGGGTGGGAGTATGTATATATTGGGATTCCTTACACACCAAGGTCTGTGTCCGATATTGATTGTGATACAGATCACAGATACTGGTTTGTACAGTTTGTCAATGACCTTAAAGGATAACTTAGCCCTCTCAGGTGGGTCAAGTGACTTAACTAGCTGGAAAACTTGTTAGTGTAGGCACATTCAATCTCTTTATTTTCAGGGGGACCTTTTAGGTGTTCACCAAGTTCCACCACCCTGTCCTGCTACAGATAGTGGTAAGACTGATGAGAACCCAGCCTCCACACATTCTTATTTGATCCTGTTTCCTGGTTTTTTTACTCATGGTGGTAACAGTTTAGTAGCCTGTCAGCAGCCAAGCAGTAGCACTCTCTGCAGGCCCTGATAATAGGGAAAGTTCTAAGTGGTAAGAGTAGAATTGACAGAAAATAGAATGACAGGCCAATATTTTATTGGTGCTGTCCTTCAGGAAGGGTTTCACTGTGTAGTACAGATTTTCCCTAAACTTGAGATCCTCCTGTCTCACCTCTGGAGTTTACAGCCTGCTGGGATTACAGCTGTGTGCCACCATGTTAGGCAGGCATATTTTACAGACAGCAGTTGGGGGTGATTAATTAAGTTCTGGTAGCCAATAGCTCCCCATATCTGAGGATCTGAGAATCACTGCTGTATAACATTCTGGGGACTTGGTTGTTATTATCTTTGGACATTTCAGGAATTGGAAAGTGTGTGATAGAATTAAAAAGTCTTCTTAGTATATTATAAAGGTAAGTATACTTATTAAATAGGATGCTTTAACCAGAGTTCTTTCCAAAAGGTTCTTGTTTTTTGTCATTATCAGTTGTCAAAATATTTTGCAGTACCATATATTGACACAGGACCTTTGTGGCCTAGATTCTCTAGGTGTCCTCTAATACGTTTTTTGTTTTGTTTAATTCTGTTGGTATAGTTTAGGTGTGTGTGGCCAAGAAAGGGGTTTCTGGATTTAGTGAGACTCATTGCTGAATAATGAAAGTGAAGGCAGGTCTAGGTGGCCTCAGGTTGAGTGTTCTCTGAAGCTTCTTGTTCTTCTATAGATAAGAATGCACTTTGTCCTTGTTTGAATCCAGACACTTATATTTACATACTCCTTCTCTAGTGACTTTGGTGGTAAAATTTTGCTTGCATTATTTTCAGCTTTTAACATTACTCTTATGTCAAGTCAGATCAGACTTTGGACATACTGATGTGATTAATTAAAATGTGTGTTTAGAGCTGCTAGTTCAGGAGTAAGTTTGATGCATACATACCTTGCTTCCTCTGTGCCTTCAGGTTTTTTTTTGTTTTTGTTTTTGCCTTTCGCTTTATCTTCAGTTCCTAAGTCTGTGTACCCCCCAAGTCTCCGGGAGTTACAGATGTAGGAATGTTTACGCAGAAGCAAAACTTGTATATAGTTTAAAACAGTGCAACAGTCCTTGTTGTTGGTCCTGTAGATTTTTCCTGAAAGTCATTAAGATTAGCCTCTCCACAGGTGTGTGAATTTTTTTCTTTTTTTAAATATCCCATGGGCCTTTTAATTTTTTTTTCAACTTTTAAACCTTTTAATTTTTAAAGACAACATTGCTTTTGCCTCTGATAAGGAGTACCTGTAAGGGGTCTAGTGGAAGAAGATGGAAATGGTAGCCTTAACATTGGGCACAAAGCTACTTGTCCATGGATAGTATTGGAGTGTTCATCTTAAACCATCCTAGACTATATAGACTAGGCTGGCCTTGAATTCACAGAGATCCGACTGCCTCTGAGTCCCATGCCTAGCTAAATATATGTAGTTTACACTGCAGTGAATGTAGGTCTTAAAGAGGACTAAGGAGTTGGCTCAGTGAGTAAAGTACTTGCTGACAAGCATGGGGACTAAACCCCTCCCCCCCTTCACACACAGACCTTCTAATCCCAGCACTAGGAAGGCAGAGACAGGAGATCGCTGGCACTTTGGGAGTAAGCCATTCCAAATTAATTAGTGAACTCCAGGCTCAGTGAGAGATTCCACGTCTTCCCCTTCTTAAAACAACATGTATGGGTGTTGCCTATCCAAGGAGGCAGAAATGTCACCTGTAAGGTGGCATTTTTGCAGAGATATGATAGAAAAAGGTTGACAACTTTGAGGAAGGAACCAGAGACCTTTTAGTAGTCTAGGACAATTGACATAAGGGCTCTGAGCTCTTTACTCTTGAATTTGGAAACCTGCCAGGAGCTATATGGGAGGGTAGGACTAGAGAGAGGGTGCCCTGGTCCCAGAAGCAGCTTTGTAGTCCTCAGGGTATTTTGAAATCTGTGGGAACCCTTTTGGTTCTATCAGGTAGGGAGGCAATATGGCTGGCACTTAGCCACTTGTGTGGTTTTCATGTAGGTGGAAAATCCTCTGATAGCCTAAGCTTGATCACAGAAAGATAAAGCTTTTCTTTGGCATAATGTTAACAGATGTTCCAAGTCTTCCAGGAACCCAGCTTTAACTAGCTTGTAAGTCAAGGATAGTGTGTTTTGTTCTCTTCAGCACCTTAACAAAAGTTGTCCTCATTTTTCAGGGAAAAAAATTACTTCTTTGAGGTGGGATGTCCTTGAGATTGCTGTGGTTGGCAATGTCTCAGTAGCCAGCCACCCCCTGTCCTTTGTATGGGAATGGCTGGGCCTAGCATTAAAGCAGAGTTTTGATAGAAGTTACTTCCCTTTGTGTCCCTGTGATGTCATTGTTGGGGTAGGCTCATAGGGCTCTTCAGTCTTGTGCAAATGTCAGGTTGTCTATTGGCTTCTTTTCCAGGTGGCAGACTTAGTGGATTTGAGGGTATGATGGGCACCAGACAGTTCTCATAGGTACTAAATGTGAGGGTCCTAACGTTACTGGTGCCACTTTGCACCTGATTAATTCACTTGTTGTAGTGTAGTGGGGAGTGGAGGCAGCAAGTCTCCATGGTTTGGATCTGAAGAACTGGAAATTTGGGAAGGAGGAAGATTTTGATGGAACAGCTGAATGTGGAAACATGGGTAAGCCTTACTTACCCGAGAATATGGGTAGTGGCTAGAGAATGCACTGGGTGACCTAAGAGGAGGCCTCTGAAAACTAAGGAGAGCCATCTATAGGTGTCTGGTTTAGAGAAAAAAAAAAAAACTTAGAATGTTTTAGAGAAGCTTTTCTGACATTGGGATGGTGAGGAAATAGGAGTGTGTGGTGTGTGGCTAGCAGTGCCAGGCTCATCAAGGACAACAGACTTGGGGATTTGGTCTTTGTTCTTCTGTGTGTCTGCCTCATCCAGCAGGGTGGGGCCTGACCAAAGCTAAGAGAGCCTAGTGACAGCTCAGCCTTCCTGTACACTTTTACTCCTCCGTTTCTTCCTGAAGAACAAGTTTTTCAAAAGAAGGGGCAGGGCACTTCCTACCCTCAGAATGTAAGTTCCTTAAGGTAGAGATAAGGGTTTTAATACTTTTTGGTTTTTCGAGACAGGGTTTCTCTGTGTAGCCCTGGGCTGTCCTGGAACTCACTCTGTAGACCAGGCTGGCCTCGAACTCAGAAATCCACCTGTCTCTGCCTCCCAAGTGCTGGGATTAAAGGCGTGCGCTACCAGTGCCTGGCTGTATTAATACTTTTTAAATTTAAATTATGTGTGTGTCTTTATATGAATATGTGAGTGCAGATGTTCAAGGAGGCTATGGTGTGTCAGATCCTTGTGGAGCTGTATACAAACCTGATGTAAGTTCTGGGAATTGAACTCTGCCCTCTGTAAGAGCAGTACTTAACAGCTGAACCATCTCTAGCTCCTTGTTTTTGTTGTCATGAGACAATCTCAAATTATAGCCCAGGCTGGCCCTGCATCAGGACAGTCCTTCTGCCTCAGCCTCTGTAGTGCTAGGATTACAGATCTGAGCCATGGTGATAGTGAAAGCAAGTTTTGAAGATTGATTTATTCAAACTCATTAAGTATTCCAGTGGCTATCTGACTCTTTGTCCATAGTATGACTGATGCAACATTAACATTGAGTTTCAGTAGAAAAGTACCCTGCTAATTGTAGCTGGTTTGAGGAAGAGCTTATTTTAAGAAAGCACCATGAGCTAGCTGTTGGTTGTTCAGTTCCCTTTTTCTTCAGTGTCAAAAGTGCTTCTGGGATGCCAGGTCCAGATCCCTTGGACTTACTGGTGGTGTGTGTGTGTGTTGTTTTCTCTGCCTGGGGGAAGCTCATAAAGAGGTAATCTGGCAAAGCTGTATTACTTTGATTTGCCATTCAACAGAAATTAATGCTCTTCTGTGTCCTCCTGCTTCTCCTGACCCCAGGGATGGTGGTGTTATATGTGGGTATGTGATACTTGGCTTGGCTTTGTGTACTTTCCCTCTGTAAAGACCAGTGGAGCAGGGGTTGCCATTGAGAAGCCACAGCACAGCCACTTGGAGGTTCAGCTTCTTGAGAATGTGCATGTTAGCAAACATGGATGTGGATCTCAAGGTGGGAGATCAGGTTATGAACTTGGATCATTTCTCCTCAATTCCATTCTGTGACCAAAATAAGTTGCACCTGTTTATAGCCAGCTGGAATTGTCTCCTGTACACAAATTGCATGCTCCATATATGTGCTCAAGAAAAGTGTAAAGGTCTAGGGCTGAGGGATACAGCCAACTTGGCCCTTTCAAGGAGTCAGAATAGGGACTTCCTTAGAAGCACCAGACTTATCCTGGGCTGGCAGTCATGTGGTCATGTTGAGTGGGCTAAGGTATGAAGACAGAAAAAGTGACTATAGTATCACTAGGAGGGGCCAAGCTGAGCCTTGTCCCCTGATTTCAGGATGGTTGTGTGGTCATACTGTGCTTTCCACCATTTTAGATGTGTTTCTTGCTTTGTTTTATCTATGGTTTGGGGAGCAAACCTAATGCTCTGCTGCTATTTCCAATTCTGTATCTAGTTTTGGAGTTTTTCCAGTGAGATAAGTAGAGACCATCTGTACTTCCTGCCAAAGTAGAAATATGGCAGCTGTATGTATTAGGGTAGTGTTTCTCAACTTACCTAACGCTTTGACCTTTTATTCCAGTTTCTCGTGTTGTGACACCCAACCATAAAAGTATTTCATAACTGTAATTTTGTTACTATTGTGAATCCCAGGATACCCGATACATGACCCCCTAAAAGTGGTTGAGACCCACAGGTTGAGAACTACTGTGTTTGGGTGTGGTTCTGTGGCTCCTAGGTAGGTCCTGTAGGTATGCAGGAAACTCCAGAATGTGCATTTTATTCTGGAAGCCCTGATTCCAGTTACAAGTCCAGATTCTATTACTGAGAAGAAGACAAGACACAAACAGTAAGTATCTCCTCCAAGAAGATTTACACAAATAATATGGCAAGATGTTTCCCCATTGAAGCCTTAATAAGTCTCAAAAATTATGTTTCATAAATTCCTTATTGTAGCTCTAGTTACAGTGATAGCCCAGTTTTATTTGTTTAGAGTTGCTGATGTATAGAGTTAATGTGGCTGTGAATGTGTTTGACGTTTTCCAGGGTAGTTATGTTAAGAAATGGTAATGTTTAAAATAAAGGAAGAAGCAATATAAAGATGAGGTTCAGCATTCTAGTTACTATAGTTCAAAAACTTAGCTCAGAGAGTTTCACATGAGTGTGGGTAACACACTGATTTGTAGGGGGTTCACCTTAAATTTGCAAAGAATGCTCTAACTTCAGTTTCACTCATCATCCTACCTACCAATCAGACCTGGTGGCTTTCCTCTGCCCTGAAGAAGCTTCGAGGAGGCCGTGTGCAGAGCGGCATGTGTTTCAGCTCTTATCCTGGAACAGTTTTGCCCTTACGGAAGTGCTTGTCTGTCTTAGTATCAGCACATTCAGTTTTACTTAAGTAAATTTTATGAAATAATGACAAAATGTAGAGCAGTGCTTGGATTGCATGAACATATCAGACCTAGAAGCCTGGAATGTTTAGTTGAGGGGCATGTGAAACCTGAGGCTGTAGGAGGAACATACTCAGTCTCTGTTGATGTACAAAAATCTGTGTACAGAGGTCAACATGTGGCCATGTTAAAGCCTTTTTTCAAGTAGTAGGCTTTCTTGTATTTGATTTTGGAGCACTGGTACTCTTTTCTAAAAACTTTAGTTAGAAAGTGTTCTATACTGTGTTCAGGTTCTTTAAGAAAGTTTTAGATTTGGTACATTTCCTCATGTGATAGCTGACAATATACACATAATGGATGTGGCTAAACTTTATTTTTGAGGCAGATCTCATGTAGCTCTGGCTCCAGTGTTTTTGTGTTGTCCCTGCATGCAGTTCCTGCAGAGGCCAGAAGAGGGCTTCACATCTGGAACTGGATAGAGTTAAGGACTGTTATAAGCTGCCATGTGGGTGCTGGGAATGGAACTGGTGTCCTTTGCAAAAGCAGCAAGTGCTCTTACCCATTGAGCCATCTCTCTAGCCCCCTATAAAGAACTAACTCTTAAGACTTCACCAGTTTTTCATTCAGGTAGTAAGTATGAGTCCTGTTCAGAACAGAACATTCTGTGGAGTCTGCAGCCCAGAGCAGAAAACTTCTTTTCCTACTGGGATTCTTTCAAAATAGTGGTAATAATTGGAGGAAAATGGCAAACCTGCACAGTCTGATTTAGAGAAGGTTGTCTGGCTTTTTCTGAGTCTTGTGGAAGGATGATTGACCCTCTTGGCTCCTGTTCAATTGCTAAACTAGTCAGGTTGCATTCGTTTATTCATTGTGGACTAGTGTGGACGCAGTTGTGTTTTCTCACCTTTACTTAAGAGACCAGGAAGGCCCTGCTATTACTGAGAGGGTGGTGTAGGGATGTGTGGTTGCCAGAGAAGCTGCTTCAACCATTGTCCTTGACTCCCCAAAGAATGAACGTTCTTGACCCCATCTGACTCAGGGTTGTGGGTCCTCCTGCCTGAGGCACTCCCTCTGGTAATTTGGGAGGCAGAATAAACTAGCAAGAGGCTCTCTGGGAAGTCTGTTTTCACTGCCTGCTAATGGAGTAATGCAGAAGAACCTGAAAAGCAGGTTTAGCTTATTGTGGGATTGTAGAGGGAAGGTTACAGCGACTTGACTGGGCTTCAAGCAGTCGGGGCCTGTACTCAGAGCCTTTGGTGGTGATTGGCCCTTGTAGCCACTAGGCTTTTCTCTCGGTGGAGGCTCCCTTGGGTTTGGATCTGTTCTAGAAGCAGTGGGTAGGGCCCCTTGAGGACACAGAAGTGCCTATTAGATCTGCCTGTGTGAACAGCAGGGTGAATCTACATGCTTACATTGTTGAATGTCTTAAATCTGGAGCTCATCATTGAATTGTATGTTTGTTCTTCTTTGGTGATTCTTGTTAAAAAAGAAAAAAACTGTTCACTGTGGTTCTCATGGCCTTTCCACAGAAAAGGTCACTCAGCTGTGGGCCATGCTAGATCACATGCAAGAAAGCAGCAGTGGATAACAGTAGTCATGGACAATGAGGCACTCATGCAGCTATGCAGTCAAACTTGGCTGAGGTCCCCACCACTAGACACAGTTATTCAGAGTGTCTGTCTGCTGCTGTAGGGACTTGAGGGGTGCACGTATCCTTTCCCTGTCTTCCTCTGGATTTGTGGGGGTTGCTTTTCTTTTTGAAACAGGGTCTCATGTAGTTCAGACTGTCCTTAACCCACTATTTATAGTCAAGGATTGATTATCTTGAACTCTGCCTCAACCTTGCTGGGATCATGTATTTACTCATCCATGGGTAGTGAGCACTACCACACTATTGGTTTCTACACAGCATCTGAACATGAACTAAATTATTCATTGTCCCCCTGTGCCTCACCAAGCCCCCCTGGCACACTGGTGGATCCCTTTTGTTTCTCCATTGATAACCATTTGTGATGTGTTGATTTGGAAGGAAAGTAGAATTTTTTGCATGAACAACTGATTGCTGAGCAGATAGTTACCTGCTTCTGTGGAGCTTTTTTGTTTAAAATAAATTTTGTGTATTGCCTCCTTGGGTTTTTTTCCCCTGTACTTGAGTGCTTCCTGCTCTGTGGCTTCTAGTGACACTGTTCTTAATTTGTCTTGGGCTCACTTTCTTTTGCCTGGTTTGGATCCTCATGGGATGCCTTGTCATGTTGAAATTGTTTTTAACTATCTATAATTGGCAGGAATTAAAGGTTGAGAGCCATAATCTCAGAATTTTTAAAGAGCGTTGCCTGAGAGTCTTCCTCCCACCAGCACTGCATTGTCATTGTCACAGAGTGTTTTGGCAGCAGGCAGCAGCTCTTGGAGCATGTGCTCCTCCTGCCTAGCAAAGAGTCTCCTCTCTGTAGTTAGTCTTGTCAATCTGTCCTGTCCATCTGTTTTCTTTCTCTTCTCACTTCTTTCCAATTTCCTCTCCTGTTGTTTTCATACTCTTCCTCCTTTGTTTGGTAATTAGTTTTGTTTCTTAGTTTTCTATGGTAAGGTCTCAGACTAGTTCAGGTTGGTGTCCGCTTCAGTGCTGGGATTCCAGGCATGACTCAACACCTAGATCTCTTCCTTCTTTTTCTTTGACAGTCTCACTATATGTTCTAGATTAGCTTCATACTTTCTGTCATCCTCTTGTGTTTATATTTTTCTTATTCTGCTTTCTGGGAGCCTTCATTTTGAACTTTTTGTGTCCCTCATTTTCCTTTGTTCCAATATCCTGTTCTTACTTGGTGGACATCTATACTGATACATTCAGGCTTTGGGGTATTGTTGTTTGAGACAGGGTCTCACTATGTCCCTTAAGTGACCTGGAATTTACTTTTTAGACCATTCTGGCCTTGAACTCAGAGCTATCTACCTCTGACTCCTGGTTGGTGGGATTAAAAGCATGAGACACCATATCTCACACTGTTTTTGAGGGCTCTTGTAGCTGAGGCAGAACTTCTGATCTTCCTACCTCTATCTCCCTAGTGTTGGGTTTACAAACATGCACACCATACCCTGTTTATGTAGTGTTGGGGATTGAACTAGGGACTTCATGGATGTGCTGCCAACTGAGCTCCATCCCTACCCTGGGTTGTTTGTTTGGTAGGTTGGGTTTTTTTTTGTGGTGGCTTTTTTTTTTTTAAGATTGATTTATTTAGGTATATAAATGCTCTATTTGCATGTATGCCTGCATGACAGAAGAGACCACCAGATCCCATTATAGAAGCTTGTGAGCCACCATGTGGGTGCTGGGAATTGAATTCAGATCCTCTGGAAGACTTCTGGGCTGTTTAACCAGCCCTGGTGGCTTTTCTTTTAAGTAGTCTGTCTCCTGTTTTGGCTTGCTTCCAGTCAAAAAAGCTCTCCTTTTGCTTTTTGAAATCTCAGTCAGAGGCTTTTAAAGAGAGATGAAGCTAGACTTTGAGAAGCTGCTTATGTTCATATCTTCTGGGGCATTCTGGAAGTGCCCCTACATCTCTGTCCTATGGTTCAGCTACTCTTACACAGACCCCACTCCATGAAGGGCTGAAGGTACTCTCGGCTGGATCCTATCCATAACAAATGTTCCAGGGACTGCACTGTGTTCTGTTGGTTGAGATTTAGTCACCTTGACCTCTATACTGTTCAACCGATCCTGGGATCCTTCTGGGAACTTCCTGAGGAAGGAATACATAGGAAATGAAGTAGTGATGCACACCTTTAATCCAGCCCATGGATGCAGAGGCAGGTGGAGCTCTGTGAGTTCAAGGGTAGCCTATTCTACAGAGGGAGTTCAAGGATAACTAAGGCAACACAGAGAAACCTGTCTCAAAAAAAAAAAAAACAAAACAAAACAAACAAATATGAAGTAAAATGCCTTTAGTGCTAAAAGTATCATTATTGCTCTGTCTTAGCTGATAAAGTGAAGAATTGGGTATGCAATCCTCAACACCACCTATTTCTCTGTCCTAATATTTTTATTTCCCTATGGGCAGTAATTTTAAGGAGTGCAGAATGTGTCCATCTGCTTAAACTTAAGCATCATATTATATAACTCTTTGATTACATTACCTAAAAAGAGAACATTGTCTGGAGGGTACTAGAGATGGTATGAAGGGGTCCTATAGGCCATACCTGGGACATGGTGCCAGCAATCAGCTAGAAAGTTGGGTCTAGCCCACTGAACAAGACGTGTAATGTGTAATTTTTGTGGGTACCCCCAAAAATGGAAGGTTTTCTTGTAAAGCCTGCTTAACAGTGACTAGTAGAAGTGACTGTTAAAAAGTCAACAGTTTCACAGTGTAATAAGATGTCACAGAACTGAACCCTGAAGAATGATGAATAGAATCTTTCACAGAATGCCCTTAACAACCTGCAGGTGAAAAGGGCAGCCAGGTGGTCATGTCTGTAGTCCATGTTACAGTACTACTATTCCTTTGTGTTTCACATACTAAATGTGATCTGAATGTGCTATCAAAGTTTGTATATGGGAAATTAAACCCCAGTGCAATAATAATGTTGGGCAGGTGTTCACACTTACTTTGCCACATGAGATCATGGCATTCCTCTCCTGAAGGATACAGCTGGAAACCTCACCTTAGAGCCAGACATCCAACCTGCCAGACTGTGATTTGGGATGACTACCTCATTTGTTGTTGCTAAGTTGCCCACTTTGTGATGTTCTGTTATGGCAGCACAGAAGGACAGTATATAGGGAAGCCTTGTCATTCTTTTTCCTTGTGGCCTTGGATAATACACAAACAACTCTTTCTGAAGACTCTATGGCCTTCTGTTTGCTTTTTTTATTAAGAGTTAACTGGACATTTGACAAAGCAAGCAGTAAATCCATTTGGATGAGAAATGAAGATGTGTGTCACCAAATGGTGAGGCCAGACCCAGGGAAGCCTTACTATCCTTTCCAGAAGCCCTTAACATTTGATAGGCCCTGGTAAGTTGGTACCAGCTAAGTTGCCTAGTGTTTCTTTTCTTCCAGTGGGCCCTACTAAGTATGCATATTCCCTTGCAGGGACACATCCTCACATGTGCCTATCATCATAGTATCTGCTTATATAGGTAGGTCTTCAAGGAATGTGCTGCTAATGGTTTACTATTTGAGTCTCTTCCTTCTTGGGCTACTTGAGATAAACGCGGTCTTAACAACTGTCTCCCATGATCTGGGCTGACAGAAATGCCTAGAGAGGTTACATCACAGTTCTTGTGGGCTTGTCTTGTCTTGCTGCCACCAGGGGCTGGTGGAACATTTGGCTTGTAGTATTGAGCTTAGGGTGTGACTATCTCTTTAGTTGCAATTTGTGGGTACTTTGACACTTTGAAGTAAAGAGATATAAGGTGGTTCTTTCTGTTCTTGTGAAGAGCTCTGTTAGGTTTTAAGAGACCCTGTGTCTCTCAAAACACTCTTGTTAGTGCCAGCTCCAGAGTGTGAGTATATATGCTTATAGTTAGATGTCCCTGCATTCTGACAAGTGATTACACTTGGGAGACAAGGAGTTGTTGTGGTATCTGCCTTCCTGAACTGATGTGTGTGGCCTTGGGGAGCTTAGGGAGTCTGGTGGGCAAGGGACAGGGTTATTTTCTGCCACCTGGGACCTAGGATTGAATTGTCTCCCATCCTCCCTCCCATGAGATTTCAGGAGGGATATGAGAAGGCTTAGGGCAGGAGACTCCTAGGTAGTTGTGTCTCTGACCTGCCACAGGGCCCATACTGGCAGCACATAACAGGACTGGAACCACTTTTCTTTCCCAGGTCTTTGGCCAGTATTGCTTCCACCTGTCCACAAGCATGGGGAATATCTTTGCAAACCTCTTCAAGGGCCTTTTTGGCAAAAAGGAAATGCGTATTCTCATGGTGGGCCTGGATGCTGCAGGAAAGACAACAATTCTATACAAACTGAAGCTGGGCGAAATTGTGACCACCATTCCCACCATTGGTGAGAAGCTGGGCCAGGGCCAGGGTAGGGGTTGGGTGTGGGGATCCAGAGTACAGAGGGCCCTCAGCTGCAACCCTGCCCCCCAGGTTTCAACGTGGAGACTGTTGAATACAAGAATATCAGCTTTACCGTGTGGGATGTGGGTGGCCAGGACAAGATCCGGCCGCTGTGGCGCCACTACTTCCAGAACACCCAAGGTAAGCAGCCAGTCCTTGTCCTAGATTCCTCTTATTTGCCTCAAAGGGATAGACTTGGCTCGCTGAGCCTTGTGGTCTTTGCCATTTTGGGGCATGAAGCTGGTGGGAGGATTGGATCTAGAGCCTGTGGGTTGATCAGTGGGAAGTGTTCAGTATGTGCAGTAATGTGGCCATGTTTCAGGCTTGATCTTCGTAGTGGACAGCAATGACAGAGAGCGCGTGAACGAGGCCCGTGAAGAGCTCATGAGGATGTTAGCTGAAGATGAGCTCCGAGATGCCGTTCTCTTGGTGTTTGCCAACAAGCAGGTAGGCACCAGCAAGGTCCTTCCCTGAAGGAAAACCTGTATCAGGGAAGAAAGAGGAGGGGTGATTGGCTGCTTGTGGTCCCTGCCACTAATTCCTCCTTTCCCTCAGGACCTTCCCAATGCCATGAATGCGGCCGAAATCACAGACAAGCTGGGGCTGCACTCTCTACGCCACAGGAACTGGTACATTCAGGCTACCTGTGCCACCAGCGGGGACGGGCTCTATGAAGGACTAGACTGGCTGTCTAATCAGCTCCGGAACCAGAAGTGAACCAGATCCCTCCCTCCCCCTCACTTCCTCTTCTCCGCCCTCAGCTTTCCTCTCATGTGGCAAACGTGCGACTCTGTGGTCCTGAGTGCCAGAAGCTGTCTCCATGGGTTGGTCACAGTGTGCATCGCACCGTGCTGTACATGTGCAGACGCAGCCTGCAGCCAGGTTTTTATTTAATGTAAATAGTTTCTGTTTCCACTGAGGCAGTTTCTGGTACTCCTATGCAATATTACTTAGCTTTTTTATTGTAAAAAGAGAATCAACTCACTGTCAGTACTGAGAAGGGATTTGGGTGTAGGGCACCTGGCCTCCGGGAGCCATTGGGCTGTAGACTGGTGTCGGTATCCATTTGGTGGTTGGTTTTTAACCCAAACTCAGTGCATTTTTTAAAAATAGTTAAAAATACAGGACAAGAACACTTGAACACACAGAACGGAGACTATGCCTAGTGTAGGTTTTGCAGTTAATGGCCTGAATGCTAGTTATCAGATCACCTGTTTCCCTGGGGGAACAGGAGAGAAGGTGACGAACAAACCACCATCCGCTGCATGGTCACAGTAGAGCCCCCGTGACTCGCCTGTCTTTGGGTCACCTGCATTCCATAGCATTGTGCTTGTACTTGTGCTCACAGGTCATCTAGGAGTGGGCTGGGAGCCATTGTGGGCTGCAGGGCCTGGCTTGTACTTGGTGTGTGGCCAGGCCCAATGGCAGCCTGCATACCCAGCTTACTCTTGGGCCCACTTGGACGCACTGGCAGGAGGCCTGGGTCTCACCAGCAGGAGTGCGTGCAAGGTGGGAGGGTCGGTCCATTACAGACCCACATCCTGGAGCACCCCCATCTCCATGTGTGAAGTAGCTTCCTCCCTCAGCCTGCAAGGGTCCGATTTGCCATCGAAAGACGACCTCTACTTTTTTCTTTTGTATTTTGATAAACACTGAAGAAGCTGGAGCTGTTAAATTTATCTTGGGGAAATCTCAGAACTGGTTTATTTGGTGTCGTGGAACCTCTTACTGCTTTCAATACACAATTAGTAATCAACTGTTTTGTATACTTGTTTTCAGTTTTCATTTCGACAAGCACTGTAATTATAGCTATTAGAATAAAGTCTCTTAACTATTTGATGGGCTTGTGTGTCAGTGCCACCACTACCAGGCTGCCTCCTGAGATTGAGAGCCATTTTCCTGTTATAGGAAACAGGTATCCTTCAAGCCCCTAGTGGAAGTTGGTAAGACCTGGACCAGGTCTTGGCTCCCCTCATGTCTTATAGGTACTTTTTTTGGTGACAACTAAGGCAGCTGGCCTTGGAGTACATATCTCTGGGTAGGTGTGACCACTAGAAGATCCAAAGTCTACCATCCTTCTGAGTGGGCCCCTGCCTAAGTGGACTGACCTTCACCCCCGTGAGGTGCTGCTGTCTTAAATAACTAATCTCTCATGCTTAGGTGCCTACTGCAAGGGCACAGGTCATAGGAGCCGCAGCTTGAGTTTCAGGGACACTTTGGGGGTCTGCCTAAAAGTACACACTCCCAGCATAATAGCTTTTATAATCAGAACTTGCTGTATTGTAGCAACCCTAATTTCTACTGTCTGCCAGTCTGTGCACACAGGCTCCAAAATTGCTATTAGTTGGCTACTGACCTTTTTAGACAGCAGATACATTCAGAGCCACAAAAATTTGTTCTTCACCTTCTAGGTCACTTGTATGATATAAGATTCTGGTCCCTAGACCCAGTGCCCTTAGGTATACTGGATGGGAACCCCAGGCTCCCAGCCTAACCTGTCCTCGGTGAGATAATACACTCTACTTTTAAAATACATTTACTTAAGTACAAAGTGGGCTGATACAAAAAAGTAGAAGTAATCAGTAATACACACCCCTAAACCTCAAGGACCTGGACTGTGGTGGTACAGTCTCCTGGGCAATTAGATCGTCCTTGGCGGGAGGACAAGGCAAGAGCACTACCCTCATAGAACCACTAGGCTCTGGTAACCCAGGACCCACTCTAGGACCTGGAGTGGTTGCCTTCAAATGGCAAGATAGATCCTAAGATCCAGCAAGCTTGGCTCAGGGTCCTATCAGGGAGCAGCCACCTGCCTTATCCCAGATAGGAATGAGACAGGAATGAAACAGTTAGTTGGGCAAGTAGGGAGTGGGCTGGTAGCCACTTGGCATCTGGTTGCTATGCTTTGTAGACCCCACAGAACTTAGAGTTGGGCAGGGCAACCAGGGTTCTGGTGTGTCCTTTGGTCTAGCCACATTCTCAGTCATCAGAGCTTCTGTCTTGTCGTCTGCGAGATGGGTTCCTTCCACTGTCCTGGCTATGTTCCCGTTTCCTCTTATAGCAGGGAGAGGAGTCAGAATGTCTCTGGTGTCTGGGCCTACGAAGACAAGGACAACCAGACACTTAAAGGGAGGGTCTCTGCCAAGCACCACATCTGGCCTGGCTAGCTTTGCCCCCCATTTCCCTAATGCCCCAGGTTAGAGTTGGCCTAGCTTACCGGGCAGGAGAGGGAGATGAAGAGCAGCTGTCAGCCTCCCTCTTGTGTTCTTTGTCTTTCTTCTTTTTGTGTTTCTTGTGTTTCTTTTTCTTTTTCTTCTTTTCTTTCTTGCTTTTCTTATTATGGCTCTCTGCACTGGAAGAAATAATACATATAAAGGGTCTAAGCCTGAAGGGCTAGAGTCTACTCCACTGTGGGATAGTCTCACCCAGCAGGGAAAGACAGAATAGGGAAGTGTCCATGCTCCATAGCCATAAGGGTGAGTGCTTGGAATGCTGCCAGACTAGATGGGCTTTCTCTCTCTTTGAAGACAAGTTCTCATTATGCAGCCTTGTCTAGCTTGGAGCTCACTATTTTCCCTATGTACAAAGTTGAGATGACACAAAAGTAGAAGTAACCAGACATACACAGCTAAATCCCAAGGCCTGGAACCATCTTGTGAGAACTCTAAGAGATCAGCCTACTTCTGTCTACCAAATGCTAGGATTAAAGAAAGTTGTGTGCCACCACCACCCTAGCCAACTTACACTGTTAACTGCTCCACCTCACCAAACTGGCCAGCATCAGTGTCACCCTCCTGTTTGTACCTACCACCCTGCTGGGTTACCTATGGCAGCTACTGAGACTGACTCTAGCCCAGAGAGGGAGGCCCACCTACCTCAGTAAAACTAAGAGAACTAAGGCAGTACTTTGCCCCTTTATGCGTGCAGACTCAACTTACTCCAGTTCGGCCTTGTCCTCAGCACGAGGCTTTTTCCTGGTAGCAGATGGGGCAGTACTTGGGCCTTCGCTGTCCACACGGTGGTGCTGTATAAGAAGAGTAGCTGTGGTGAGGGACACCCAGGAAATCCTCATCTCAGACACCTCCAAACCCAGGATCCTGTGCATTGGAGTTGACAGGGTTTACCGTGAACACTGACAGCCCAAGTTTGGCAGCCTCTTTGTCTTCTCGGGATAGCGCCACACGGCCCGCGGAGCCACTGCAGGGGACAGAGCATTTGATGACAGTTCTCAATCACTGCCCAGTCCTGTCCCGGACTCCCCAACTGGCCTAACCTGGCGCTGCCCAGGCCCAGCAGCCGGTCCACGCCTTTCTCCTCAGGGTCTCCTTCCCGTTTGCAGATCTCCACGAAGTCCTGCGGAAGCGGGGTAAGACAGGAGGTTCTAGGCTGGGACAGACAGACCCCCAACCACCCTGCGGACCTCGAACCCATATTTCAGACTCACCTCCTTGCTCAGGCCGGTGGGCTGTTTCCTCACGTTCTTGTAACCACTGCGAGCGAGGGTCGGGAGTGCTCATCAAGGGTCTGGCCCTTCGGTCCCCTTCCTTCCCGTGCCCCGCCCACATCCAGCCCCGCCCCAGGGCCACTCAGATCCCGCCCCGGCGCTTGCGGTCGCCCCGCAGCCCAGGCACTTACAGTGCTGCCAGCAGCGCCTCACGCTCCGCCTCGCGCACGGCTGCCAGCTCTTCCTCACGGCTCGGGCCGGTACACGGCGCGCGGTCCTTCGCGTACCAGGTGAGGTCGCGGCCCTTCTGCCAGCGGCCTACTGGCGCCATCAGCGAGTTGCCCAGGTAGTTCTCCCTCTGCTTGTCAGTCTTCACATCCTCCCAATTGAACTGGTCCTGCCCGCCACGCACGCCGCCGCGACTGGAGCCGAACATGGCGCTGGAGCCGCTGCACAGCCTTCAGTACCCACGGTCCCGAGTCGGACTCCCCGCAGCACTCGCCCTCCGGACGCTCGCAGTGACGTCACTCTCGCGCCCCCGCGCGCGCCTGCGCTCTCGCTTAAGTGCTCATACGCCTGCGCACTGCGTATCCCGGGCCGACTCAATCAAGGTCTTCTTTCTAAAGGGCGTTCAGGGTTTCACAGGCACATCCTTCAGCCAATTACCACGTGCGCCTGCGCACTAGCTCCTCGAAAAGGCTGTGCTATCCCACCTGATAACGCTTGTGTTAGGAATCTCGGTGGAGTGGGACAGCACAAAACCTTACTGACACCAGGAGAGGCTGGTCCCTTGCTTCCTGGAAAGCCAAGCATGCTAACTCCAAAGGCCTGAGGTCCCGGGTCACTGTTGAAACTAACTTAAATAATGGCAAAACTTCATGGAACACTGAGGGGCAGATAAAGTCACCAAGAAACATAGATCAACTCTTCCGAGCTCTGGGTGACAGAGCGTGCGTGGCATGAAAGTCCAAGCATCCCTTGACCAGAACAATCTGTGTTCTCCGCAGGTGAAGCTTTACTGGGCAATGAACTGAAATGGAGCTATATCTTAATGATAGAACACTTGCCTAACATGTAGGTCTTGGGTTCCATCCCTAGTCTGATAAATTACCCAACCTGGAACTCTCTAGCATCCCAAATAGACCAGGACAGCCTCATTTTTCTGTCTTTACTCTGAACACATGTTGAGTACCTCCCAACAGCTTGTGAGGCTCCTGGTATAAGCCCTGAGCTCATGTTCTAGCTTTAGAGGACACAGCTGGATTCAGATCCCTCAGAACAAGATCATACTAGGGATGAATGGATGGTCCCAAGGGGAGCTGCACAATAAGGTGTAAACATATCCTTTATTTGCCTGATGTAATTGTCATGTCCAAAGCTTACTGCCTCAGTGTGCTAACCTAGGCCTAGTCCTGGAAACTTCTAGCCTCTATAATCTTATCTTGGTCCAGAATGTTTTCAACCTCTGAGACTTACTGCTGAATGAGCTCATCCTTTCTAGCTCTTTCTGAACTCTAGCTGGATGTTGGTCAACTCAGCTGTTCTGGCTCAAACTCCTCTACACACTGAATGATTCAAACTGGCTTCTTTCAGCTTCTCCTGGATTGCTCTGCTTGGCCTCATGCTACCTTTGGTATTATGTTCTAATCTTCTGGTTCCTTATAATTTTCTGACTCGTTCTGTCTTCACCTGCCTAGTTTGTTCTCTCTCTGCAACCTGTCTCTGTACAACTGATCCCAGTAAAACTTCCCTCTCCTTTTCTTTCTCCTAAGTCACCCCTTTCCTCTCTGTTCTCATGAGAGTTAGGCATATCCTGTTCTGTCAAATCTTTCTGAGTTATCACTTTGTCTACCACCCAATTGGACATCACTTTCAAACATGAGTGCTTCCTTCTAACAAACTAACTTCATTGGGATTAAAGGTGTGTACTAAGGCTGAGGCATACAACTAGAAATGGGGTTTTCCAGGAAACAACACAATCATGAGGTTCATAGTGTGAACAAATATCCTAAAACAATAAGGGAACAACAGATAGTCATGTGGGCCACAGCAAAAGATAAGCATACCAGTCATCTCCCAGGGAAGGTCTCCAGAAAGCAAGACAGCAACTTCTGGGGCCCTCACCTTTAATCAGGCCAGGTATGCTTAGGACACAGAAGGCTGAGCTGCATGGTCAGACCACAGAATGCATACTAGGTGAAGCTAAGAGGGAGGTGTGCTATGGGGCTGGGAGGGTATGGGACAAATGTCTAGCACAGTTGTAAGACCTGTGCATCCTTGAATAATCACCTATTCCAGTGAGCACCAGAATCTGAAGTAACGGAGTACTGCTATGAAGGGCTGGATATTCCCAGGTCTGCTTTTGAGCTTAGGTACTTGCTCTGTGTGCTCTTGCATTTGGAGAAGCCAGTGGGATTTCCTATCACCATCAGGAATACAAATGTTCAGGCAGCTGCTCATAGGCTCTAGTTTACACAGTCACTTATTCTATAGACTGGAGTAGACCAGTGGTTCAAGACACACAGCCTGCCCACACTCCTGGGTTCCCAAGGGCAAGGAAGTGTTTCTCCCTGGTTGCCTTTTAGGAAAGGACCGATTAAGGGAGGACGTGAGAAGGATGACTGCAGGCTGTATGTGATCCAGGAATTTAACTTGAGAGGTTTCTAATAGTAGGCATGTGGAACCATTAGCTGCTGGGTACTTCCTATCCACTGTCCACATACTTCACAACCAACTCTGTAACAGTGTATAAAACCCAGAGGTCTCATACCTTTAATCCCAGCTCTCAGGAGGTCAGGCCTGGTTTACATATTGAGTTCTAGACCAACCAGGGTGAGATCATGTCTCAAAAAACAAACAAATAATCAAAAAACCCCACAGGTCTGACCTAAATGGACCCTAAAGCCTCAATCTGGCTTTGATCCGGCACATAATTCTCAGAAATGATGAATTCAGGACTGGGCTTCCACATAAAAGACGACAATGACAGGAGGCTATGGTTCAAGAATGTATGGTAAACAGATGCCCTCCATCCTTACAAAATGGCCCTGGTGGAACTCCCTGACAAAGTTACTTCTTGGTCTTGGTCCAAAACCGTTTGTATCGTTCAGTGTCAAAATTGTCAACCACCTCTGGCTCTTCTTCCCTCTTCTGCTGGAGCTGAGCCTCACGTTTTCGGGATCGGGCCTTGCGCTCTTCTGGAGATAGGGCATCCAGGTCTAAGGGCATCTGCATGGGGAGAGGTAGAGGTTATGTACACACCGTTGGGGAGTCAGAGAATGACTGAGAAAGACATCTGTACCTCTTTTACCTGTGCCCTCTATCCTGCGCTGGCCTACTAGTTATAGATTTTGTTTTGTTTTGAAGGGAAATGTTTCTCTGTTCCTTTCCCCTGGACTCAAGTCAAGGTATGCTTGCTTAAGACTGAGTCTTTTTTTTTTTTTGGTTTTTCGAGACAGCGTTTCTCTGTGTAGCCCTGGCTGTCCTGGAACTCACTCTGTAGACCAGGCTGGCCTCAAACTCAGAAATCCGCCTGCCTCTGCCTCCCAAGTGCTGGGATTAAAGGTGTGCGCCACCACCGCCTGGCTAAGACTGAGTCTTAATTAGGCCAAGAAAGCCTTGAACTCACAGCAGTTATCCTCAGCCTTCAGAGTGCTATGATTATAGATGTGTGCCACTATGTGCAGTTTTATGTGGTCCTGAAACCAAAGGCTTTGCACTTATTAGGCAAACACTCTGCCTATTAGACTATACCCCAGTCGAGATTTGGTGTTTTGTTTTATTTAAACAAACGGCCTTGTTAAGTCCGGTATGGTGAGAGAGGCCTATATCTCAGCACTTAAAAGAGGTAGAAATATTAGGTCAAGGTCAGCTTCAGCTATGTATTCAAAGCCAGCCTGGTTTTCATAAGACCATGTATCAATAAAACAAGAACAAAACCCAAAAAACAAAGAACCAATTTGTTTGTTTTAATTTTAGTGACTGGAGTTTTTAGTGTAAATCCCTCTAACCACCTGTTCCCTTCCTCCTGCACTACAGTAAAGGGATTATAACTGCATACGCAAGTCTAGTCCCAAGTTCTGAACTTGGACCCTAACACCATGGCTCAGCAAGCACCTGCTGAAGGAAGCTTACCTCTAGTATGCGTCGTGGCTCCCGGTATCGGATGTGAATAGTGGAGCCATCCGGCTTGACCAACAGCACAGGGTAGAGACGAGCATAGGCCTGGCGGCGCAGCCGGGTGAGGGCCGCTCTGCTGCAGTCAGCTCTCCAGGGGGATGTGTGCAGGTGGCAGGGTGCAGGACAGGCTGCTCTCACAGCACAGTGCCTCAGCAGGCTGTGGACAGACATGCATGCACTGGTTGACGGATGCTAGTGAGCCAGATGGCACCAAATGCCAGGCTAGCCAGCCACTGTCAGGGTATGACAGAGACCTGCCAAGCAACCATCTAGCAACGATTAACGATTCATATTTAGGGACCTCCACTGAGCTGTTAGCAGAGTCAAAGCATGTAATGAGGGACTCAGGGCACGACAATCCGTCGTCCAACACTGAGGAGAGGGGTAACAGCATATAATGGGGGACCCAGGGCACAAACCTTCCAACACTGAGGAAAGGGGTAACAGCCCCTTCCTGGAGAAGACAGGGTGTCTTGGGGAGTTCTCCTGAGGGGACTGGAATTTTATGCTTACCCAAGCAGACTGCCCAAAGGCATTGTTTTTCCTTAGCACTGTGATGGCAGGAGGAAACAGCCACTGGCCCTGATGTAGGCCCTGCTAGGCAAGGAAAAAAAACTGTTTGTTTTTTTCCCCATTTGATTATTGTCCTAAAATCCTGGCCTGGAACTAAGTCAGACCCAAGTGTATCTCTAGTTGTCCAACTGCCAGATTGTCAGCTTTCTGTTGTACAATTATATAGTATTTACATACGACCTGTGCACCTGTTCAAATATACCTAAAAGAATACAGAGCCAGGTGTGGACGAGTATACTTGTATTTCCAATGCTCTAGAGGCAGAAGCAGGAGGATCAGGAATTCAAGGTTATCTTGTTACACGGGCAGTTAAAGGTTAGGCTAGGTTACTTGAGACTGTCTCAAAAACAAACAAAACAAAACTGAAGTAAACCTAAGGGTTTACAAAAACCATATAACTGTTTTTCAAACTCTTTTGTTTAGAAAACATTAAACCCTTATGTGTTCAATGCAGACTCAATTAAAAAAAAGTTATCTTCAATCTGTGGTTTGAATTCTTGGATACAGAAGATTAGATGTGAGATCTAGGTGTGTGTCACTTGCAAGTCTATCTTACTAGCCCTCTGGCCTCAGATTAGAAAATCCTTTTGGAGGCTTTTTACAAAAGCAGCTACCAGGGTCCTATCCTTCAAAGACTGAGGCAGTTTTCAGAGGGACAGAGGCCCACCCAATTCCTGAAGTTTATGGAATCACAACCCTCTTGTGCGGGGTATGCGTGGAGTGCTTGGTTCACTTTCTTTTTAACATCCTTCTAGTTCCCATTGCAATGCTGCGAGAAGACTATTATCAACCTCGCTTACAGACAGGAAAAGAAGCTACTTTCTTTAATGCCAGAAACTCCCATAGTTGTCGAAGCAGGTAGAAGTAGAGAGTCCCACACTCAGCAAAACAGAACCAGTGGGCGAGCGCATAGATTAGCAGGTTCCCACCTAGGGAGGGAACAGAAGGGTAGGGCACCACTGCCCCGAAAGAGGTGGTCCCGCTGGTCAATGTCCCAAGTTCGAGGCCTCCTCCTCTCTAGCCTTGTCGATTAGGCCAGGAGTCGCCTATGGAGAAGTCCCCTCCCATCTGCGTCACCCAACGCGCAAGTCGCCCACCCGTTTACTCCTCAGTGATGGGGTCGGTTGGTGCCGGCACCCAAGACACGCCAACCTGCGGCCGCCACCTTATCGTGGGAGAGACCTCGTAGACCCGCCGTGCAGAACTTTACTCGATAGGTGAGAAACTGAGGCCGAGCCACGCGAGGCCACACAGGGAACCTGTCAGTGTAGATGATAATCCTCCACCATAACGCAGGTGTCCTGCAGGCGCCCGCGTCGCGCGGTGATGACGTTCCAAAGTGCGGGGCGGACGTCCCCGTTAAGGGCGGAGTAAGACCATGTGGGCGTGATTAGGGTAGTCCTGGGCAGTCCTAGTTAGTTATCCAGGTTCCTGCGTCCATGCGGGTGGCAAAGCCGAAGTAGGCTGCATCTACTGACTACCCAGGCCCAGAGAGTGTGGGCGGGAGGCCGTCGGAAGTCTGTGACTTTTCAGAATGCAGGAAGCACAACGCTGTGCAGTGCGAGATCGGAAGCAAGACAGCACCGCTACAGAGCCTTGTGCGGTCCTTAGTTGTTTCCTTGCCTGGTTGTTTTCCAGGTTTGCTCCGGATCCAATGGTCACCCATGGTGTCCTTTCTCTCAGCAGGTACACGGTTTGTCTTGGACTCATGGTGGAACAAGGTCTGGAAGATGGACATTCCAAGTGCCAAGTCGGGATGGCAAAACAGCCAACGTGAAAGAGTTGGAGCCACTGCGGTACTCGGTTCTTCAGACCAAAGAACACGACTTTCAAGCACCCGACTAGTGTCTTGTGAGTAGCCGGACACTAAAGGGTCCTGAAGCTCTCCACCTTGAGCTTGTGACAGCGGTTTACTGTGAGCCCTGGAGGTGTGCTGCTGTGCAGGCTGCAGGACTCTTCAAATTTTCTCAGGAGGGCTACACAAACTTACTTAAGTGCTGACTTTAGAGGACTTTGCCACACTGGGCCCCTGGCATCATTGTAGCAGATATTTTTCCTTCCCCTTTCCTATTTTTCCCTGAGTTACTTGTCTTTTACCATCATCTCTCTTGGGTTGCACTGGGCAGTTTAGTTCCCTGTCTCCACTTAGAGCTTTCCAGCCTGTAAGCAGGGATCTACAAGGGACATAATGAGAAGTGGTTTTTTTGCAGCCTGGTGGCCAGCCTCTGGAGCTTATCACACATAATGGCCTGCAAGTGTCATTATCAGGCACTAGAAAACAGGGAACTCATGTGACTGGAAGCTGGTGGCCATTGGATTTCCGAAGAGGAAGCTCTAGCCACCTCACAAAGGTCAGTTGATTTTCTATCAGCCAGTGAGCTCTGGCAATGGCCAAGGAATGGCATAGGCATTGTCTGAAGAAAGGACTGGTAAGCTTTTCTGCTTCACCTCTGGTCAGCAGTCCTCTTGCTGTATAGTCGTGCTGACAGAACAGCTGGCTGCTCTGGGTGCTGCTGAAAGAATGATTTATTATAGATAAGTGAGCTCCAGCAGAGGGTACTCAGTCTGGGGAACAGGTGATGGGGGCATCACACACCTGGTAGTGAGTTTGCTTTGAGTCTATGAGGCTCTGAGACCTCAGATTCGTCTTCAATTCTCCACTGAATCTATCACTAAGTCTTGAGACTCATTTTCACTGACTGGGGTTCGGTCTGTTGTCCCAGTTAGGGAACCAGAAATATCTTTGAATACAGTGATAATAAAGAGATTTTGGATACATCTTAAATATGTTGCAGGTTGGAGAATGGGGGGAGAAAAGAATAGGGATACACACACACATGCCAGGAGTCAAGACTCCCTCCTGCCTGAGAGCAAATGTCAGTTAAGTAAATAGCCTGAGTTAAGGAATACTTTATTGCCCTCCTGCCAGGGAAAAAATATTAATCACATAAGCATCTTGAACCAAGAAATGTTTTAATTGCCTTTTTGCTTGTGAGAAAATATTTAGATAAGTAATTTGGGCTAGGAATTCTTGTGGGCTTAGAGAATTTTGCAATTACGGGATGACCCTCCTGCCTGCTTGCCTTTATAATGACAACCCGAACAATAAAGTTTAAGCACTTGATCAGACATTCAGACAGGTGCTTCTTCTTTGTGTCTCTTGTCCTATCATTCTTTCGCTCCCTTCCCTAGGGTCTTGTTGAATCCTGGAGCATGCATACACACACACACACAGTGTTCTCCCTGCATGCCAGAAGAGGGCACCAAGATCACATTACAGATGGTTGTGAGCCACCAGCCTTGCCTTCTGCCATCAAGCCAACTGCATAGTTGAGAAGGACACCATCTTAGTTCTATTGCTATGAAGAGACACCATGACAAAGGCAACTTTTATAAAAGAAAATATTTAGTTGGAGGCTTGATTACACTTTCAGAGGCTTAGTCCACGATCAACCTGGTGGGAAGCAGGCCTGGTGCTGGATCAGTAGCTGAGAGCTTCACATGTTGATGTTGATTACAGTAAAAAGAGAGAGAGAGAGAGCAAGAGAGAGAGAGAGAGTGCGCACATTCCTGGTGTGGGCTTTTGAAATGTCAAAGCTCACTCCAATGATACACCTCCAGCAAGGCCACATCTACTCCAAACACGAGACCACCCCTCTTAATCCTTCCAACACAGTTCCACTAACTGGGACAAAGCATTCAAACATGTGAGCATATGGGGGTCATTCTCAATCAAACCACCACAAACCCTGAAAGATTCAGCCTTTGACAAGGGAAAAAAAGCAATTATTAAATCCCTGATGGGGAAACTTCCTGTGGAGAATGTTTCTATTTGTTCCCAAATAGCAGAAAAAATGTCAGGGCAAAGCAACAATTCCATCCAGGTCTGTAGGCAGCCGTGTTTACGATATCACCTGGGACAGTTGCAAAGTCTTATGACTAGCACCTAACGATGTAGGTAGCTGGCTTCCAGCGTGGCCAGCTCAGCTAAACTGGTAAACAAGTCCTTTGAGCATGCATCGGCCTCGTGCCCCTCCCGAGCGGGCTTATGCTAATGAGGTACTGGCAGCTGAACCTATCCTGAGAGAACACATCACCCAGCCTGCCTTGGGCAGTTATATAAGCAGCTCATTTCTGCTGCTTGGGAGCTCATCCCCTTCCTGGTCCAGGTCCCCGGCCATACGTCCCCATCCATAGGCCCCCGTCCAGTTCCCCGTCCCTAAGTCAAGAGTCGTTCCTGGAATAAAGCTGACTGAGAAGGATCCGACCGTGTCGTGTCTTAATTGCTGGCCAAGGCGGACGCGACACAGGTCTAGCTCATTAGTGTCACTTATAGGAGCTCTATAAGTGGCTCTGTCATGTAGCACTGTCACTGAAAAGCCCATTCCAGCATGGTGATAGCTTACTGAACTCCCCCATGCAACTTGCAGACATCCAAGTCCCCTGTGCAACTTACATCTATACCCTGTGAAGAATCTCTTCTCTTCCAGAAGTTACCACCTAGAGAGACCTTCTGAGTCTTAGAGCATTAATGAGCCTTGTGAATCTTTTCCTTCCCTCTACAAGAAAGCATTCAAACTCAGAAATAGTGGTACCCACAGTCCCTGGCCTTAGTACAGCCACCCTAATTGTCAACTCATTTATAAATGTGAAGGAAGGGAATGTGTCAGGAGTGTGGAGCTTATCACTACCTTCCATGCAAGCACTGCAGCCAATAGCCAGACACCCCAGCCCATGCTAACCTCTGGTCTAATGAACATCCCTGCATCCTTTCTGTTGCTCACCTGCACTCCCAAAGAAACTGCAGGCCTCCATGACTATTTTTGTACCCTGCAGGCTGGGTGCCTTCTCAAATACCCAACATCTTTCTGCTAACCAGCTCCCCTCCTAGGGATCCTGATGTTGACAAGTAGTAGCACAGGACCCTCAGTGTGGCAGACACAATCCTGCCACTCTCTTCCCTGTCCCTCGTACAACACACCACATAATTGACTTCACACAAACCTCCTGAGCACCTGAAAGGATGTACAGGAAGCTCCTCAGCCAGTGTGTATGATACTGGTTCACAGAGGGCACGATGGTGATGGCAAATACAGCCGCCACTTCCTCAACACTGTAGAGGCAACTACCACCTTAAGACGCTTCATCATATTATGTGACTGGTGGGTAACTGCGAACATCCATAAAAAACGGTAAGTATGTGCGTGTGGAGTGAGTGGTGTATGGCCTGGGATGCAGTAGAAACAGCAGGGGTTTCTTGCCTCCTATGCAGATGACATAAAGAACGAGGCACATGTAAAACACAAACTAGATGCAGATCTGCCATCTGGCTATTAATGTCTTAGGAAGAACAAAAGTAGACTCTGAGGCTAGAGGAAATCTCCTGGCAGATACACTACAAAGAATACTGCCTTCGGGAGTCTTACCTGAGGAGATACCTGCCACACTCAACTGGAGAAACATCCACGAGGTCTTAGTAATATCACTGAAGTGGCTGATTAGGAAAGCTGGGAAAGGAATGGCTGCTGGCTCAGTGGTCGAAGTGCTCTGCCACGGACCATGTCTTGTTTCAATTTGAGTTGCTATGGCAAAAGCTGGAGGATAAGGACTCCTACAGAAAAGAGGTTTATTTTGCTCATAGTTTGGGAGATGCAAGAGTGTGACAGAAGCATTTGCTTGCCTTTGATGAGGGTCCCTTGACAGCACCATGGTGGCAGAAGCCCATGCAGAGGAGATGGCTGTACAAAGCAGCAGGGTGTACCAAGACATCCAAACTTGAGCCCTAACAGCCTATTCTGGGGAGAACTAACCTTCTCTACAAGACTAGCATGGGTCCCTCCTGAGGCTGATGCCCTTACTGACTCACTCATCTCCCAGTAGACCCTTAACAGTCACCCAACACACACACAACCTAAAAGCTGATTTTGATAAAAAGTGCTGAGCCCTCAATTGTCCAGACAAGTACCCCATGATCAGATAATAGACCAACTGGGAGTGGTCCCCAAGCAGGAACGGTCATCTGATGGTCCCCTCAAATGCTCTGGAGCCATTTTGAAGAACCTGGACTAAATAACCAAATCACAGTTCAACCATGAATGTTTAGTTACGTTGTTACCTGGTCCAGTTACCCCCAATTCAGAGTTCACATTGGTGAAGTTTATGGCTTGATCTCCGTCTTCTAAATACAACCATACTGAAAGTTAAATGCTTCTGCCTTTTCCTCATCATTTTCTTGTTTTATTTATGGGGTGAGTAGCTAGATTTTGCTGGGACCTTCCAGAATTGAGTCTCTGGTATAGGACTCTGGGAACATTGCCACCTTAACATTCTACACTGAGGACTAAGCGCTCACATAAGGTGTGTGTGTGGGGGGGGCCACATCTAAATCAAAGCACTGCATTCCAGCCTTCAAGGTTCTTAGCCCTCTCACAAAGCAACATGCTATTAATCTATCCCTAAGAATCCCAAGTAGCTCATGACATCATTGCTTGTCCTGGTGAGTTTTATGTGAGTTGGACACAAGTTATAGTCATCTGAGAGGAAAGACCCTCAACTGAGAAAATGCCTCCATAAGATCCGGCTGTAGGAAAGACATTGGCGGCGGCGGCGGTGGCACAGCACGGCTGCTCTTCTTTGTTAACATTTTATTGATTCTTTGTGAGTTTCACCTCATGCACCACAATCTCACTCATCACTTTATATCTGCCCTCTGCCCATGCAACCTGCCCCACCAAAATAAAAATAAAAACATAAAACCGAGCACAGACCATGTCTGGTCACGGAAGCTGCAGCTTTGGATCTGCACGACGGACCGTTTCACACACTCCAGCAGTTCATAGATGAGGTAGATGGTCAGCCCACCAGCTGTCCTGCACCAGCACCACCAGGACGGGCTCTCCAACACTGCCCCAGCTAGCTCACCCAATGCTGCAGTTGACAAGTGGCTGGATCAGCTCTCTGGCTCTCACATCCTGGGAGCCGGCTCATCCATGCCTTAACCATGAGGACCTGCTCTACTGTGTTGCCCATGCAAGGTGCAGGGCCCATTCTCCAGGGTACTGCAGCTGGCAAGGGGTAGAACCAGCTCTTCTACGCTCACAACCTTGGGGCCAGCTTTCCTGACTGCCTCAGGGGTGTGGGTGGGCAGTGGGGATATCCCCTTGCTCAGGCCACTTCAGTATGGGTGAGTGACAGGGCTAGCTCTCCCCTGTGCTCATACCCTTGGGCCTAGCTCACCTGTAGCCCGGTCACCAGGGCCAGCTCTCCTGTGCTGCCCAGGTGAGGTGCAGGGCCTGGTCTGAGTGTACAGCTGGTGTGAGGCAGGGACAGCTCTCCCACTCTCTTGGTGTGACATTTTCTTTTTTTGAATTGCTGGGGGAAGGCTCCGCCATTGTGGATGGAGCCTTCCTGGGCTGCTGGTCCTGGGTTCTATTAGAAAGCAGACTGAGAAGCCGGGCGGTGGTGGCGCACACCTTTAATCCCAGCACTTGGGAGGCAGAGGCAGGTGGATTTCTGAGTTCGAGGCCAGCCTGGTCTACAGAGTGAGTTCCAGGACAGCCAGGGCTACACAGAGAAACCCTGTCTCGAAAAAACAAAAAAATAGAAAGCAGACTGAGCAAGCCATAAGGAGCAATCCGGTAAGCAGCACCCCTCCGTGGTCTACACACTGGCTCCTGCCTCCAGATTCTGACCCTGTTTGAGTTCCTGTCCTGATTTCCTTCAATGATGGACTATCATGTGGAATTGTAAACCAAATAAACTCTTTCCTCCCCATCTTGCTTTAGGTCATGGTGTGTAGCCAGCCTTTTTCCTACTTTGTGAGTTCTTTATTCCACCCTTCTCCACCCCTTTTCTTCCACTCTTTTAACCCTTCACATAGAAAAGAGAGGAAAAAGGATAGAGAGGAAAGGAAAAAGATCCCTGAATAAAGTCAGGAGTTGGAGATGGGCAATGTTATCCTTAGACTACTTCCTGCTGATTGGGGTGTCAAATTCCTTGGGGCAAGTTTGATCTTCACGTCAGGATATCTAATTTCTTCTGATGTTTCTTCTTTGCATCCATACTTAATAAACCATGGCTAACAACAAGCTGCCTCTCCGGGCTCATTTACATACCTTCTCAAAAGTCCCTGGAATTCCAGAAACTATGTGCAGCTGGCAAAGCCACACTCCCACCAGAGCAGGAGGCAAATCCTAGCTGCAAAGCAGCCATATCCCACACCTGGGATTAAAACAACACACTCTTGTAATATTTGTGTTTTTAAAAGATACCAAAATTGCCACTACAATGGTGTTCCATCGAAGTAATACTATGCCTAACTAGTATTGCTCAAAAGTCCAAGTCCACATTCTCCCCTGGACTGAAAGCATACCCCTTTAGTTGTGGGCTATAAGCAATTACATACCTCCAGGATACAGTGTGAGGCAGACACAAGATAAACATTCCCGCATCAAACAGGAAGAGTGCATTATCCTGAGGACAGCCTGAAGTGCATCAGGGCAACTGCTAAATCCTCTAGATACGGTGTCATGTATACACCAGGATGAGGGTAGTTCTTGGTTACCCTCCCCACACAGTGTGGCTGGTTGCAGTCCCTGTGGGGCCATGGCTGGCATGGTACAGTGGCTCTGATGCTATCTAGGGGTTCAGGAATAGGTTAATTTTTTCTAACAAAGAACACATTCAGGGCAGGGATGGGGCTTGGAGCAATGGCTTAGTTGTTAAGAGCACTGCCTGCTCTTCCAGAGGACCCAGGTTCAATTCCCAGTACCTACATAGTGGCTCACAACCATTTATAACCCCAGTCCCAGAGCATCCAAGGCCACCCCCACCACATTCATATACCTATAATACACAAGTGCACATACAAAACACTCATACATAACTTTTTTTGTTGTTTTTTTTTTGGAGTTTTTTTTTTTTTTTTTCCGAGACAGGGTTTCTTTGTATAGCCCGGGCTGTCCTGGAACTCACTCTGTAGACCAGGCTGGCCTCGAACTCAGAAATCTTCCTGCCTCTGCCTCCCAAGTGCTGGGATTAAAGGCGTGCACCACCACTGCCCGGCCATACATATAATTTTTAAAAGAATTAAAAAGCTGGAAAGATGTGGTACTGAAAATATTGAGTTTTAGGAGAGCCATCATATGGTACCTGGGAAATCAGTGTCTTCTGCTGGAGTCTGTGGAGGCCTGCTCTCCTAGTATAGCTGCAGACATCTGTTTCATGCCTACCAGTCATTGACACAGAAAAATAGTTTGACTCAGAGCAGGGTTGTGCTGACCACATACCCTGTTATGTTCTGAGGTTTCTTTTTCTTTTTTAGGATTTATTTTTATATATGTGAGTACACTGCAGCTGTCTTCAGACACACCAAAAGCATCAGATCCCATTACAGATCGTTGTGAGCTACCATGTTGCTGGGAATTAAACTCGGGACCTATGAAAGAGCAGTCAGTACTATTAACTGCTGAACCATTTCTCTAGCCATTCTGAGGTTTCTTAATCTTAAATTATACAACTATAAGTTCCACTTAGGCCAGGCATTGGTGGCGCACGCCTTTAATCCCAGCACTTGGGAGGCAGAGGCAAATGGATTTCTGAGTTCGAGGCCAGCCTGGTCTACAGAGTGAGTTCCAGGACAGCCAGAGATACACAGAGAAACCCTGTCTTGAAAAACCAAAAATAAGTTCCACTTAGGACTAATCAGAATAAAGGTCAGTTAGAACTGTTCTGTATAGCTAGCCAAAATAGCTTGAGTCACAGCTGACCACTAGGCAGCACTTCCTGCACCTGCACATGAGCTCTCATTGTTTTTCCTTTCGTAAGCCTGCCCTGAGGCCCTGAGAAGTGTTCAAGATCCAGTCTCAGTTCCCTAGTCTACGTTCTGACCACGATCGATCAGTCTTGGGGTGTGCATTCAATAAAACCAGCCCTGTTTAACTGAGAATGGAGTCTGAGTGGTTCTGAACCCCAACGGAGTTCTTATTTTCATTAATGAAAAAAGTTAAGATGGGACTGGAAAAATGGCTCAGCAGATAAGAGCATTGACTGCTCTTCCAGAGATCCTGAGTTCAATTCCCAGCAACCACATGGTGGCTCACAACCATCCACAATGGGATCCAGTGTCCTCTTCTGGTGTGTCTGAAGAGAGTGACAGTGTACTCACATACATAAAATAAGTAATTCTAAAAAAAAAAAAAAAGTTAAGAAATGACGTAACCAGAAGCTTAAAGACAAAGAATGACTCAGACAGAAGCTCAGGGACAATTTATTAGAGTTTAGAAGGAAATTCCCAAGGCAGACAAAGTGTTAAATTTCAGTTTCCTGGTAAATGAAAATGAGGACATAATTTAGCTCTAAGTCATAGTTGAGAAGGGTTTTATTGTAGATATGAGGGAGAGCATAGCCAGAGGCATCTGGAAGAGTCTAGAACAGAAAGAAGTAGACTAGACATGACCAGTAGATTGAACCAGGCCATGAGAGGAGTATAGTGAAAATTTTGTTTCTTTAAAAACACAGAAATGTTATGTGACTATGCTTTTGTTTTAATTCCAGGTGTTGGAAATGGGGCTGCTTCAGATTGTCCACAGCAGCTGACTATGATTTGTCTCTTTCTCTGGCAGGGGTTGAAAGGAAAGGGGACCAATGATGGAAGGGGATGTCTCAGCGGGCCCATGCCGAGGCATCTCTTCCCCCTGAGGGACCAGCCACAAGATGGTATAGCATAGAATAGAGTTTATTCAGGGCATGGGGAGGGGAGCCAGGAGGGTAGTAGAGGCAGAGAGGGGGGGGGATGAGAGAGCAGAGAGGTAGAGGTTGGCCATTACCATGTGGAGAGAAAGGGAAGGGAAGGGGGGAGGGGGCAGAGAGCACCTGCAGGCAAGAGATCCAGAGATCAAGGGAGCAAGAGAGTAAGAGAGGAAGGAGGGGGCAGACAGCCCCTTTTATAGTGGGCAGGCCCACCTGGCTGTTGCCAGGTAACTGTGGGGAGGAGCATAACTGGCTGTTGCCAGATAGCTGTGGAAGTGGAGTTTAGACAGAATATTAACAGGGGTGAGATTTGCCAGTTTAAGATTACATTTGGAATTCTGGGGACTCTGGAGAGGTTATAAAAATGCTAGAGCCTCGAGAGGCCATGGCGGCTGCTGCTCCTGCCGCCACCTGCTGTTTGGAGATATTCTGACATGCCCCGAGTCCCTAATCATCTCCTACCTAGTGTTGGGGGTTTGGAAGGGTAGAGAAGGGTGGTAAGGGAAAGAACCCAATAAAGTAGCCAAAAGTATAGTTATATAGGAGGGAGAGGGGTAAGAGCGAGGGGGAAGAGGAGAGAGGACCAGGAGACATGAGCAGAGAACCAAGAGAGAGCATGGCCAAAGTGAAAGGTTTTATAGGAAAGAGACACTGGGGGGAAGGGAAGCGAAGCCCCTCCCCTGGAGAGGTTTAGGGTGGGGGCTGGGTGGAGAAAAGCAGCATGGAGTCTGTACCAGGTACTTGAGATGCAGAGACAGCCTGTGGCTAGCATGCCCTTTGTATGCTAACAGGCACCACAGCCATTTGTCCTGAGTGTCTTTGGGACCTGAGACCTGGAAAGGACAACTGCAAAAAGTCATACTGGAGGACAGCCACCCGCAGCAAGCAGTCACATGATGGAGAGTGCTGTTGAGCCTCTGTCACCATTATCCTGATGTACAGCACTTGATATTCTTACCTATACTCATCTCTGTTATTTCCCTGCCCAGTCTTGAGTTTTCCCTGTCTCTCCAAATCTTTCAAATTCTTCTTGCTTTTTAGTCTAAAAGAAACCAATTTAAAACAACTACGGCAGAACCTGAATGCTCTGCTCTTCAGAACCACTTCTGCAGCCTTAGCCATCCCGGTTAGCCTTCCATAGACCACAGGGCACAGTCTCAACTCAGCCTTGTTCCTTATAATGGCGGGACAAGAGTGGGTCCATTCGACTTCCTAGACAATATTCCCTTACTTTTCTCCTTCCCTCTCTCCTTTCCTCCCTTCCCCCTTTCCTCTGTGTAAGATTTTTAAGAGTAAAATTAAGCAATGGTATTTATTATAAAGTCAGTACATTTTTAAAGGAATTTCACATATATGATTCCTTCACTGTCCCTCTTGATCACTTTCTTACTCAACGCTCAGGACTTTTCTCCAAAATAGCATTTTGAAAGAATTGATACTTAATTCAGTTGTTCTGCCCGCTTTACTGCAATTTTTTAATAAGTTTGTTTTAAGACAGGGTTTCACTATGTAGCCTTGATTGGACTAGAGCTAACTATGTAGATGGAACCTGTCTTGTATGCCCAAAGGTCGACCTACCTCTACTTCCAAGTGCTGAGATTAAAGGCGTACACCACCACACTGGGTTTATTTTTCTTTTGTCTCTGCCTGAATTAAGGGCACACAATTTGAGCATTCTCTGAGATCTTTGCCTTCTAGTTTTTTGAAGTAACTTACTTAAAAAATATTTATTTTGGTGAGGCACAATAGTACATATTTTTGTTTGTTTGAGACAGGGTTTTTCTGTGTGCCCTGGCTTTCCTGAAACTTGCTCTGTGACAAGGCTGGCCTCGAACTCAGAGATCCACCTGCCTGCCTCCCTACTGCTGGGGATTGGATTAAAAAGGTGTGTCCCGGCAAGATACACACATTTTTAATCCCAGCATTTGGGAGGCAGAGGCAGATGGCTCTCTGGGAGTTTCCAGACAGTCAGGACTACATAGTAAGACCCTATCTAAAAAACTAAAAGTCTTAAAATTAGCCGGCGGTGGTGGCGCACGCCTTTAATCCCAGCACTTGGGAGGCAGAGGCAGGCAGATCTCTGAGTTCGAGGCCAGCCTGGTCTACAGAGTGAGTTCCAGGACAGCCCGGGCTACACAGAGAAACCCTGTCTCGAAAAACCAAAAAAAAAAAAAAAAAAAGACTTAAAATTAGATGTATGTGTCTATGTGTATGGGTATGAGTACAAGAGCACAACCTCAGTGCTGGGAACTGAATCTTGGGTCCTCAGGAAGAACAGCACGTGCTAGCCGCCTCTTGGAATGATTTAGCAGTTAACCGGCTAACCCGAAAATGTAACAAAACAGACTCGTTGCTGGCCTTTGATGTGTTCCGAAGCTGACCTTTGATGTGTTCCTCTCCGGGTCTTTGTGGACAGGTAGGGCCTGTGCCTAGGGAAAGAAAGGAGGGTATGGAAAAGGGCGGAGTTTGAATCTGTAGCTACCCTCGGCGGAGTGGGCGTGGCCACCGGGGAGAACCGCGCAGTACGCCTGCGCAGCAGTGCGGCGTTGCCCCTTCTGTAGTCCCTCGCAGACCCACGTGTGGCTGTCCCTTGGGGGACGTGACCAGGCGGAGTTTATTATGGACTAGATGGGGCCGGAGAGGGTGACGTAATGTCAGCGGGCAAAGGTGGGATGTGGCCGGCGCTGGTGCTTTGCGTACTCGGTCTGCGCAGCCATGCGGCACTCCGGTATGTCCCCGTGGGCCGTCGCGCCGCTGTGACGTAGTCCTGCGGGCGGTCCCTGATGCTGCGGCGCCCGCTGGTCGGGCTGGCGGTGGCCGCCCTGGGTCGCGTCCCTGCGGACGGTGAGTGCGCTGGCGGCTGGTTGCCTCAGGAGCGGGACTTGCGGCAGCATGTTTCCCTTGCGTGCCGTCTCCAGTGACCCTGTTCTTGTAGGGATGCCGGGTGAACGTGTTTTTCGGGACCCCAGAACGACAGGGATGGGCACGCGTAGTCCCATCCACCCACAGAGCGGCGCAGCCTGAGCCTAGTCTGCGCTTTTCCTCTGCTCCCTGCCCACCCGGCATCCTGGGTAGGCTCAGGCATATGGCTTTTCTCCTCAGCCATTGCGGGTGTTGGACTTAGGTGCCTGCAGATGACGCAGGCCCTGCTGACGCCTGGGTTTGAATATTAGGATTTGTCTGTCCCGTTTTGTTTTGTTTTTGTTTTTAGAAAAAACATTAAGTCGCCTTTGGGCTTAATCTCAGGCGTAGTTTTAGCCAACGTGGAAGTGGGCGGGGTTCCTTCAGGTGGTGGCTGGTGGAAGAGCAGGTGACATTAGCTATGCGGTATCTGAAGAGGGGAGAGGAAGAGAAAGCAAGTAAGTTATTGGTCAGATTTTGAAAGGGTTCAAGGAGAGAAAGAAAAAGGCGGTTTGTTTCTGTGGGTGCACCTTCAATTCACCTTTCAGGAGGTCATGGGTTAGTTATGAGAACGACTACTAAAGTTGTTTTCCATTTTGACCACAAGGGAACCCAATTTCATGCTATTCTAGCTCCAGTCTACACATAATACTTTACACCTGCCTGCACATAGTAGGCTTTTACATCGCAGTGTAACCAGTGGGTGCTACATCAGCCACTGCTGGGATTTGCCTACCCTTCCTTGGTCCAGCGCTGGATCTTTGTCTGGGATAGGGTATGGGGGAGATTAGTAGTTTTCTGAAATCTTAAACTTGGGGCAGTACATTTTTATTTAGCCACACTTAAACTTTCTCTTCTGTCTTGACACACACAAAATATCCAGGAAGCATGATGTGATTTGAAAAAAAAGGCAGAAGGAGGTGTGGGAGGAAAGAGCCCAAGCAACAAAGAAGAAAAGGTAGAATAGGGTGGGGCTCTTGGAAGACAGCTGTATGAGCAAGGCTTCCAGTATTCCTGACTCTTCTGGTTGGGCCTTAGTCTTGCCTTAGCCTTCCCTGTCCACCCTGTCCCTATCCTTCTTGATTCTGCTTCTACTGGTCCTTAGTCTGCCCTGCCCTGCTGTTCCCTGCCCTACATGTACTGGGGCTGTGTTTCCTTTGCCCTTCCCTATCCCCCATCCTTCTCCACCATTTCGTCTTCCCTGGCCCTGTAAGGCCTTAGTCTCTCTTCTACACGAGCAAGCAGATGACAAACTCTGCAGTGTCCTAGGTCTTTCCACTTTATTCTCAATGGGTTCTGAGCCCTTTTTCTTTTATGTTCCCTCTGCCTCATGATTATGGTTTGGCATCCAGATTCCTGGTCAAGAATCAGCCTGTTCCTTTTTGTCCTTGCTGGGAAGAGACACAAATGGAAATGGGTAGCACCAGGAAGGTGCAGCAGGTTGGCTGTGGTTGGCTGCTGCTCCTCTACCTCTACTTTCTTGGGAGGCCATGGTAGGTCCCTCTGCCTCAGAGGAATAAGAGTGAAAAAGCTTTGGCTGCTCTTGCTGCTACTGTTGGAAGAGGTCCCTAAGTCCTGGGGGGCTCAGATGTGTCACTCATGTCTGCCTAGCACTGTTTGTGTCTTGGAGGACTGGTAATACTTCTCATTCCTGGAAGGGCCTTCTCTGCAGTTGTCAGGAGGGAGGTGATGGATGTGACATTTCCAATCCTAGGGGATTAGGTATAGCTAGGAAGAGGCTGTGCAGGAAGTTCTGTCTAGGGATGTTCCAGCAGAGCATGCTCCCTCCAGTGCTGAGAAATCACTTCAATCGTGGCTTATTTTACAATTAGGGGCTCTGTGTCAGGCAGTTGAAGTTTGGGACTGGAAAAGCTGAAGAGCTAGGGGTCCAAAGTTTCTTCAGTGGTCTCCCAAAGGAAGTTGCTTCTATCTCCCACACACTTCTGTAAATGCTAGGGTGAAAACTATATCTACAATTTCTGACATAAGCTGTGGCTCTGGAGTAATGGTCTTGTCACCTGGCTATTGATAAGAGCCCCTCCTTCGGTGGGCTTGGGGATTTCCCAGGTCCATACTGCTCCTGACTGGCCCACACTGTACTTGCTGTCTGCCACTCTACACACAGCTAGCTAGCCAAGGTCATCTGGTATGGTCTGTGTAGGGTCACCAAGGACTGTCAAAGCTCCATGAGCTGTATGTGCCAAGTGACACCTGCTGGCACTTTGCAGAACAAGGTGTGAACAGGTGGCACTTGAAGAGACATCTTCCTGTCTCTTGTGGTTTAGCAACAGGACAGAAGTTACACACTGTGACTTCTGAAAGTGGGCTTGAGAGTTTAGGTAGCTCAGCCGGGAGCAGTAGGGAGTGCAGAGCTGGGTAGATACAGTCTGGTCTGCATGTGCATGCTAGTGTCCTTCTTCCCTCTGCCTGGTCATGGCCTGCAGGGTTAGGGTCAGGTGAGGCCTCCCATAGTCCCAGAAATGAGGGTTTTATGCTGGATTGTGGATGATACTAGCTCATCATTACCTAGACTTGGAATTAGGGTATAAAGTCGTGAACAGGTACAGGCTGCTCCATTACTGATGGGATGACAGATCATCTTTTCCAACCATGCTTGTCCCTAATACATGCGTGGCTTCTTGTTGCCTCTCCTTTGGAACATGTCTCTTAGCTTTGGTTCTCCTCTGTTGTCAGGACCCTGTGTTCTCAGTCTCTGGAATACACCTATGCAGTGAGCCTACCGAGCCCCATGGTGAGCACTGTCTGGAGTTCCTTTTATGCTCAAGAGAGGCAACAGCTCCAGAAATGGCTGTTTGGGAGTGCAGATGTAGAACCCATATTGGCAGCTGCAGGTCACAACCTGTGGCCAGACAGGAAATGTGAGGCTGTGCAGCACCTTGAGGAGCGATCTGCCTGCGTGCCTGATACAGGCAGAGGGGAGGGAGCTGTGTAGGACCTTGGTTGAGTGGTTTGCGTACACACCCTCAGAAGCAGCAGGGCTCAATGACTAGGGAAAAGAATGCCTATGAAAAGGTGGTGGTGAGTTGGGTGGGCTGGAGGAAGCCTGGAGCCCAGAAAGGAAATAGCTTATAGTGGTCAGTGTGATTGGCCGATAAGCATTTTGGAAAGAGGCAGAAGGGGGACAGTTTTATTGAGAGGCGGCACTGATGATACTGGGTAAGTTTCCCCAGGTCCCTTTTCTGTGTTTTTGATAGGTGGTCCTGTGTACTTCTCGGGGACATGTGTGTGTATGCATGTGTGTGTGTTTTCAATGTGCATGTGTGACATGCATGTGTGACATGCATGTGCATGCACATGAACCATACATATAGTACTTGTGTTTCTGTGGATGATAGAATACCAGCAACACTGCTTTTGCAAGATTACTTCATGGCCTACATTGGGGATTAAGAACACAAGTCTCTCTAAGCTGATGCCCTTCCTGCAACCTTTGTCTTTTGAACCGAAAGCTGTGTGGGCCTCACATTTTAGGTCAAAGGTGCTTGAGTTGACAGGCAGCAGCTCCCAGATACCCTCCCTGGTCTCCCTCTGCCTAGACCTCAGAAGAGAGCAGCAGCTCGGGTTTCTCAGTGCTCAGTGCCGTGGTGGCTCTTCTCCATCTCCTGGTGCACTCAGATGCAGCCCTAGTTATTTGGACAGGTGTAGGCGAAGATCTCAGGAGCAGGACAAGTAACTGCCTTTTTCTTCTTGCATAGTGGGAGGACAAGTGATTTCACAGTGCAGGCAGGGCTGGTGCCTGAGGGATTTATTGCTCAGAAGGGCGGGGTATAGGCTTGGCAGAGATTAATCCCCTAGCCCTCAGTGCAGAGCAGCCATTGACTCTTCCCAGGCTACCATGGAGGCTGCAGCACATCAAGTAGGTGGGTGCCATCCTGGGGACACAGGAGGGCCTTCATAGATAGGATTCTTAACATGTAAATGACCTGCTCAGAGGCCTGGCTGGAGGATTACGGCTGACTGTGAGGTGGGACTGTGTCTGCTCAGGTACGAGCCTGGGAGCAGGTGGGATCAACTGGTCCTAGGGTGATGCCATCGGAACTTCAGGGAAGGAAGCTCAGGTCCCAGATAGACTGATGGAGGAGTTTCCTGCTGTGCTTTCATACCTACAGCAGGTGCTCCTCCCTGGTAGCCCCTACCTGTGGCTGACCCTGGGTTGCACTTACTTTCCCCCTGGGAGGCTAGGGGGTGCTATTCCAACTCTTGGCAGCAGATTGTCTTTACCAGACAAGTCAGAGATGGTTGCATGTCTAGTGGGAAGTTTCCCAAATAGGCTTGGATTGAATAGACCTGAGGATGTCTGTAGGGACAGGGACATTGCTGTTTCAGACTTGGGACCCCATTGGGCAGTGCCATTTAAGGGAGTCAAAGCTCAGGCAGCATTTTAAGGTCAGGTTCTGGAGGGCAGCCTCTCTGGGGTGGGACCAGTGTGCTGCATTGTCTGGTTCTGGGTCACTTGGCCTGTGGACATCCTGTTGGGTGTGGGTGAGGCTCGATGTTGGAATCCTGTCAGCCATCCTGCCTGTGTTTACCATCTTGCCAATTGACTGGTGGTGTGAGGAGGGTTCACAATATATGAGGATGTTGTTCTTCGGAGGCCTTCACGTCACTGCCTCTTATTGAACAGAATGCCAGGGCACCAGTGAAGGCAACCCCCCTCATGTCTGTGATATCCCTCCTTCCACAGGCATGGCAGGACCTAGGCCAGTAGTGCTGAGCGGGCCATCAGGGGCAGGGAAGAGCACTCTGCTCAAGAAGTTGTTCCAGGAACACGGCAGCATATTTGGCTTCAGCGTATCCCGTGAGTGCCTCAGGACCTTGAAGGGCAAGGAGCTGAGAGGCTATCCCAGCACGGGACTATTCCTAGAGTCCCCAGATGCACAAACCTGATCTAGCAGATGTTCTCCTCACCCTCCTCATCCCCATTACCCTCTCTCTTCCCAGGGCCTCCATCTAGAGTAAACATCTTGACCCCAGTGACCTCCTGAGATCTGGTCTGGGCTAGCCCACTGGTTGTGAGCACCACTTGCTGTTACATAACCAGAGGACCGAGCAGGCCTGCAAGGAAGGCCCTGGATAGGGTAAGGTTTATAGATCCCTTCCATGTGTGATACGGTTTTTTTTTTCTTTAGATACCACAAGGAACCCACGACCTGGCGAAGAAGATGGCAAAGGTGAGCTGGCCTGCTAATCCAAGGGTGTTAGACAGCAGCTGGTGTGTGTTAAAGGGGCAGGGGATTGCTCTATGCCTTGGCTATAACAGCTTAATCCCCAGCAGGAGACTATCTCTTGCCTTTAGGTTAGTGGCTTGATTAGAGTCTGCATCATAATGAAGGCTGAACCTTCTTCCTGCCTGGTGTATGGAACCTGACCATTTCCAATCCTCCAGCAAGGACAGTTGGGACAGTGGTATCTGTTCCAGCCTGGATCTGGCCATAGCAGTCCTGTGTAGGATGGAGAGGGGCCAGGCCAGGTAGGGCTGGGTTTCTGGTACCCTTGGGTACCTTCTGGAAAGCCCTCTTCTTCTCCAGATTACTACTTTGTGACGAGGGAGATGATGCAGCGTGATATTGCAGCGGGGGACTTCATCGAGCACGCTGAGTTCTCAGGGAACCTGTATGGGACAAGGTGGGCTGAGTTTGGTGTGGGCCTGGCTTCATGGATCAGGGTACTCCCAGAACTGTGACAAAAGGAAGCACTCCAGCATGTCCCCTCTGACCACATAGTGCCCTCCCTCCCAGTCTCCCCCTAGGACTGGGATGGCTTGCTTTCCCCTTAGTTTCTGAGCATAACTAATAGACTCCAGGGAACATGCAGGCCCAGTCATGCCCCAGGCTCACCTGTCCTCAAGCCATGCGGTGAGGCAAGGAGCCACATGAGGTACCTTACATGGAGAGGTAGGCAGTGACAGGCAGCCCAGACTTGACCAAAAACCCAAACCTTTTGGCTTTTGGCTATAGGACAGGTGCAAAGAGCTATGATGTCAGAGGGCCTGACAGGGTTGACAGTATGCTTGGAAATTCTGGAAAGTACAGAGGGTGCTGGGTTTCTGTGAGCCTCTGCACTACCCAGGATGGACCTTGGGGAGGAAAGAGCAGAGTTTCTCTGAAGTTCTTGAAAGACTTGAAAGGCTAACAAGGTTTAGCAGTCATTGCATGTATTCCTGAGTGTGGCCAGAGGGCAAGAACTCATGTGGCCTTAAGAGCCAGGTCTTTTCTTGGATCCACTGAACATCTGCTCACTGCTTTTCCCTGCTCCCAGCAAGGAAGCTGTTCGGGCTGTGCAGGCCATGAACCGCATCTGTGTGCTAGATGTCGACCTACAAGGTGTGCGCAGCATCAAGAAGACTGATCTGCGTCCCATCTACATCTCTGTGCAGCCTCCCTCGCTGGACGTGCTGGTGGGTATTGGTGTGGGAAACCTGCAGGGCAGGCCCTGAGACCTGGGGAATACCGGCTTGACAGGGACCTACATTTCAGGAGCAACGACTGCGGCTGCGCAACACTGAGACTGAGGAGAGTCTGGCAAAGCGACTGGCAGCTGCACGGGCAGACATGGAGAGCAGTGAGTGCAGTCAGACCACTCAGACCTTCTGAGCATGTGGCCAGCCCATTCACCAGAAGTTGGGGAGGACCAAGGGTAAAGATGGAGGAGTCGAGACCTCTGTCTGCAGAGCCTTTGAGAGGCCACACTTCTTTTACTGACTTAAGTGTTGTAGGCATCTTTTTGTACTGTGCTCTTGCTTCTGGGTCTGAGTTTGGCCCACATTCACTGTCATTGAGACCTTTTGCTGTTTCCCTCTGTGCATGTGGCAGTCATCACAGGCAGAGCTAGTTCTGAGAGGCCTGGGCGGGGCAGTGGTCCACACCCCAGTAGTCAGGACTTGATGGGAGCAGACCCCAGCTGAGGTTCTCTAGAAGAGGAGATGGAAGAGTTCTGTCCAGCCCTGGCAGTCCTACTACAGTGGCAGCAAGAGTAGCCATAGCCAGATAGCAGGTTGTTAACAGTGGTACAAGCCCAGAAGGGGCCATCCCCAGTGTTCCTGACTCTGTCTCTTGTCCCACCCCAGGCAAGGAGCCAGGCTTGTTTGACCTGGTGATCATCAATGACAACCTGGATAAAGCCTATGCAACACTGAAGCAGGCACTCTCTGAGGTAGGCCCCTCCCGACCTGTCCTGTCTCGGGAAGTCCCCTGCACCAGCCATCTGTGAACTCAGCAAACCCTGTGATGCCAGGGCTCACACCTTGGTATACTGTAAGCATCACTGGCCCTGTCAGTTACTAGACTGGTCAAGTACAGGTGCAAAGGCCAAGAGTCCCTGGGAACCGGTGGGGGAGAGGATCTGAGACCTAGCCTTCCCTGATTCCCTGCCTCTCCTGACTTTCTGTTTCCCTTCTTCCTTGGCAGGAAATCAAGAAAGCTCAGGGAACTGGCCATGCCTGAGGGCCTGCTTCATTCCAGAGTTGATACCTGTGGTCTAAATCTGCCTGGATTACGATGTGGGGGGAACTTTGCCAGGGCACCAAGGACTTGTAGTAGGCTTCCACTGTGGAGTAGAAGGAGCTACCCCTTGTCCGGCCACATGGTGGCTCTGCACCCTGGGCCGGCTTGCTGAGGCTGAATGACTCCGAAGAGTACCTACATCTACTCTCCCTGGGCTATTTGTGTCCTATCCCTGTTCCTCCTGCTGGAGCGGGACTGACATCCTAATAAAGTGATTATTGAGTTATAGTGTCACAGCCCTCCATACTGGGCTTATGGCCTCTGGCTGCCTGCCCCTACCAGATGAAGACTGCCAAGGGAGCTCTGCATAGGTGTCTGGTGGCCCTTGTCCCTGCCCACATCCAGGGTCCACCAGTCATCAGAATGCTAGGTAGGGTTGGTTGTGTTCACTTCTTCCCTAAGAGCCAGCCATCTGGGACAGTCGGCATGGGCTGGAATAGGCTCAGCCCTGGACAACCTAGTGCTGCTGCTGCTTTGAGCTGTTTCTGAGCCATTTGGGGACTCAGAGGGACAAATACCACTTGCCAGGAAGGAAAGTGCCCAGCCACAGGGGAAGAGCTAAGGTCATGATGCTGGCCCTGGACCTGTGGATGCTGTGTGCTCTTGTGCTTGTGTATAGCCAGCCAACCCAAGAAAGGGCAAGTGGACCCTGTTAGGGCTGGTAGAGGGGCAGAGCCCTGGGGCTTTTGTAGAGGTTGTAGAGGGGTGCAGCATTCCTGAGGGAGATGTCCCTCCCCTCCTGCTCAAGATGAGACATTCTGAGTGTCTGGGTCCTGCTGTCCTCCCTTCTTCCTCTGGGCTCTGGGCCCAGGCTGCCTGGCTCCGCCCAAGAGAGCAATCCCAGCAGTGAGGGCAGTAGTTGTTGCCAGCTACCCCCACCCGGTGGTCAGCCACAGCTCTGTCTTGTGCATCTCCAGGTGAGGCTGCTCCTGGGGCAGGACTTGGGGGGATTAACTGGATGTGGGTGTGAAGAGGGTAGCCAGGTACCCAGGAAGAAGTAGCCAGGGAGACTGGGGAGTCCTGGGCTGCCTCCAAAACTGCAGATGTTTCTCTAGAAGGGTGAGCCAGAACTGCCTGGACCTCAAGTGGAGGCTGGGGAGACCAGCAGGCCTGTCTAGATCCCTGCTGCTCCACCCCCAGGGACAATCATGGATTCAGACCCTGGGGGGAACAATGGAGCCCTTGAAGGCCCCTCCTCCATCCCCCATTGTGCTTGGTGGCGAGAGGTGGCCCTAGCCCCGCAGTATGCCCTTAGAGAAAATCAGCATCCAGCCAGCAGGTGGAGGGGCTCAGCTGAAGGTTTGCATTTCCAGCCTGGAGAAGGTAGGGAGGGCACTGCTGGGACTGCAGACTGGCAGGGCCTTGACTGATCTGTACTCCTGACTGCTAAGGTGGAGTTTCCCAGGCTCCTGCATCCCCTCTCAGGCTCTGTGGGATGTGTCACAGGTGGTGCCAGATGCCACCCTGGAAGACTCACTGGGGCTCTGGCCAGATCTTGTCTTGCTGTGTTAAGGAACTCTCAGGGTGTTCTTTAGCTTGGGTCCAGCTGACTTTGTGGCTCTTTTTCGGTTACTAGACCCATGGTGGAGGGAGATGGGAACAAACCGGTGAGCCTAGGGTGCTTTCAGTACCTCCCCCAGCAGCTGAGACCCTTCAGGCTGTCATAAGATGAGCCAGTCCACCCCAGCCAGTTGTAGTGTGTCCCAGGGATCAGTATGGGCACCAGGCCCATTCTACTCAAACTGAACAAACTTCATTATCCACTTGCCTGCTACCAAGCAGACCCTCTCAGCAGCTGGACCTACACAACTGCTGCTGTGTTAGTGTGGCCCTGTAGCCAGTGCAGGAGTCTTCAGGATGCCACAGCAGCTCCTTCCAAGTGCTTCCTTCCCACCTACCTGCTGTGTCTAGGGACTGCAGAGGGAGATATGCAGATGGGTAGCCAAAAGGGGAGATATAGAGTACGGGGAGGGGGAGGGTGATGAAGAAGATCCGCTTAGAAAGGCCTGCTGGCTGGAGTTGGCTTTGGATGGGACAGCGTCCCTGGATCCAGCTGGGAAATGATTTCTAGAAATGGGTAGGGGAACCTGGCTTAGCTGTGGAGGGGCTGGCGAGGGACTAAAGAGACAAGGACCAGGGTGAGTATGGGCTTTCTACAAGGAATTGGGCACATGGGTGCTCTCTGGGTAATGCTGAAGAAGGCATGGAGAGCGTGGTGGTGCTTACCCAGGCTAGCATCTTTGTTTCTGGAATGCAGTTTAGCTGAAGGCTGCTCAACCTGTAGAGTTTTGTCTAGACTTAGGCTTGTGATGCTTACACCAGGTGCAGGCTAGCCCATCTGTTTTTCTGATTTCAACTAGTTCTGCATTCTTAAACTCCCAGGAATGTGATTTGGGTGCCGGTGAGGAAGCCCCACAGTACACAGGTCAAGAAGTAGGTTGGTAGTTTCTGCTGGGTACCCAGGGCTTGAGACCCGGCATGCTAAGTCCTAATACTTGTTAGCCACAGTAACTATCACTGTACCCCTCACCAGCATCTCCTCGTAGCTCTGGGGGACAAATGAGGACCCTCGGTCTCCCCTCTCCCAAACACACATAACAAAGTTGCTGACACACTGGCCATACACCAGTACCGTGCTAACTACTTCAGGGCTCTGGTCAGTTCAGGGCCTAGGGCTGGATGTCTGAGCGGACTGGTTACAGTAGAGGATGCCCTTCCATACCTGGAGAGGCTTTCTAAGGAAGCAGAGGCTGAGTGAACTATGTATTGGGGGTGGGGGAGGCACCCTTGGCCAAGCTGAAGTACCAGCACAAAGCCTCATTCTGGCCCAAGATATAGAAGGTGCTTTAGGGCAGGAGTTCCTTGAATGAAGAACCCCTTCAATCAGCTGTGAATGCTAAAAAGGGTGCCATGCCTCTGTGGTAGAGTCCTATATCTCCACCATGTTTAAATTTACAAAAGAGGGGCTGGTGAGATGCCTCAGTGGTTAAGAGCACTGACTGCTCTTCTGGAGGCCCTGAGTTCAAATCCCAGCAACCACATGGTGGCTCACAACCATCTGTAATGAGATCTGATGCCCTCTTATGGGGTGTCTAAAGACAGCTACAGTGTGCTTACATATAATAATAAGTAAACCTTTGGGTCAGAACAAGTGGGGTTGGAGAAGGCGGGGCTGGGGTGAGAGGGAGAAGGGAAGGGGAAAAAATTACATCAGAGTAGATAACAGTACAGAAAAGTTCCCAGAGGACCTCATATCCCATGCCATATTGGCATGAAACACATCACCATAATAAACTCTAGTGCTGCCTCTGTGTTAGCTGAAAGCCACAGTCTGTGTGTTCCCTACATTCCCTCGGCCCCTCTTGACACCATAGCACCTCTCAGAAGACAGTCTCCTTGTTTTAGCTGCCCATGGCTACTTAAGTACCACTCAGGTATTTTTCAGGGTGCCCTCTTGGAAATTGCCCTGTGTTTTCTCTTGCTTTGTTGGGGTTATGGGTTTCAGAAAGAAAGGGTTATGGGGGTGATGAGCCTGTCTTTTATAGATGGCATCAACAGGATTTAACAGCCATGATGGTGAGTCACAGGACTCAGGTGTCACTGCAAAGGTACAAGTCGCCATTTCATGCTGTCCTCTGATATGATGTTGCCACCCACATGTAGCCACTGGAGTGGGTATGTGCTCCCCTTTCCTATGTGTGCCATCTCAGAGTGGTTGGCAGTTCCTCTGCACAGAGACCGGATGCTCCTCCAGTCCTCAGCTTGGTTATTCATGGGTACAGTTGTTATTATTTGGGGTATCTGTAACCAAAGCTGCAGTCTATAATTCTACTCTCCTTAGTCTGTTGGTTAAATTGTTACAGTGTCAGTGTGATCAGTCCACATATCAGTGTGTGTGTGTGTGTGTAAGCATGTTCTTCCTCTTTGCTTGCTCCACACTCCTGTTTCCTGACTTAGCCATCTGATCAGCCACTTCCCCAGGGATTCCCAGTTCCTCTTATTGAAAGAGAAGTTGGGAACCAGAGCTCCGGACCTAGATAGGGTTTTTGTTTTGTGAGTGGGGTTTGAGAAAAAGGGTCTTAATGCAGCCCCAGCTGACATCAGACTCACCATGTAGCAGAGGATGACCTTGAAACTCTGATCTCCCTACCTCTGGCTCGCAAGCACTATAATTACAGGCAGGGTGAACATACCCATGTCAGAAATGCTCTCACTTCTCATGTGTTTCTACAGCTAGGGCCTTTCAGAGGACACAGCTAGAGAACATATGCACACCATAGTGTATCTGTAAGTGACCTCTGTGAGAGCCCGCCTCTACCATGCTAAACATGCTAATTCATTCTAGAGTCCCCAGCACACGATGGTGTCATAAAATTAACCCTTAATAGTGATTGAGAAGCATCTGATAGGCAGACTAGAGTGTTAGGTATACATAGGTGCAAATTTGTCTGTCCATCTGTCTGTCCCTCTCCTCACCCCCGTGTGTGTGTGTGTGTGTGTGTGTGTGTGTGTGTGTGTGTGAAACTTGTATGGCCATGTGATTTTGCTGAGTATGGACATGCCTAAAAGTTCCAGCACTTGTAGGCAGAGGGAGGGTGATGGTCAGTTCAAGGGTATGGTAACTCTTACAGATTGACGCATAAGGAGTCTAAAGTCCACGAAACCTTGTCTTTAACAAAAAGTCATTGAAGGGCAACGGGGGCGATTTCCATGTGCATTCTAAGGTACCCCAGTGGGCATGAGCTAGGTTTATGGGGAGAGTGAAACAGTTAGGACCTAGAAGGACAGTGATCACTTGGTCCCAAGTGATAGAGGTGGCAAATATGGTGGGTTCAGGGTTTGCTGATGGACTAAGATGTTCAGGAGCCAGCAACACAGGTAAAGTAGTCTGAGAGTAGACAGGTCTCTTTGAAAGAGAGATTGACATATGGGTTTGACCCTCTGTAGTTTGAGGTGCCTACTGGTGTGCCAGTGCCAAGGCTAGGCAGGAAAGAGTTACAGCCTAGAGGTTCAACTGGAAGTCTCCCTGTGTATGGCCCGAGCCCAGGGACCTGGTTCTTCCAGGTCAGCTCTATAACCACAGCACATCTTAGTGCCATTCTTGAGAGTGAATAGCTGTGACTGCATGCATGCTTTGAGTGACAGGTCCTTCCACCAGGGACAGAGTCAGCCCAGGGCTAAGCTATAGTGTCTCCATTGTTCCCTGTACACATCTTTTTTTTTTTTTTTTTTGGCTTTTTGAGACAGGGTTTCTCTGTATAGCCCTGGCTGTCCTGGAACTCACTCTATAGACCAGGCTGGCCTCGAACTCAGAAATCCGCCTGCCTCTGCCTCCCAAGTGCTGGGTGGGATTAAAGGCGTGAGCCACCACCGCCCGGCCCCTGTACACATCTTAACTCCAGTGCTGGTCAGCTACTATGATAGGAGTACGTATACCAGAGAGATGGCGAATTGTCAAGCAAGGCTTTTCAGAGATCCAGTTGTTAAATACTATACACTGCTAGGCAGGTCTACCCAGGAACTCCTGCTTCCAGACCTTCCGGGGTCTGCATTGTCTTAGGCGCCTGTGATTGAACTTTCCAGTGGGGGCTGACTGAAGCTGAGGTAAAGGAGTCGAATCCACTCTTTCGAGAGCACCAGGTAGTCCCACTGTATGTCCACGCCTGAGGCAGAGAAGTGGGAGGGGTGGACCCTGAGGATGCATCTGTCTGTGAATGTGCTTGTGCAGATGTTTACTTTTACTGTGGGAGCGTGCATGTGTTCTTATGTGTGCATGTGTAAGTGATCATATGTGTGCCTAAGCGCACTCTTCTTTATGAATGAGCATTTGTGAGCATTTGTAAGTCTTGAGTCTTTACATGTGTGGTTGAGCTTGTGAATAAATGTATATGAATGTTGGTGTATATGACTATGTGTGTGCACACGTGTATTTATGAATTTACACATTCATGAGCATTCATTTGTGTCTGAGTGCACATGCATATGAGTGTATAGTGTGTCTGTGGGTGTGTACCTGTGTGCATATGAGGATAGCTGTGTATGTGTGTACGTGCATGTGAATGCTTGCATATATAACACAGACACACATGCTTGTATGTGCACGCATGCATTCACATGAGGGTGTGTGTCTCTGATTGCACACATGTGGTCCCAAGAGGGGATGCACAGATGTGAGGATGTGGGGCCACTTCCTCAGGAACCCCTGTTGTTCTGCTGGCTGCCCCCTCTTCCTGCCCTGAGGGGAGAGGACCTAGCTATATAAAAAGCTCTGGAGCTACCACTCCTGATGCTGGTCCGTACCTACTGCTGCTACCACCAAGCAAGGTCCTGCCAGGGGGAGGGAGCCAGGAGTGTCAGTGTCGAATGCTTGGGGGACTCCTGCCCCAAACTTTCCCAGGAGCAGGTACTAACTCTGTGGGAGCTGTGAGGAGGGAGGGTGTGCACATGGGAACCACAAAGCCTTTCTCTGACACAACTTCCAGGCTGAGTTGAGTGGGCCTGGATGTTGCCATCTCTGAGGCTCACGGGTGCCCGAGTGTTGCTGTGTATCGGTCTGCAGCCTCACCAGGTCCTGCCTGGACAGATCCTGGGACAGTTCAGGGGAAGAAGAGCCCTGGAGGGTCTGTGAGCAGTGGGAGAGGTAGCAGACAGGCAGCAGACCCAACGAAACACTCGGAAAGGATGGGGGTCATTTCTGGCAGGGACTCCCAGAGCCGCTGTGTAGGAGTAGAAGGAGATGGCTGGTGCCTGCTGGAGGAGTGGAGACTAAAGCACTGGGGAGGGCTGGGGGCCAAAGGTTTGGGGTTGGGGGATGATGGAGCCTCAGGACTATGGGTTCTGACCACAAAGGTTGGCATGCAGCAGAGGTTATGAAGGCCTGAGTGGCTGGCAGGCTTGGGGTAAGTAAGCCCTAGGAGGGTAGTATCCAATTGGGATTGAGTCTGGCTGGTGCTGTCCCATTTTCCTCCCTCTGCCAATAAAGGCAGTACACAGGCTTTATGGCTTTAGGAGCCTGAGACAAAGGTGCACTTCGTACAAGTTGAAGCTTTCTTGGAAATCTTTGGGAGAGAGAAGACAGGAAGGGCAGGATCGATGGAAGATGCTCTGTCCTCATCTTTAGCATATAGGGTGTGAATGCCGATGAAGGAGACCTCTGTAAGGTAGTAAGCTCAAGGTCATCTGGGGTGTGTAAGTAGAGAACTGCCGGACAAGCCTTCAGGCACCTCAATTCTGGGCTCAGCAGTTCCCAGTTTGGCACCCCTCCACCCCGCTGACCACTTGCATGCTTGCCTATAGGTCCCACCTGCTCGCTCCATGACCAACATGAGCTGGAGCTTCCTGACGCGGCTGCTGGAGGAGATTCACAATCATTCCACCTTCGTGGGCAAAGTTTGGCTCACTGTGCTGGTGGTCTTCCGCATTGTGCTAACAGCTGTCGGTGGTGAGTCCATCTATTCAGATGAGCAATCCAAGTTCACCTGCAATACGCGGCAACCGGGTTGTGACAACGTGTGCTACGACGCCTTTGCGCCCCTGTCTCATGTGCGCTTCTGGGTCTTCCAGATAGTGGTCATCTCCACACCTTCTGTCATGTACCTGGGCTATGCAGTCCACCGCCTGGCTCGCGCCTCGGAGCAGGAGCGCAGACGCGCTCTCCGACGTCGCCCTGGCCCCCGGCGCTTGCCCAGGGCGCAGATGCCACCACCACCACCTGGTTGGCCGGACACTACGGATCTAGGCGAGGCGGAGCCTATGCTGGCCCTGGAGGAAGATGAGGATGAGGAACCGGGGGCGCCGGAGGGTCCCGGGGAAGACACGGAGGAGGAGCGAGCGGAGGATGTGGCTGCCAAGGGGGGCGGAGGGGATGGCAAGACGGTGGTCACTCCTGGTCCGGCCGGGCAGCACGACGGGCGGCGGCGCATCCAGAGGGAGGGCCTGATGCGCGTGTACGTGACTCAGTTGGTGGTTAGGGCGGCTTTCGAGGTGGCCTTTCTGGTGGGCCAGTACCTACTGTACGGCTTCGAGGTGCCGCCCTTGTTCGTCTGCCGCCGCCAGCCTTGCCCGCATGTAGTGGACTGCTTCGTGTCGCGGCCAACGGAGAAGACGGTCTTCCTGTTGGTCATGTATGTGGTTAGCTGCCTATGCCTGTTGCTCAATCTCTGTGAGATGGCTCACCTGGGCCTCGGCAGTGCGCAGGATGCTGTGCGCGGCCGTCGGGGAGCCTCAGCGGCGGGTCCTAGCCCCACGCCACGCCCACCACCCTGCGCTTTCCCGGCCGCGGCCGCCGGCCTGGCTTGTCCTCCCGACTACAGCCTGGTGGTGCGTGCGGCTGAGCGCGCACGAGCGCACGACCAGAACTTGGCGAACCTGGCGCTGCAGGCGCTGCGCGATGAGGCAGCGGTGGCGGCGGTTTCCGCGGACCGCGACAGTCCACCGTGCGCAGGGCTCAATGCAACCTCTCGGGGGGCACCCAGAGTGGGCGGCCCAGCTTCCGGAACCGGCAGCGCCACGTCGGGGGGCACCGTTGGGGAGCAGGGCCGGCCGGGAGCTCAGGAACAACTGGCCACTAAGCCCAGGGCTGGCTCTGAGAAGGGCAGTACAGGCAGCAGAGACGGCAAGGCCACCGTGTGGATCTGAGGGCACTGCCGAGAGCTCAGGGAGGGCCTGGCATGAGGGTTCCGTGGAAATCTTTCTGCCCTCAACCAGTGGTCTCTGGCAGACCTCGTTAGGGGTCTTTAAAAGGGGGAGCTGAAGCCCCTTAGGAGGCGCTGACTCAGGTACTCCCCACAGGATAGAAAGGGGAGTGACCAGGGTCTTATATGTGGCCCCTGAGGGTGAGGTGGGGGCAGAGCTGTGTCCCAGGAATTGACTGCCCCTTTAGGCTATGCTAAGCAGGGATGATCCCTCTGCTGGGCCTGCCAGCCCTTCCTTCTAGGCTGTCTCGCAGCTTCCCCATAGGATTGGGGGTGTCTGGCATTGACCTTATGGGGACTGTGCTTATCCTTACTGCAACAGCAGACGGAGTCCTCTGCAAAGCCCTCAGCCTTTACAGAGCCAGAAAACTGCCAGGTCAGGGACAGGCAGACAGCATTGATTACTCCCGACCGACCCTCGGCTCCCCACTTGAGACCGACTGAGACCTGAAGAAGGCCTGGACAGAGAGCAGCTCCTCTCTCTGAGCTGAGATCGCTTGGCATGACTCTTTCTTAGGGAACAACCTGGAAGTTCTATTGTGCCTTGCTGCTTAGATGCATAAGGCTGTGGTCCAGGGGTGTGGCTTTGGCCATGCTGGAAAATTAGAGCTCTGGGGAGCCTGTCCCCATCTTCTGTGCCCTTCCCCTTGTTTTAACACCAACTTCTAGAACAAAGGAAGTAAAATAAAACTAACTTTTTGTTTACATTAAGTGTGTACATGTACTTACGTGTCTAAGCCCATGTTGCACACTGGTATGTGTGTAACCATGTGTTGTGGGCCTGTGTCTGAGCGTTCAGAAACATGTCCACAGTAGTTCATTGGGAGAGACAGCTTAATTGCAGGGAGGCTGGAGGGGAGACACCCTCCTCAGGGACAGGCTGGGGAGTAAAGCTGGAGACCAAACCCTGGAGGTCATCAGACCTATGATGGTGCCACTTGGTGCCAGGCAGCATGCCAGGGTCGGGTGGTGGGGCTTGGTGGAGTGCACAGATGTCAGAAACAAAGAACAGTCAGGCACAAGGTCAGCCTGCAGTTCAGGGATAGAGGCAGTTCATCTTGGGCTGGAGGTGTGTAGTGCTTTGAAGAGATGGGGGAGGGCAGAGGATAGGAAAACACAAGACACACCTAGCCAGAGCCATCTCAGTGCAGACTCCAGGTGACCAGCTGCCTCCCGTGAGGGCTGGGACAGCACTGTTCTCCCCAGCTTCACATCCCTTCCTGGGGTCCCTGAGCCAGGCTCAGCTCAGCCTAAATCTGACCCCAGCATGGCTGTAGTCAAAAATAGCAGACTGAGTCCCTCTCCTTCTGGAGCCCATATACCTGGTCCCAAGTGTCAAGGGATCCCTTATTCCAGCTGGGCCCCACCCGAACTGAACCCTGCTTTCAGGCGAACCCCACCCTCTTGTGTCCTCAGCTGAGTCTTAGCCCCAGATGCACCTGACATCCAGGAGAGCCATCTCAGGAAGCTCTGACTCTAGACTGAGCATCCCCTGAATCTCTCACCTCCAGGTAAACCTCTACTCCAAGCCGAGTGAGCTTCATCCCTAGGAAACCACAGAAGGCCGTGCTGGCAATGCAGCCCCAAGAAAGAGGGTAAATCGGAGTCATACATAGCAATATCTCCCCCCACTAGGGTCCAGCTGGTAGCATCACTGCAGAGAAGGCATCCCTGTTATGAGCCATTTGAGTTTAGGGCTGTACTCATTTGATGTGCCCATCATAGATTGGGGCGGGGACTCTGTGCTGGGGGCGGGGCAGGGCATAGAGTCAAGTGTGCTCAATGCAACTCTTCCCCTCCCTCCCTCCCTCTACCTGTTTGTTCTAGTTAGGCCATCCCTCACCTGATTGGACAATGTCCACCAGGCTTTCCTTGGCCAAATAATTCAAATGCCATTTATCTCAGAGAAATGCTTCCAGACACACCCAGGACATTAATTTTAATCAGTTATCCTAAACTGACACTAGTACTGTACAGAGTCCTAATAACTAGGTAGGTGTCTACAGCATGTAACAGTCAGAGCAGGCTATTTGTCTCTAAAAGTTCATTGTTTTGGTAATCCTGGAGCCTTCAGGTTCTTCTCCACATTTAATTTCTCTGCATGAAGTATGTGAACAAGTGTACATTCTAGCATAACAGTTGGCCAGGTATCCAGGCCGTATGGTGCAGCCTAGTGAGAGAGATCAGAGCGAGGTAGTTTCCTTCTTAGACAGAGGAAGACAAGAGGTCCCTGAGAAGAAAATGTTTTACAGACAGGGAGAGCCCATTTCCCAGTGGGCTCTATGCAGAGGCCTTGAGCTTGTCTTACAAAGAGACATCTGCAAAGTAGCAGGGTTTTCAGCAATGAACGGACGATGAATGCAGAAGCTGGATCCAGAGGGGGGGAAAAACTGAAATGGGTTATAAGCTGAAAATAAGCTCAAAGCCCTCCTCCTTCACATGAGTACTGCACTGGGCCTTGTGCACACAGTGTGCTTGTAACAGTGTGTTGTCTGCAAGTGTAGCTCAGGAGCCGTGCATTTTCAAAGGCTCTGCCTCTGGAAGATGATGGCTGACCACCTGCCTCTCACTTCCTTGTTCTTCCTTCCCTTAAAACTTCCTGGTGGGCTTTTCCTGAGCCTGCACTTCTCTACCCTATCTCTCACCCAAACAAAGTCCCCAGCATCTGTTCAGTTCAGCTACACAGAAGCCTCTCAGTTCAATCTCTAGTTTACCTACAGGCCTGAGCCAACCAGCCTCAAGTACTGGCCATAAGAATGGCCCAGCCAAGTCCAGGTCAGCAGGCAACTCACTCTGAGTTCCCTTCCTGGTAGGGAGCTGCTTCTCTACCTCAATAAAGCTTTGCTTGCTCTTCTGTTGTCCTTGAGATCATTTGTGTGTGTGCTCATTTTTTTTTGTTTGTGTTTTGAGACAGGGTTTCTCAGTGTAGTCTTGGTTCGTTCTAGAACTCTCTCTGTAGATCAGGTTGGCCTCAATTTCAGAGATCCACCTGCCTCTGCCTTCAAAGTGCTGAGATTAAAGGTGTGCACCACCACTTCCTGGGTTTGTGACCAGTTTTGAGACAATGAACCTGGGAGCCATTAGCTCAGAATGACTAAGGTGGCCTTTGAATTTTGGGGGCTTCAGCTCCCTGGGTTAAGCCCACCCAAACCAAGCAATGGGCTTTGCCACATTCAAAGATTCCCATAATACTGGAAGACACAGAGTTCTCAGTGGAGAGTCTGGAGGCAGAATAGCTTCTGTTGGGAGAAACCTCGGTTTAATCAGCTAGCTAGAGAATACAGTATGCAATTCTTTTTTTTTTTTTTTTTTTTTTTTAGACAGGGTTTCTCTGTGTAGCTCTGGCTGTCCTGGACTCACTCTGTAGACCAGGCTGGCCTCGAACTCAGAAATTCACCTGCCTCTGCCTCCCAAGTGCTGGGATTAAAGGCGTGCGCCACCACTGCCCAGCCAGTATGCAGTTCTTAACTACAGCGTCTGAGAGTTCTGTTTCTCTGGACACACTTGGCTAATAGCAGCTGCCTGGAAGCACACAGAGCTCTATTTTGCAGGTAGGTCAGTTTGCTTGGCCTCCCATTATGATTGCCCCACAATGGGCACCTTGTTTATAGAGTTGGGGTCTACCACAGGCCTGGGGCTACAAGCTGAGGACCTGAGTGCTGTGCACTCCGACGCACCTTGTCTTGGCTTATAGACACCATCTGTCCGCTGTGACCTCACAGGGCCTGGATTAGGGCCTCCCTGGCAACCTCATTTACCTTGGTGAAAGAAACTTTTTGAAACAGGATTTCACTTTGAGGCAGGAGGTTCAAGAGATTGAAGGTAGCCTGAGCTACAGTCTCCCAGTTACACTCTTCCTTCATAATTTCTTTGAAGGCTCTGTCTCCAAATGCAAACACATTCTGAATTCATAGAGTTTAGGATGTCAACAAACAGTTCTTCCCATGTCAAGAGGTGCATTTGCCCAGCTGAACGTTCAAGGAAGGACCCTTGGCAATGATGACTTAGATTCCGATGTCTCACCTTCACAGTCAGAGTGTCCTTGAATTTGGGTTTCCCTTCTCCTTGGGGGCATTAGCCACCAGCCCACAAGGGTGACGGGGGCAGAGTCGACCAACAGTGTTTTGGACAGTCCGTGAGTATGAATGGAAACAGCATCATTCCGGGATCAGCTCTGGGGAGACAGATCAACTTTAATTGGGATGAATCAAGGATTATGTAGTTTTGGGGACGTGGACAGGAAAATCCAGGGTGGGCAAAGGTCATTGGCTAGAGGCTAAGGTACTGAGATACCGCAGGAGCAAGGCGAGGCATTTCAGGAATCTCAGCTGCTTGCTTAACTGGTTCTTACCAAGAGAAAGAAAGCTGAATTTATAATCTCACCAAGGAATTCTTCAGGCAGAAGCTATAGGGGTTTTGAACTCCCCAGATAAGGTCATACATAGGAGAAGCCCTCTGATAAAGGGACTCCACCAGTTTGTACCAAGCTCAGGGCTTCCTGGTAATGTCAGACTTTGACTTTAGTTAGCAGGGCAATTCTGGACTGCTCTGGCTAAGTCCCAACCTCTCTGTCGTCCATAAGTCCATCCTATAAGTCCAGCTCCTTGACAATGTGGACATCACCACAGTCCCATAGGTGACTTTTCCTGTTCACCTCAGATAGAGATGGCAGAAACACACTAAAGGGTCTGTGCAGATCCAAGTTGGTGAAACAATGTGTTTATTAGGGTTACTTCAGGAACATGGGTAATTCCACAGGCAGCTACATTACCAGAAAGTCCCCTGAGCAATTTACAGACATCTAAACCGCCGGGAATCCCACATGCAGTATGGACGATTCACAAAAAAGCTGTACCACTGGGGAGCCCCCTGGGCAACTCACAAGTAGCTACCCTGTTGAAGAGTCTTCCTCTCCAACTCCCCAGGATCCTTTACCTCCTGTATAACCTTGGGAAGGCGCCAGACCTAGTAAGGAGATCTTGATAACACTGTAAGCCCCAAGAGCCCCACTGCTCCTCCCATCAAGGAATGTTGATGGGTGATCTTATGAGGGTCCTGCCCAAGTGGGTGGGTGATCACGGTTTCTCTGGTTCAGAATGGCATTGTCATGTCCTACTTGGAAGGAACAGCTACACACGTGCCTGCGCTCTGAGCCCCAGTCTGGTGGATTATGGCCTCTCAGTGTTGCATGCGATTGAAGATGTTCAACTCTTTAATTACAGAGGTTGAAGCTACCCAATTACTAACCTAGCACTTACTAATTTATTAATCAATTAGCTTCATGCTTCAGTTTTCCCCTCTGCTGGGATAAGCAGAAGCCCTAGGCCACACTGGACACTCCTGACCAACGCTTATTACTACCCTCTTCCCTTCCTCCCTCCCCACTTTCTGGTCCCTGAGCAGGCCTGTGGCCTGGCGGGAGGGCCCACCCTTATTCCACACTGTATGGCAGCCATGCCTTGTTGGCACAGGATCAGTTGGGAACTGCCTCTGTCTCATCACCATCCGTTTCCACGGTCTTAGCCAACTGGCTGCTGCCCATGAGAGTTCATGGAGGACCAGGGTGGAGAGGGGCATGTTCGGAGACACCCCCAGAATAGGGGCAGTTCACTTCTTCCTCTGGGAAGGGAAGAAGCTTAAGAGGAGAAAAACAGGAAACTACCTCCATCCTGGGAAGTGGGGCCTGGGACCCCACCTGGCCAATTTTCCAGCTCTCCCACCCCTCCTGATGGCCACAGAACCTGGGCCTATGAGAGATGTTGGTGAGAGCACATGTTGCAGCTGGGCTCTGGGGCCAGGGTAGGCCCTTCAGTTCCCTGGAGCTCTCAGGGGCCAATCCATAATTCCCTCCTGGAATTATGGAAGCAGGGCAGCAGTCCAGGTTCCAGTCTTGTGGAGGTTGCTGAGCATGGAGCAGGCAGTTTGATGCAAAAACTCCAGAAAATTTCCTGGGCAGAGGCTGCAGCCATCACCAACATACCTCAGGAGACAAGATCCACTTAGTTTCATTGGGCTCATGTACATGGCACTGGCTATGGCTGCTAGCCAAAGCAGGAATGGAGGGAGCTTTCTAATGGCTCTAGCCAGGGCACTGGGGTACTGGGTAGATTTCTTGCTTGCGCTTCCTGCCCTCCCTGTATGGGTGGGAAGTCCATTCCTCTTGCACTAGTCAGGGATACATTGATGTGAGGCCTGAGGAATGTGACCCTTGTAACCCTGTGGGTGTTGCCCCCAGCCAGTGTTGTCCTGTTCTGGCTTCCCTGATGTCCTCCCCCAGACTGGCAGGGGTTGCTGGGTCACCCTCAGGCCTAGGGAAGAGGAAGTCGTGATCTTCCAGGAGCACACATTCCAGCTGCAGGGTGGGTAAATCAGGAAGCTTGCAGCCTAGGGGGGAACTGAGTGTCGGAGTCCATTAATGGGGGACCTACCTGGACCTCAATCAGAAAATATTACTCATGGTAGTTAAGGTGATGGTTGATGTTAAGGTGGTTGTCCCAACACAGGCCAGGGCCACCAGGGATCCATGGCCTTACAGGATTTTGAGGTAGACAGGAAGGCCTTGAAGTTGAAGTGTAGGGCCTGAACCCTGATCTTAGCCAGGAGATACATGTTCAGCCCTGCCCCTCCTTTCCTTTTGGGCTTTGAAGGATAGATTGGCTTTGAACTTGCTACATAGATGAGGATGCCTTTGAACTCTGGATCCTTCTGATTGTGCCTTCCGAGCGCTGGGACTAGAGGCAGGCACATTGTCCTGCTTGTTCAGGCCTGTCGGTCGAGATCAGCTTGGGGTCACTTGTTTTACTCAAAACATCTGAGCTGCTGGCCTAGATTTAGGGATTTGGCAGTGAGCTGCATGAAGATTCTCTGCTTGGCCAAACTGTAGTCTCTGACTGTGCTCTGCCTTGTAAAAATCAAGCTTTAGAAAGAACCCTGCCTAGGCAGTTTAGCGGGAATCCCCACCCTGAATACTGAGCACCACAAGACTAGATCCTTATCCCCTAGTCTGAGGGGCTGTATGCTCACCTGGCACACCTCCTGCAGCAAGTTAGGTAGCCTGAGCTAGAGTCCCCTTCACCAGTCACCAACTGCCCTGCTCCTGTAAATTCCCACTGTCAGGTTATATTTGGGGTGAGGCCTGAGCTCTTTTCCTAATGGCAAAGACTGTTGTGGTTCTGGTACCTATGGCCACAATTGTCACTGCATCTAACAGTATGGTCTCAGGATATTGCTTAAAAACAAAAAGAATTATGTGTACATGTGTGTGTGTGTGTGTGTGTGTGTGTGTGTGTGCTTGTGCATGTATATGTGTGCATTCAGAGTCCGGAAGAGGGTGTCAGATCCCTCCAAGTTGGAGTTACAGGTGTTTGCAGGATGCCCAGCTTGTTAAATGGATGCTTGGGATCCAGATCCTGGTTCTCACGATCATGCAGTCAGTGCTCTAAATCACAGAGGCATCTTTCCAGCTCACTAGCAGCTTCTGTAACATCACCCTAGCAACTCCCATGGCTAGTATTTTCTCTAGGCTGGACGTGATGGCACATGCCTTTAATCTTAGCACTTGGAAGGCAGACACAGGCAGATCTCTGTGACTCTGGGGCAAGCCTGTTCTGCATATGGAGTTTCAGGCCACGCAGAGTTATATAGTGAAACCTGTTCCAAAAAAATTTGCCTTTCCTTTATTATCTATATGAAAGTCATTCCTGCCTGGGTCTCTATAAACAAGGACATTTTCCTGTCTTTGATGTGTTGTGTGAGGAGTGGAGTACTTGAGAGGAACAGGTTACATACCGAGAGACTGACACCGTGGGACGGACCTGAGCAGGTTTCTTACAGAAGATTGTTGGTGCCACCTGAAGCTAGGTGACCCACAGCAGGGGAAGTGGTTCCTTCTGGTAGGGAGGCCACTTGTTCAGGGTGCAGCTTCTGTAGAGATCAGGGCTATTTCTCCTTTGGAGAAGTGTCTATACAGCTCCATGTACTGCAGTTCCTGCCACGTCCATCCCCTTGAGTTCAGTCACAGGGAGACAACACAACAGCTCCCAGGAGGATTCAGGGTCATGTCTAGGCTTGTCACAACAATAGGACAGGAGTGAGACCTGTCCTTGTCCCCAGAAGACACTGGAGCAGTTGATGATCCCATGGTTCAGCCGGAAAGATCAACATCAGCAACAATAGAATTGGCAGAGCTGCAGCCTGTGGGCAGTTGGCAAACAGAAGTGATCAGACGCTTCATCATCCAGTCACAGTCGCTGCAGGTTGAAATGTCAGTGTGTGTGTGGAGGGGAGGGGTGAAAGGACACACACAGCATGGGCTGAATGTTCCTACTCCATCTGGACTAACAGCCTAAGTGTCCTTGGTATCCAGAGCCTTGAAGTGAACTGCCAGCCCTTTGATGCTAATCCTAGCTGATACAAGATAACCAAGTTTTGCAGAATATACTGAGTAAAACACATTACTCTCCAATAAATTGATATTTGTCTTAAATGGAGTCTACTGATAGTACAGAAATTGCTGACATAGCACCACAGATCCATATTTATTTATTTATTATATTTTAACTTACTGTTTTTGAGACAGGGTTTCTGTGTAGCCCTAGGTGTCCTGGAACATCCTCTGTAGAGCAGGCTAGCCTCAAACTCACAGAGATCCACCTGCTTCTGCCTCCCAAGTGCTGGGATTAAAGGCATGTACCACCACTGTCTAGCTTATTTATTTATTTATTTATTTATTTATTTATTTATTTATTTAAAGATGAGGGTCTCACTATGTAGCCCTGGCCTGCCTAGAACTTGCTATTTAGTTGACCAGGCTGGCTTCAAAATCACAGTGATCCCCCTGCCTTTGCCTCTGTCTTCTTAGTACTGATTAAAGGTATGTACTGCTACTCCTTCCTTGCTTTTTCTTTCTTAATAAACTGCCTCTAGAGAGCTTGAGAGTTGACTCAGAAGTTACGAGCATCTGTTACTCTTGCAAAGGATCTGAATTCAGTTCCTAGCACCTGTGTGGGGGCTCACAACCATCCACTAATGCCAACCACATGAGAGTCAACTCCCTTTCTGACTTCAATAGGCACTAGACATGAACATGATGTGCAAACATACCAACAAAATAATAAATAAATGTAAAAAGAGTTGTGCAAACGGTCTCCATTTCTTACCATGTAGCTCTGGTTCAAGTCTTTGCCCTGTTGTGGTAGGTAAAGGAAAAAAGAAATTAAAAGAAAAGGCCATGATTGATCTGGGTTTTGGCAGTAGATGAATGAAAGAAAAAAAAAAAGAAAGAAAAAAGGAAGGACGTGACTGCTCCTAGGTATGGTGGAGGAGGAGGTTTATTATAGATAAAAGAGGGAGCATAGCCAGAGGCAAGGACATTTGGTTGAGTCCAGATGAGCAGGGTCACGTAAGGAGCGAGGGTAGGAGAGCCAGGAGAGCCAGACCAAGAGACCAAGAAGATAATCAAAAAGGTCCAGGTAAGCAAAATGGCTGGGTTATATAGGGAAGGGCCTTTGGGGGAAGGGCAGCCCAGCCCTTTGGGGGCTGGAGAAATTTAGAGTAGTGGGCAGGGGATGCCAGCCATACCCTGTAACAGGTAGGGACTGAGGGATGCAAGGAAAACTAGGTCTGCTTTGATATGTCAATGAGCACCTCAGTTAGCCGTTTGTCCCAGGTTTGAGACTTTAACAGTTGGAGCCTCTGAAGACCATGGAAAAGAAATACAGAAATAGCCATGGGGTGAGCGATACCCTTGCATATATATATAAACTTAACTACATCTCTCCACTCTATTTTCTTAGCATTTCTAGAGACCTTGAAGGAAAGACAGGAAGGCTGCCACCATGTGGCTTATTTTTTGCCAAGCTTCTGTGAGACCTTGCTACATTTGAGTGACTGTCCTTTCCTCTATATCTAAGCCATCTTTAGAAACCCACCTTAAGGTTTTAAAATAACCAATAAAATTATAAGTTGCCATATATGGAGGACAAAGAAGCAAAAGCCATATAAAAAGTTCTCCTGTCACTTAGAAAAAAAAAAGTTTCATTGAGACTGCTATATTAATCAAAAACTATTCTGAAAAGCCTTAGCATCCTGTCTCTGTGTTCTGAATCCCACAACACTGGGATCCGAGAGCCTGGAATCAAGTCCCCTTTGAAGTCAGGCCTGAGCTGTTAACATTTTGAACTTAGATTGGGGCCCAGCACTAAGCATGTTTTCTCCCTTTCTTTCTTTTTATCTGTCTGGATTCCGGCCAAAAGCCAAATAAATATGTTTCTCCCGAGACTCTAGGCTTTCTGTTTCCGTGACCTTCATTTAAATGCAAAAGACATGACTCTATTCTCTTAGCAGCTGTAGGAATATGTTGCTTACCTACTGACTTTCTATTTCTATCAGGGTTTCTGTTGCTATGACAAAATATATTATGACCAAAAATCAAGTTGAGGAGGAGAGGGGCTATTGGGCTTACACTTCCATGTTGTTGTCCGTCATTCAAGGAAGTTGGGGAGGAACTCAAACCAGGAGCAGGGGCTGAGGTGGAGGTCATGGAGGGGAGGGGTGCTGCTTACTGGCTTGCCCCACAGCATGGTTTGTTCAACCTGTTTTCTTATAAAACCCAGGACAACCAGCCCAGGGATGGCCCCACCCACAATGGGCCTAGCCCTCCTCCAATCACTAATTAAGAAAATGCCATACAGGCGTGCCTGAAGCCAGATCTTAGGGAGGCATTTTTCTTAGTTTCAGTTCCTTCCTCTCAGATGACTTTAGCCTGTGTCAAGTTGACATCAAAAACTATCCAGTATGTCTACTTTCTTTGTCGGTTTTTCCCTCAACTGCTTTTCTTCTCCCCTCCCCACAAGACAGGGCTTATTTGTGTAGCCCTGGTTGTCCTGGAACTAGCTCTGTAGAACAGACAGGCTTTATAGAGATCTGCCTGCCTCTGCCTAGCCAGTGCTAGTGCTAAAGGCATGCACCATTACCGCCAAGCTACAAGTTCATTTCTAAATTCTTTTGTTGACAAGACTAAGAACACACAAAAGGGAACTCTAGTTTCCCTGGTAGCGATATGATCCAGTATGCCCAAAGACCCAAGAACAGGGTCTCAAAGAGACATCCGTATAGTCATTTTCATAGCAACATTATTACTGCTCCAAGAATTGGGGACCTCCCAAGTGCCTACTGACAGTAGAGTGTATAAGGGAAAGGTAGGCATTCACTTAATGAAATACAATTCTTAAAAAGGGAAGGGAATTCTGATACGTGTTACAATGAGGATGGATGCTCCACGAAGAGAGCCAGGTGCAAGAGGACAGGCGCTGAAGGTCCTCAGAGGCTTCCAACCCACAAGGACAGAAAGAGAACTGTGGGCACCAGGCGCTGGGTGTGTGTTCTGGGAGGAGTCAGCAGGGAGATGAGAAAGTTCTGGAGCTGGATGATAGTGAGGGCTGCGCAGCCGGTTGAACAATACCGAATGCACTAAAAGTGGTCTTGCTGGCTCGTTTTCATCAATTTGTCACAAGCCTAGAGATATCTGGGAAGAGCGACTCTTCAAAAAGGCCTCCATAAGCTTGGCCTACTTACATCACATTAGTGACTGATGGCCCAGCTCACTGTGTACAGGTGTTCCCGGGTTGTACCAAAAAGCAGGCTGAACAAGCCATTAGAAGCAGGCCAGTAAGAAGCTTCCTCCAAAGCTTTTGCTTCAGTTCCTGCCCAGTGTTCTCTCAGTAAGTGGGTGAGACCTGAGAGTTTTCAGATGAAGTGAACCCCTTTTCTTCCCCAAGTTGCTTTTGGTCATGTTTATTATAGCAATAAAAAAAGTAACATTGGTGAAAATTTTATACTGTCTATATTTAACCATGAACAAAGAAATGCCTAGTTTTTTTCTCTCCCTTTTTCTGGGCAGTACTGGGGATGGAAACCGCGGCTTTCTGCCTGCTAGGAAATGCTCTACCACTGAGCTATCTATCTCAAGCCCTCTTGCTTTTTATTTGGAGACAGGATTTTAAGTTGCCCAGGCAGGTATAGAACACGCATACTCCTGCCTCTGACTCCTGAGAGGCTGGCTGGGAATGCACATCAGGACCAACATAAGATGGCAAATTTTACGTTTACGTATTTACCGCAACAACAAACGGTTTGAACAGGAGCCAACTAAGGAAAAGGTCATGGGGTGGCTCTAGCCTTGGCGTTTATCTGGGCTTGCGCACCCATCGACTGGCTGAGGCCCCGCCCATTTTCCCCCACGCACGCGCATCGCCTGCCGCCGCTGGGGGCCGCTGTGGTGCCCGCCTTCACTAGCGCCCAAGATGGCAGCGGTGGCGCTGCTTCGGGGCGCGGCTGCGGGGCGCAAAAGCCCAGCCTGGTGCTGGCGGCAGAGCGGGATCACGAGGCGCTGCCTGGCCCGTAGCCCCGGTCTTCTCAGCAGCAACCCCACGGACGGTGTGGCCTGGACTTGCTTCCGGCTGGACGGGCGCGCCTTAGTGCGCGTGCGTGGCCCGGACGCTGCACCCTTCCTGTCGGGACTATTGACCAATGAGCTGCCGCTTTCGGGGCCTCCGACCGGCGCGGCTCAGCCCTCTGCGCGTGCGGCTTATGCCCATTTCCTGAATGTGCAAGGACGCACGCTCTATGACGTCATTCTGTATGGGTGAGCTTTGGGCAGTAGGGTCGGGCAGTAGTGTTAAAGTGCTGAGAGAGCAGGCTAGGCAGAATCCAGGATAAGATTTCTAGGGAATGCTGGCTAGACATCTTGGGAAGAGGCTTAATTAGATGACTCTGGAAGTGGCTTTCTGAGGAGGACAATCTAGATTTAGGGAAGGGGTCACCTAGAGGCGGATGTCCCATGGAAGGCTTGTGCAAGTTACTTGCACGGGGCCTTGTGCCTTGATACCCTAGCAGTCAAGTCAGAAGCTGCTATACAGTGGCTTCTGGAGTTAAGCATTTTCAAGAAGGGGGCTTCAGCCTTGTTCCTCCCTCCTCACTTCTTAGAAAGATTTCTTTGGTCCTTGGGGTTTTATTTAAAAAGCCACTCTGCACAGCCACTCTCTTTGCAGTGACAGATTGTACCAGTTTTCTGAGAGTCCATTTTTTTCCTTATTTCTGGTTCCTCTTTGCAGCGGCCAGCTGTTTGCCTGTATGGTCTCATCATCTATGCATCCCTGTCTGTGACTGTAAATAGCGTTTGCTGGCCAGTCTGGGCAGGGCTGTGTCTATAGCATTGAGTCCTCAGTTACTCACCTTTACAGGACCTAAGTCCTGAAGTCTCAGCATTGTCTAGTAGGCATGTGAAGACCCACCCTCCCTAGCCTGTTTCTCAACTCCTACTGAAGTCCAGGACTGGCTGCCTGTCTCAGCTATCTGGTGTCTTTCTAAGTTTGGTTTTGGTGAGCCTCTTCAGTAGCCCCTAGATGCTCAGAGTGGGAGTATATGGAGAATCCTCATATTTGGAGAATAATTCCTGAACCCCTGAGGGTGGTCATTCTAGGATGAAAGTGGTCATTGAGAATTGACAGCCATGATATCATTATCCAGTAGTTGTCTGCATTCTGTGGGGGAAATCTAGAGTGTCTGTCTCCAGGTGCTGAAAGGCCACCGTGAGGGGCTTTCTAGAGATCTTTTTTCCACATTACTTTTCTTAGTGAATCTAACTCAGCAAATGACAACCCATGGGCCAGACCTGGTATGATGCTTTGGTATATAGAGTTCTCTGAGAACCCTGGGACTGTGTCTTCCAGGCAGTGTTAGGGCTGTGGTGGCTCAGGGCCTCACGCCTAAGCCAGTCACTGCCCTTTGTAGAAAACATGCATGGACTTCGTACTGGAGGCTTGGATCTGACTGCATTTCCAGAATGCCATCATCTCTCTGTGTTACCAATAGGCAGGTGGAGTTTATTCAAGCTTATTCCTTGTGATCAGCAGTGGTTGCCAGTATAGTGGCAGTTGCCCTCTAGGGTTGAAGACCCTAAATGTCTACAGTCTTGGTCCTGCAAGTGTTTACAGCTCTTGTGGACCTAGTATAGGGACTCCTCTACTCTTGGCAGCAGCAGTATTAGAGCTCTTGTATGGGCTAAGGAAGCTGAGATTCCTTAGCTGTTGATACTAGCCATTGTCACTGCTTCTCTGCACAGCGTCTCAGACCCTTGGCTCTAAAGGTTTGATTGACAGCTCTCTGGAACTCTTCAGTGACCTGGGCCTGCAGTTTCTCTTTGCAATCTTTTCTCCTTCTTCAGTCTCAGCTTGCTGTCTCTCTTTGTCTGCCATCTTTCTTCCTGCCCTGGCAGGAAGTTGTTGAACTGCTCAGCTGTTGCTTCAGCTGTCAGGCAGCTGGCAGTCTTGCCTTCCTTGCAGCTTGGCTTGTCAACTGCTCAGCTGCCGCCAGCACTGCGGTTGCACTGCCTCTGCTGACCTCTGCTGTCTCTGCTGCTACTTTCTCTGTTACCAGCCCAGCCCACACTTCTGAAAGCAAGAAAAGAAAATGGAGAGAAGCCTTTTCTTGGGCCTGTTGCTCCCACACTGGGGCGAAGCTCAGGAGAGTCTCCCCACAGCCTCACTAAGTGAGCCTTCACAGCCTGTTTGTATAGGCCCCAGGAAGGATGTTTGGACCAATCACAGGCCTGCCTGTTGGCAACCTTTGTAACGACTGAGGATTGTGTTTTGGGCAGTCATAACCCTGCATCTTTAGCAATAGTTACAGCAGTCCCACTTCTAGGCTACAGCGGAGATGCTGTCCATCTGGCCTACTTTGGAAGTGGTAGCAAGATCATTGAGAGTTCCCTGAGATTTCTAATGCAAAATGTCTGATAAAAAACCCGTTTTTTTTTTTTTTTTTTTTTGGTTTGTTTTTAAATAAAAACTGTTCTTAAACAACCTGGTGGAAACTGTGCTGTTAGCAGGGGTGCTCTCTTGCATAAAAGTGCTGATATAGGGTCGTCTGGCTCCCTGTTTGACAGTCCTTTTGCTCAGGGCAGCAAGGGAGAGTCCAACACCTTCCAACTAGTAAATCGCCCATCCCCAACAACTTTGCTTATTCATTAGAAAATAAACATCAGGACTGTATGCAAATAGAATATTAAATAAATGGTAGAACCTAGAACTATCTGGGAAACAAATCTTTAGGTATGTCTGTGAGGGAGGTTCTAGGTTTGGATAACTGAGGTGAGAAGACTTGTCCTGAGTGTGGGTGGCACCATGCCATGGCCTGGGATCCTGCACTGAATAACAAGGAGAAAGCAGGCTGAGCTGCGGACTCCCTCCCTCTCTGAAGTTCCTGCTCCTATGCCCTTCCCCCAGTGGACTGTGCCCTCCAACTCACCTCCAATAGACCTCTCATTGGGGCTTCTTTTCAGAACTTGGTTACAGAAGTGAGAAAAGGGACTAATACAAACACTAGTGGGTTTTTGTTTGTTGTTTTTCAAGGATCTTGTGTAGCTCAGTTTGATCTTGAGTTCCAAATGTAGTAACTCTGATCCTCTAGTCTCCACCCCACAAATACTGGGATTATAGGTGTGTGCCACCATGCTCAGCTAATAGTGATAAAAAAGAAAAAGAAAAACCTCCAGATTTGTACAGCGCTCAATACTGTTTCCACCTTGGGCATAGGTGAGTCCCTCTCATCTGCCTCATGTTTTTATTTCCATCCTAAGGCTTTTTTTTTTTTTTTTTTTGGTTTTTCGAGACAGGGTTTCTCTGTATAGTCCTGGCTGTCCTGGAACTCACTCTGTAGACCAGGCTGGCCTACAGAACTCAGAAATCCACCTGCCTCTGCCTCCCAAGTGCTGGGATTAAAGGCGTGCGCCACCACTGCCCGGCCATCCTAAGGCTTTCATATCTGCTATGTTCCTTAATTATCTAGGGCTTTCTGATTCAGTAATTTTCTACCAGTGAGCTTAGCTTTGTTTTCACCATGGAGCCAGAGAGGCTATGAGGTCTTGTTCTGGGTAGGACTGTGGACAGGAGTCTGACTGAGAGCTGCTTCTGTACAGCCCTCAGGGTAGTGTGCCCTCTTGGTATGTCTGCTTTACCCTGGTGGGGAGGACTTGAGCCTGTCTCATCTCTCCAGTGCCTACAGAGCATCAGGCCTTTGTTGCATCTGCCTGTGCATAGGTCAGCTCGGGCCTCTATGATCTCTACTACTGTGTTCCAGACATCCTGTGATTGGCACTGAGGAACAGGGAGGTCAGAGGAGGAGACTGAGGCAGGTGCCTGGGTATCCAGTCAGTCACCTTCACAGGACCTGTTTCCCAGGTGGTATCTATACACTCTTGGTCTGACTGAGTCTATCTGCAGCATTGGGTAGTTGGGGGACCTCCTGTTGTATTGAGCCAGTCCTTGGCTGGACATGTGGTACCCCTGCCTTACCTCCTACTTGTCCCTTACCCCCACAGTCTGTGAGAAACTGGCAGTCTGCCTTCTGTCCTCTCCCAATCTGGTGGGGTGAGATTCTCCATCATAGAGCCTAGGTGGTAGGAGGCTGGGTCTGCATCAGACATTGTAGGGCTGCTGGGCTCAGCAGCTACTCAGGATAGTGCCCCTTTTACATCTGTCACAGCTCTGCTCTCCATGGCAGCTGGGGGCTGCCTCCCTTGCTGCACAGCCATAGTGCATTGTGGTTCTTAGCTGTGGTGTATGGTTCTGTCTCTGTGTGAGTTATGAAGGTACAGCCCTATGTGGGTATGGGTGTACTCTTCATGCATAGGTCCCATTAGTACATTTTATAAGTGCAGCCCTGTGTAGACAGACAGACATTGTTGTCTTGTGTTGGTTCCCATGGTGTACTTAGGTGCCTTTGTGGACATTCCTCTGGGGGTGTCTTGTGTGACTGAGGGCGGGGTTCTGTGCCCCCGTCTGCTTTGTGAGAAGATCGAAGTTTGCCTGCCCCTAATGTAGCAGAGCAGACCCACACATCCGAGATTATGGCTTTGTACATTGACCATCTCCATGTGTATGTCTGCCCATGTGGAGTCAACTCTAGAGGCACAGTCTTATGTCATTATGGGTATGACTTAGTCTGCTATGAGCCAGCAATGGGTATAGCTCAGGGACACAGAGCACACACTGGAGGGGCAGCCCTATGAGGCCCAGGGTACTTATCTCTCTGTTTTGTTCTTCACGAGCTTGGTGAGCTGGCAATGAGTAGGAACTCCTGCAGCTCTAAGCCCATGTCTATCTCCTGCAGACTCCTGGAGTGTACAGAGGAGGCACCAAGTTTTCTCCTGGAGTGTGACAGCTCTGTGCTGGGCACCCTACAGAAACACCTCACTGTGTACAAGATCCGACGGAAGGTCACTGTGGAGCCACATCCGGAGCTCCACGTGTGGGCTGTGCTACCTTGTGCCTCTCAAACCTCTGATGCTGCACCTCTAGAAGAGAGGGTAGAAGCTACCACCATGCTTATCCGTGACCCCCGGACTGCACGTATGGGGTGGCGGCTTCTCACCCAGGATGATGGCCCAGCCCTGGTGCCCAGGGGACAGCTTGGGGACCTCCAAGATTATCACATGTACCGGTACCAGCAAGGTATGAGTAGGGCAGAGAGGGACAGCTGTGCCAGGCAGGTGTTGGGGGAGGGGTGGGGAGGTTCATGGAGGGGCAGGTGGACCCCAGAATGGGCAGAAGGGTTGGTGGAGTTGGCCTGCACGGCTGGGCTTCATAAATTGCAGGCCTGTACTTCTCTCTGGATATGCTGTGCTCATTCTCTTGGTTTTTGAATTCCACAGGTATCCCTGAGGGAGTCTGTGATCTTCCCCCAGGGATGGCCCTACCTCTGGAATCCAACCTGGTCTTCATGAATGGCGTGAGCTTCACTAAGGGCTGCTACATTGGGCAGGAGCTGACAGCCCGGACTCACCACACAGGTGTCATTCGAAAGCGCCTCTTCCCTGTGAAACTTGAAGGTCCCCTGCCTGCCAGTGGCATCAGCCCTGGCACCTTAGTGATAGTGACTGCAACAGGCCAGGCAGCGGGCAAGTTCAGGGCTGGCCAGGGACATGTGGGACTGGCTTTGCTGCGGTCAGAGACAATAAAGGGTCCTCTCCACATCAAGACCTCTGAGAGCCAACTGGTGGCTGTGACTGCCATGGTGCCGGACTGGTGGCCCACAGCTGCCAAGTAGCTGGATGCTCTGGAGCTCCACTGGCCTTAGAGTTACCAGATTCCTTTGAGCCTCTGCCCAAGGTCTTCTACTCTCTATGCTGCGCCCTGTTGGGTGTGAGTTCCTCCTCCTGTGGTGGCCTCCTGGGACACACCCACTAGGAAAGTTCCATGTGTTCCAGGCTACAGATTGGCTGATGCTTCCTACAGAGGACCTGCTCTTGTGGACTGTTGTCTCTCGAGAAGTCTGACTGACAGCAGAGTGACCACATGATGCCGGGAGAGAAAAGGGTCTGAGCTCCCGTTTGGACCAGATTCGGAACAAGATTTGATACAGTCCATATGCCAGGACTGTAGGCCTATGTTGACATAGGCCTATGTCAGGAGCCAGGTCCCTAACCTTGTTTCCCCTTGGAGGAAGAGACTCTGTGTGCCTGCAGAGTTGCTGGGCCAGGCTTTGTGTTCTCTTGAGACTCATCTCAGGGCAGATATTATATAGGTTGTGTGCAGGGTCGGGAGTTTGGATCCCTTGGATTGGGAGATGTGTTCTGTGAGCCACAGGGACTACGTGTCTACTGTCTCAAGAGCTCTTTTCGTTCCCCAGAGTGAGCTGCTGTCCTCTCATATTCCCCTGGAAGCTCTGGGAGGCATGGAGCCCAGGGCTCAGGTCCATCTGGGAGGGGCCTCTCTGCTCAGCTAACCTTTTTGCTGGTTTGGGATATCACTATGCTTTTAGTCGGGAGCGACTTGCTGGCCACTGGTGGGGTGCATACCTCCCTTTGAACCACTTTTTCTAACCTTTGTAATGTGAACTGGGGGGGTGGTGTCTCGCTATAAAGCCCAAGGACTAGTAAAGTGTGGTCTGCAAACAGCCCTTTTGGAACTCTTGTTTCATTTCGGGCAGGTCTGGTAGAAAGACCCTGGGACAGCTGTCCCTGGAGACGAACCACCAGATGGAAGCATCCCACTCTTGTATGTAGCCCTGGTTGGTCTTGAACTTGAAGTTCTCCTGCCTCAGCTTCATGAGTGCTAGATTGATAAGTCATATACCACTGTGTTCACAAGACACACCTATATCTCTCTCTTTCAAGAGATGTATTTTGTTTTTGTCTTTATGTGTGTTTATGGATGAATGTCTGGGTGCCTAGAGGACAAAAGGAGGGTATCACATACCCTGGAGGGTATCACATACCTGGAGGGTATCACATACCCTGGAGTTGGAGTTACAGGAAGCTCTGAGCTGCTGGACGTGCGTGATGGGAACTGAACTTGCATCCCCTGCAAGAGCAACAAGTATTCTTTGTTTATTTGTTTGTTTGAGGCAGGGTTTTTCTGTGTAGCCCTGGCTATCCTAAAACTCACTCTGTAGAACAGGCTGGCCTCAAACTCACATGGATCTTTCTGCCTCTGCACTCTAACCGCTGAGGTTAAAGGCATGCACCATTATGCCAGCTAGATCCAGTAAATTTATTTCAGCAGAGTTCTATGGTCCATACTGGGCTGGCAGGAAGCGGGGAGGCCCCTGAGCCGAGGCACAGGCAACGGGTGCTCATAGTTTAATGGGGAACATCTTTGAAACTGCTTTCTACAGTGCCCCATGGTAAATCCGCAGAGGGCTGGGGTGTGGGTAGCCTGGGTAGTCATTCTGGAGCCAGGGGCAGCGGGGACTTCTAAGAACTGTGACTTTGGAGGCTTCTTAGGCTAGGACTCTAGGTGCGCTCTGAACTGAAATGCAGTTTGCAGCAGCTTAGAAGGAGGCACGAGGGTTGGGAGTGCCCTCCCTCTTAGGCAAGATGAGCTGGGGCCTCCTGAATAACCTCACTCTCTATGGTCATGAATGGGTGGTCAGTGCTGGGGACAGGGACCTGGCAGAGACAACATGAAGGATGGACTACCCTGGCTCACGATTTCAGGGGCCTGCAGTTCAGAGTGGAGTTCTTGGCAGTGGGAGTGTGGCTGAGTCCCTCACGTGGTAAGGCACCAGGAAGCAGAGAAGGGGCACCCAAAGGCAGGTCCATCCTTCAAACAGAAGGGTAGACTTCACATTCCACAGGTTCCACAGCTGTCCAAGCAGCGCCAGCAGCTGGGGACCACAGTGAGGTCAAACATGAGCCCCTGGAGGACAGTTCACATCCAAAGCACAATACCTGAAGCACATACATAGGCTGTGCAGGTCCTGGCATGGTGGATAGACCCTGCCTGTCCTGCTCGGATGAGTTGCCTGGCCTGGCCTATGTCAGCTTTGTCCCTGTGGCTGTTTTGCCTCTGACTGCATGTCCACGCAGGAGCAATACTGCAGTTGTGTAGGATGTTGGGGTTCTAGCGGTGCTCTGGGAGCCTGTGACTGATGGGCTCCTGCTGACCCCACCTGGCAGCTTTTTAAATTGACAGAGGCCCTCTGAGGACTCCAGGCAGCTTCCTCTTGGGTTGCAGTCATGTGACTGGCTTTTGCCCTTTCAAATCTGATGGGGAAGTGCCCACACAGAGGTTGGTGCTTCTGGGCCTGTTTCATATACGTTCTGGCCTTCAGAAGGAGGCCAGAAAGGTTCCAAGGCAGGCCCATTGGGTAAGGAAAGGGCAAGTCCCCAAAGAGGCGGGACTCTGCTTTGGGCCGAGGCCCCGCCTTGGGAGTCACCCATTGCCTGCCATTAGGCTCCTAGTGTTGGGGGCTTGAACAGATCCACAGTTGCCATGATGTGTCTCTGCAGGTTAAGAAAAGCAGCACCACACATTAAAACCTCCAATGAGTGGAACCAGCTGGCACTGGGCTGAACTACAGGGACCTTAGGGCCATTCTTAGTGATGCAGGCATGCGTTGGTAATGACATTCTCACAGGGATCTGCGTAGACCCCAGTGTAGACACTTGAAAACCCGTGACTGCTTTTCAGTGTGTTCTGTAAAAAGTACAAAGCTGTGAAAAATAAACCAATGAGGCAGGGAAAGGGTGTTGCTGTTATGCTGGGGTTTTTTTGTTTTTTTAAACTACCTCTAAATCAGGTTTTAGGGAATGCATTTCTAGGATACAGGGTCTCAAAACCTTTGACACCACGAGCTGACTGTTCTGCTCTCTGCTGAGGTGATAGGTCAGGAGTGGCCTTGGGAAAGGCCCCTAGAACCTGTGAGGCCAGAAGGCAGGAAGGAGCAGGGGTAAATTTACCTCTGCCAGGGCCATGCACTGTGTTGGGCACAGGTGATTTAAATGCTTTTGCTGTATGGGTGATTCCCAATCACTGGGCACCTGGCTCTCCAGGAAAAGGTTGAGGTCTGCTTGTCGAAGGGGTGGGGGCAGGCTCTGAGCTAAAGCCAGCAACACTAGGAGCTGACTAGCCTGGGGAGAGCAGGCTCTTCCCCTTCAGGGAAGTTTCATATGCCAGAACCTCACAGTATACTGGAAACATTCCACACATGCTCAATAGAATTCTATAGAAAGGGGACAGCAGAAAGACAAGTCTACAAGTTTTAAGATAGAATAACCAGGCACATCATATAAATATGTAGAATATATTAGAGGCAAAGGGTTTTCATTTGAGTAATCGGGAGAAGGACTAGTGATTAGCAGAGGCTAAGGTGGGATGGGGATGGGGGGAGAGATGGGTTAACAGGTACAAGGTCACAGCAGCTGGGGCAAACACATTCTCTTCTAGTACACGGAAGGGTGAGCAGACAGTGACACTGGTCACATCATTCAAAATAGCTGGAAGAGCGTGCCAAATGTTCTCATCACAAAGGAATGACAACTGTGTGATGGCGTAACCCAACCACCTTTCGTTGATCATCACACATTGTATACATACTCCAGCCATCACACTGGGCTCTGAAAAGACATGGTGACTGGATGCCGGGTTAAAAGTGAGGTGTGAGAAGGTGGGGGCTGCTGAACCGATCAAGCACATTTGTAAAAAGACAAGTTCTAAGGTGAGAGTGGGATGTGCCAAACACATGCCTGACGCTGGCAAGTGGGACAGGCAGGAGGTGAGGACTCAAGGCTAACAAGAGCTATGCAGACCCTGACTGCAAAAAATGCTCTCCAGGAAGGAAGTCTGTAGGATGTTTTTCTGGAGAATTGGGAGCTGGGAACCACTGAGCCTCAAGAAGATGTTCTAGAGAGCAGAGAAGACAGGAGAGTGAGCTAGGGTAAGATACAGGAACTCAGTGTAATACATACAGCATCCAGCGACTTTAGGGTAATTCCAGAAGGGCAGAAGGAAGAGCACGGGCTGGATGTAATGTAAATTGTATTGCTAAAATGTCACCTTCTAGTGGAGTTTGTTGAAAGTGGGTTCTGGGAGTCAGGAGGGTCCCCTTATCCTAGACTCTAGTATTTTTGTCCCCCATTTCCAACCCCTTGTCCTGGATTGGGTTGTTCAGAGTCTCTGTAATGGAGAGAAAGGAAAACAGAAAACAGCTAAGGGTATTAAAGATATGGTACTTGCAGAAAAGCTAGAAGGTCAACCCTTTCCAACAGAGTTACTACTGTTTATGCTCTGAGACATGGGAAGTCCGCACACCCTCCCCAGGGTTCCCTGCTGTTACCCCAGCTCCTATTCACAAAGAACTATGGGATAAGCAGCCTCCCCATGGGTTCTTTGCCAAACCTTGCATGAGGAAGATGACCCTGTAAGTGGAGCCACAGGGAGAGTCAACCAGGCAGAATCACACGGATACCGCTCTAGAGCTGTCCCTTGGGTCTGTCTAGTTCTGTCTGTGCCTCAGTGGCCTGGTTTACATCAGGGCTAGGACACCTGTGTGGGAACCAAGGTGGCACTATGCAGGTACTGTGAGGACTTTGTCCTGTCAGCTGCTTTGTCACATGTGACAGGGACAGGCCACGTTCTCACTGACAAGGAGGAAGTGAATGGAGCATGTAGGTCATTGAGAAATAGGAAGCCAATGGAGCAACTGTGCCATAGGTGACAGCCTTCCAGAAGGGGCTCTGTTCCTTTCCTTTCTTTCTCTTCTTTATTGCTTTCTTGAGAAAGAAAAGCAATCAAGAAAAAAAGCAAGCAAACACACAAACAACAACAAACCAGGGTTCTACATTAGTGGCCTTGAAGTCAATATATAGCTGAAGATGACCTTGGATGTCTGAAGCTCCAGAATCCACTCCTCAGTGCTGGGTGATGGGTGTGCACCACTCACCTGGTTTTTGAGGTGCTTTCTGCATGCTAGACAGTCATGGGCTTCTGATATGGCCCTGCCAACAGCCAGCCTGACTAGTAGATGGACAACCCAGTGCTCAGAACAGGACAGACAGCCATGGCTACAGGGTAGGTATAGCTCACGGTGAACCCTGAGCTTAGAACCCTAGTCTCCATGCAGTATGTGATGAGCTATTTGTCTGGTTATTTGTAGCTATGACTCCAAGTCTCCCCCCCCCCCCCCAGCTAGTCCTGAGCCAGGGGGTTTGTGGTCTTGGCTGGCTCAGACCATCACTTCAAGATGTTATTAGGGTGGTGACAGTCTAGCCCTCTTGAGCATGGGGCTGGTGCTCTTCAAGGCCATGCTAAGGAAAGTAAGTCAAAGGGTCCCAAGTTGCATATTTTTGAAATTGTGGAAAATATCTATGTCTAAGGGAGTGCCATGTCTGACACACACATGAATGTCTGAGGACAACTTTTAGTTTGATTCTTTCCTTCTAATGTGAGTCCAGGGTTCAAACTTAGGTGGTCAGGCTTGGCAGCAATTGCCTTTCCCCACCGACCCACCTCCTTAGCCATTTTTCCTGTTACAATACTGCCACGAATGTGCAGGAACTAAGTTTTGCATGGGCATTGCTAGTTTTTGGTGTTGAGCCTATATCAAGCAGTTGAATTGATGGATCATATCTCAGAACTGTGGCATACATTTTTTTAGTACTTCTTTATATCTATTAAAAGAATTCTAATTTGCATGTTTGCAGACTGTTCTGGAGAATAGGGAGGGTCTGATCCATTAGGTAGGGATGGAAAGAAGTCCTTTCCTCCAGGAAAGATTCTTGAGGTTGCCAGAAACTAAGAGTGACAGATGTCATCCAAATACATCATAAGGGTGTGAGCATAGTGGTACACACTAATAATCCCAGCACTGGGAAGGTAGAGGTAGAAGGATCTCCTAAATCCAAGGCCAACCTGGTCTATAAGTGGGTTCCAAGCCAGCCAAGGTCACATAGTGAAACCCACTTTCAAAACCTCCATAAGGGCTTGTCCCCTTTAAGAATCTCTAAATAGCTAAAGAACTGGCTTGGCTTCATAGTCTCACTTCTTTCCCCTACTTAGTCTGGCTTGAACTTTGATTCCTTGATTGGGGGGCGAGGGGGAGGAGGGCTACAGGGATGGGAATACAGAGAACAACTTTTACAATGTTAAAAGTTTCTGCCGGCGATGGTGGCCACGGCCTTTAATCCAGCTAATTTGGGAGGAGAGGCAGCGATTTCTGAGTTACGAGCTCAAAGTGGTCTACAAGTGATTCAAGGACAGCCCGCCTACCAGAGAAACCCTGTCGGACAAACCAAAAAAAAAAAAAGTTGTCACTTGAATAAGAACACCTAGGACCAATTTCACTAAAAGTTTCAAGGACTAGAGATTTCAAGAGAGTGGTGCAGTATCTTTTCAGTTGTAATAGCACAAGGCAGCTCTGACATTTGACTTCTAAAAGAACATCGACAAGCCCGTGCTCAGCCCACCACTCGAGTCTAGAGGCTGCAAAGAGGAAAGCAGCTGCCTCTGCCATCGACCTTGAGTCTTTCTGGCTAGCAGCAGGTGAGATTCGGACAGAGCCTGCTTCACTGTGGCTGCAGCTGCTTGTAAGAACCTATGAGATCAAAGTGCAAGGGAGGTATCACAGAGGCGACTCTCAGCCCTAGCGTGCCCCATGACAGGGCTCATAAAGGTTCTCCAGCGGTGCTGCTGCTGCCTCCGAGCCTTGTCTTTCTTGGCTCTCATAACTGTCGTCATTAGTGGCAGCTCATGAGACGAGGCGATTTGTCTTACGTAGCCAATGAGTTGGAATGGAAGAGATAATGGCAGGGCATCTCAATGACAGTCTCCTCCTCCTCAAATTCCAAAAGACACACGAGGCATTTGAGATCAGCTTTGGAGCTACGGATGACTGTTCTTGGGAGGCTCTCCACCACAGCCTTGGCAGCTGGTGGGGGAAGGTGGTGTTTCCAATCTACCAATCCCAGGTCCTCAAAGTCCATCCTATTAAAGAGTGGTCTGCTGCCGAGGGGGCGGGGCTAGCTCCAAGCCCCGCCCACTCACCTCGCTAGTTCCAGCAACGTATTGTTGCGGGCCTTACGCTCAGGGTTCAGCGGCTCGCCGTCGTGCTCTTAAAATAAGACGCCATAGCTGCTGGGGCATTTTTTAAAAAAAAAGATTTGTTTTTATTTCATGTGTATAGGTGTTTTGGATGCATGTTTGTCTGTGTACTACATCATGCATTGCCCATGAAGACCAGAAGAGGGCGTCAGATTCCCTGGAACAGGAGCTACAATTGAGCGTGAGCTGCTTTGTGGGTGGTGGGAGTTGAACCTGGGTCCTTTGCAAGAATAGTATGTGCTCTTAGCTGATGAGCCATCTCTCCAGCTCCTCAGCTGTGTTTAATCAGCTTGAGTTTTGTTTATGATATTTAAATTAGTGTCTCATGACTTTTAAAATAAATGATCACAGCACTGGAGAGGTGGCTCAGCGGTTAAGAGCACTGACTGCTCTTCCAGAGGTTCTGAGTTCAATTCCTAGCAACCACTTGGTGGCTCACAACCGTCTGTAATGGGATCTGATGCCCTCTTCTGGTGTGTCTGAAGAGAGTGACAGTGTACTCATATAAATAATAAAAATAAAAAAAAATCTTTAAAAAAAAAAAAAAGATCAAAATCAGGTGAAGGTTCTTCTCAGAGATCACGAGGTGCTGGCAGTGCCTGTGCTCCCTGAGAGGCCCCAGCTCTCTCAGTTCCTGGTGGCACCTGGTGTCTCTCTACTGCTGCTGTGTCACTCCAGCCTCTGCCTTCCTTGTACTCAGACATCTTCTGAGTGATTTCCTGTCATATAGCCTCTGCATGCATCTGTAACTCTGTGTCTGTATTTCCACTTCTTATGTGAACACCATTTACTGGACTGGACCATCCTACTGTCCTTATCATGACTGGATTGCTGCTGCTAAAACACTTTTAAATAAGTTTCTGGCCCAGGATCTGGAGAGAGACTTTGGCATAGCCTTTTGAGGGGATGCCCTCCATCCCATAATATGTTGGAATCAGCAGCCCGTCTGATTTTCAGAGAGAGCTGGCTGTCTAAAGCGACCTTCCCACTCCTCCGCAGGGACTCGTAGGTCTGAGCATGTTAAGGACGGGCTCCAAGCTCTGCACAGCCATCGATTGTTTATCCGCCCACAAACACCAGGATGAACAGTGGAGAGCCATCAGAGTCAAAGCTGAGTGGCTTCTGTCTGTCCAGCCATGTAACTCACATGTATAAAGCTAGGAAGCAGGTGTGTCTGACAAGGACTCTCTCAAACGTCTCTGCCAGGGCCACTGACACCTGACAGTCAATTCTGCAGGAATACCTCCCGCAACAATGGCTCAACCTCATGGACCCCATGGCCAGGGGTCCTTATTCAGAATGATACGATCTTCTCACTTCTCCATTCAGAAAAACCTCTCTCCTCTGTCTCCTGCATCTGCCCTTTCACCGTGACATTCAAACTCCCACACTGTGCTCTCTACTCTCCAACAAGCTTACTCCTCAGAAGCTTTTACGTTTCTATGGTTGTTAGGTTGGTAATAGTGAGAAGGCAGAGGCTAGGGGCTGTGGAGATGGCTCAGCCAGTAAGGTGCTTGCCTTGGAAACACAAGGACCTGAGTACAGATCCCATGCATCTAAATAAATGGATGGCTATGGCTACCCACACCTGTAATCCCAGGACTGGGAAGTAAAGACAGGATAACTCTTGGGGTTTGCTGGCCAGCCGGTCTAGCCGAGTTGGTCATCTCCAGGTTTAATGAGAGACTTTGTCTCAAAAAATAAGGTAGAAAGTGATAGAGGAACCCACTCCACATCGACCTTTGACCTCTTTATACTTGCTCAAACAGGCGAATGTGCACTTGTGTGCACCAATACACTATGTACACACACACACACACACACACACACACACACACACACAGAGAGAGAGAGAGAGAGAGAAAGAGAGAGAGAGAGAGAGAGAGAGAGAGAGAGAGAGAGAGGGAGGAGAGAGAGAAACTAGCATGTACAGGCAGCTTTCCTTCCACTCTCTGCTCTCTACTCTCTAGCTGTATGGATTTGGCCCTGGCTGCTGGAGAGTGAGCCAGTAGTGATTGCCACATGACAGTCCTACAAGTGATTTCGTCAAGGGCGCCCATCAGCCCAGCTATGGGGTAAGAAGACAAGCACAGGATGCTGAATGGCCCGATGATAGCTGGAACCTGATGTCCAGAACACAAGTTTGGTGCCTGACGCTCTCCTGAGAGATCAAAGACCCAGATTGTTCTGCATCACTTTGTAGGATATGGGAGAAGAAAGTGCTACTCTAACCATGATGGAATTGAAAGGTTGCCAAATTAAGTCACTCAGTTAATTGTGGCTGTCAATCTCTCTCCTAGGAATCTGTGCAGCCCTAATCTTAGCATTTCCAAGGAGAGAAGGCAGCTGTTGGGGTGGAAGGTGGAACTCTCTTCTATGATGGCTCCTGGTTCAATGACTAATTTTAAATTATGACTGAGGGAGCAATAGCTGGCAATGGCACAGCCTACGCTGATCCAAGGCCGCCTGTGGTTTGTCTCTCTTGAACACATCAGAAAGGTTTCCTACAAACTCCTCCAAAGCCTTGGCAAATCCTTTGGGCCAAAAGATTTTTTTTTTTCTTGACATTTGTTTTAGCCAGCATAAGATGGATTATTAACATTCTGTGTTTACTTAAAATTGTTTACATCCATAGACAAGCTTTCCTCATGGAATGCTTTACCAAGTTGGGTGGCCATTGTTAGATTTTTGCACTTAGTCTTCACAACAGAATTCCCGGGGACATCATGAGAAAACAGAGATCCAGGAGAAAATTTCCCAGGATCCACAGGAGACTATCGGAATCCCACCAGTGGGATCACCATTTTATGCATGTTGCATTTATTTAAATGCTGTGATTTAGCATTTTTTCAAAGGTTCAGCTTTTTGTTCTGTTGTGTGGGTATTTCCATTTAATTGGAAGATTTCCTCCTGGAAGGAGGGAGTGGATCTCTATGTCAGGAAGTTAGACAACTTAGAAGGCTCTCAAATCCCCCACCGCCCAGTGAGAATTCTGGAATTTTGGTTTCTTAAACACACACACACACACACACACACACACAGAGAGAGAGAGAGAGAGAGAGAGAGAGAGAGAGAGAGAGAGAGAGAGAGAGATTGTAAGAATATGTTTTTGTTTTAATCCCAGGTGTGGGATATGGGGCTGCTTCAGATTGTCCACTGCAGCTGACTGTGATTTGTCTCATGCTCTAGCAGGGTGGATTTTTCCATCCGCAGATAGTTTCCTGAGATTGTGTGTCATTTGGAATTCTGGAGACTTTTCAGAGAGTACATAAGTGCCAGGGCCCCAAGAGGTAAGGGGTTGTTTGTGGGTTGTTGGTTGTTATTGGGTGTTGCTTTGTTAAGTAGTTACGCACAAAAAAGAAACAAGAAGAAATTAGATGTCTAGACAGCAAAGACCAATCTTGCCCCAGTGACTTTGACATGCCTAATTAGCAAGAAGTAGTCTAAGGGTAACATTGCCACCTTACGGACCCCTGACTTTATTCAGAGGTCTGTTTTCTTTCCTCTCTGTCCTCCCCTCCCCCTATCTGGTGTTAGGAAGTTGAAAGGGTGGAAGAAGAAGGGTAAAGGATGGAAGACAGAAGAACCCACACAGTAGCCAAGTCCAGCTACACCTCCTCAAGGTTGGATGCATAGTATAAATTACATGTACTGTTGCGGGGGTAGGGAACCTCAGGGTTGCCTCTTTGAGACTAGTTACCCATACTGCACTGGGTGTCTCAGTGATACAGCCTTCTGGAGTCATTCATACTCCTGTGAATAGCCCCAGTGAACTCACTCTTTCACTGGGATACAACTGGGTGAATGGTTCTTTGATCTGCCATGGGTGCCCTATGAGTGAACAGACGTTTGTTCACGTCTCCCAGGAAAACTCACATAAATGATTTATCCTTTTTTCCCCATAAAATCCGCAACTCACTATCCATGCCCAGTTTAGATTACAACAGGTTGGGCAGTCACACATGTAGAAGCAAAGGGACCTTAGAAAATCTGTCATATTTAATTTAGTTTGGGTTAAAAAAAAAGCTTAAGTACTAAAACAAAACCAAACTCTCTCTCTCTCTCTCTCTCTCTCTCTCTCTCTCTCTCTCTCTCTCTCTCTCTCTGTGTGTGTGTGTGTGTGTGTGTGTGCGTGTGCGTGTAACTTGGAAGTCAGAGGACAATGTCTGGAGTTCATGCTGGTCTGGGAATCAAACTTTTGTTTTTTTTTCTGCCTTGGCAGCAGGTGCTTTTACTTCAAAAGCTATTTGCCAGCCCAAGTGGGGGGAGATACTATTCTGTTCTAAATTTAATTATTATTTTAATCACACATATATGTGGTCCAGTGTGATGATTTGACTCATGAAGACAGTGTGTAGTGACCAAACTGGGTGGGTACCATTTCCATGTTTAGCTCATCTGCCTTTTGGCTGCTAACACCGGGCAGTTTCCTTGTATGTGCGACTTGTTTTATCACACATGTGCTGATGTGCTTGGTGGTGTCTTAGATGGTACCAAGTCTCAGTTTACTTTCTTTCTTCAGTATATGCTTTTGTTTCTTTAGGTTACAAACTTTCAGTCTATCTACAACTTCACTAATTCTTTTATTACATGAAATTTTAAATGTGGGGGGCTGGAGAGATGGCTGTTCTTCCAGAGGACCCTGGCTCAATTCCCAGCACCCACACAACTGTCTGGAATTCCAGTTTCCAGGAGACCTGATACCCTCACACAGACATGCAAGCAAAACACCAGTGCATAAAAAATAAATAAAATAAAATAAAATAAAATAAAATAAAATAAAATAAAATAAAATGTAAATGTGTCATTTCAGTTGTTGGACATTTCACCTCCACAGAATTACTGCATTCTCTTCTTTCTTCTTCTTATTCTTTCTTCTCTTCTTCTTTCTTTCTTTCTCTCTCTCTCTCTCTGTCTCTCATTCTTTTGAGACAGGGTTTCTCTGTGTAGTTCTAGGCTGTTCTGGAATTTGTTTTATAGTCCAGGCTGGCCTCGAACTCAGAGATCCTCCTGCTTAAATGTGTATAACATCATGCCCAGGGTTTTTTTTTTTTTTTTTTTTTTTTTTTTTTTTGACAGGGTCTCACCATGTAATCTTGGATGGTCTGAAACTTGAGATGTAGACCAAGATGGCTTCAAATGTAAAGAGAGATGTCTGTCTTTGTCTCCCAAGTGCTGGGCTTAAGGCCTGCGCCACCCCTCCTGACTTGCTTTTATATTTTTAATTATATCTCTGTGTGTGGGCTAGTGCGTATGATAGCTCCTTAAGATTCTGATCACATTCCCATGATGTTGAGTGATGCTGACATGCTTCCGGGTACTACAGCCATCCAGGTCCCTGTCTATTTAAAAACCATACATGTTTGCAAGATGGTGGTGGCCGTGCCTTTAGTCCCAGCACTCAGGAGGCAGAAGCAGGTGAATCTCTGTGAGTTCAAGGCCAGCCTGCTCTGCAGAGTGAGTCCCAGAATAGCCAGGGCTACACAGAGAGACCCTGCCTTGAAAAGCAAAACCACCAACCAACCAACCAACCAACCAACCAACCAACCAATCAAGGAATCAATCAATCAATGAAAAAAAAAACCCATACATGTTTAAGGTGCGTAACAAAGTGGAAGATATTGTGAATTAATTACTGGCCAAGCCATCCATACCTCACAGTTACTTTTGTGTATGTGATGTGGACATATAAGATCCGATTGCTTAAGTAAACAGTAGTGCTATTGAAAAGGCCTTACCTTATTACTATTGAGAGGAAGTCCTTACCCACTGAGAACATTAGCTCCTTAGGAGGTACATGATGTGTGTAACTTTTGCTGTTGTCTGTCTGCGTTGTTGTTTCTGCAGTGGGGCTTTAGTTAGGTGCATGGGTAAGTACCTGTGATCACGTAGCACAGTGTGACTGTGATGTGTTTTTCCTTAAAGTTGGATGAGAGTACAGATACAAAATGTTCCCACCACCTGCACAGAGACAGCTCTGTGAAGGGCAGATGAGGTCATTTGCTTGACTCTGGTCATCATTCTTAAAACAACACTTTATATACCCATCAGCGGGGATGTAAGTGATGTAAATTGAGGGTAGAGCTGCTTGTCTAGCACATAATACAAGCACATTTTACACACACACAAAACACACACACACAACACACACACACAAAATTTTCTAATTATACATCAAACAAAGGCAGTGAGAAAAGACCCAGCAGTACAGTGAAGACCTCTCCTGTCAAATTTTGTCTGGCGAGTCACCCTGAAATATTTCGCTTTTGTGTCCCACCCCCCAGAGAAGTCTTAATTACTTTACTTTTATTTTTTTTCTTTAAAAAAACTTTAGGATTTATTGTATTTTTTTATATTTCTTCACTGATATGGTTTTCATCCAGGAGTGGTAAAGCATTGGTGCATGTAGTATTAATTTTTTAATAAATTCTGGTGCAGGGCTGCTACCCGCCTCAATGGTTTATGTTCCTGAATGAAAGACACGCACACAGTCTTTATATTTTAATAATCAGCACCTTAATTAGCACAGTAGCTGGGCCACTGCCTGCCCTCCATGTTATTAGAGTCTACCTCTCACCTATGATTTCGAGCTACTACTTACCATTTTCTATGTTACATCTTGGCTGCTCTTGACCGGACTGAGCAGCCCTTTGGGCTAAGTTCTCTTGGCCCCTTTACATGGTGACTCTGCTTCTCTCTCCTGCACACTCCTCAGGCATGGTGTCTTTCCTCCTTCTTCCTCCCAGTCCCAAGCCTAGGAATCCTAAACCTCACCTTTGTCTCTCCTCCCCAGCTATTGGCTGCTGGCATCTTTATTTACCAATCAGAATTAACTGGGGGCAGGTTCCCAGACTCTACCTGCAGACCATTTCTTGCAAACAGTTTTGAGGGATCCAATTAGCATTAGAATAAAAGCAGCTACAAGTGCACATCTCCCTGGGACCCAGGGCTGGTCCTTATTTTTACTCAGGAGAAACTGGTTTAACCTTGAGCTGTGTATAAGGTAGGCATTAACCTTGACAGCTATACAGGTAGACACATTAACTGTGCGCTGTATACAGGTAGACATATTAACTGTGACCAGCTGTATACAGGTAGACAATTAACTGTGACCAGCTGTAATAATAGAAGATTAACTTGACCAGCTGTATACAGGTAGGCATTAACTTGACCAGCTGTATAAGGTAGACACATTAACTTGACGCTGTATACAGGTAGACACATTAACTGTGACCAGCTGTATATAAATAGACATTAACCTTGACCAGCTGTATACAGGTAGGCATTAACTTGACCAGCTGTATACAGGTAGACACATTAACTGTGACCAGCTTGTGTAATACAGCGTGTAGGCTTTAACCTTGACCAGCTGTAAAGAGGTAGGCTTGGTTCCTTGGGAATATAAGCTGAGTCTGGTCTGAAAGGGCACAGAAGGTGAATGTGATGTGGAATTTGCTTCTTGTGTTGGGAACATACGTTGCCAGGTGCCTGACATCCACGAGGCAGCCAAGCACAGAAAGAATCCCAAATAAAGCATCCAGGATGGAATTAAACATGAGCCTCTCGAGCATATGCAACTTCTTCACAGACGTTGTTCCTCTCCGTGTGTTCATATAAGACGTACATATAGAGCGGTGTGTGGTGGCCCACTCCCTTCATCCCAGCACTCAGAGGCAGAGGCCGGAGGATCTCTGTGAGTTCAAGGCCAGCCTGATTGACAAATCAAGTGCCAGGACAGCCGAGACTGTGACGCAGAGAAACCCTGTCTCAAAAAACCAAACCAAACCAAACCAAACCAAACCAAACCAAACCAAACCAAACCAAACCAAACCAAACCAAACCAAACCAATGAAGAGAAAAGACAAGTAATGAAAGCTTTCCAGAAACCCTGGAGATCATTTTTCTTTGTTTCCTCTAAATTTATTTTCTTTACCCCACCTTTACTTTGTTGAGGTGTAACTCATAAAGATCACATGCCTTTTAGGTATGGCACGGGATGAGTTGCTGTATGTATACACTGGGAAGAATTCCTAACTGTTACAGCCACCACCTTCCCCGCTCTGTGTGACTGCTTCAGGGGGGTTCTCTGGGAGCTGAAGCAGACACGTGGGACAGTTTTACTAACATGGACACTGGCCTGTAGAGGAGAGTCACAGAATTTACTCATCCTTTTATCTTTTGCACCCTGTGGTCTGTATCTACTCATTTTCTTCAAATGTTAGAAACAGATCCATTGCTAGTGCAGCAGTGGCTTCTCTGGGGTCATAGCCCAGCAAATAGAGATTAGTCCGAGAGGCTTCTGCACACCTGTGTGGGCTGCAGCACTAATCATAGTAGCCAAGGAACGGAAACAACCCAAGTCCTCATCAACTGACCAGTGGGTAAAGACTGTAGGGAGTACTGTTGTCATTTGATATCCTCAAGGCATTTGCTCCAGGATGCCCTGCCCCCACCCTGCCGATGCCAAAATGCACAAATGTTCAAGTTCTGCGTTCAAAACGGCGTAGGGATTGCACAGAACGTCCGTATGGCTGCACAGTCACAGTCCTTCGGCTTCAGCGCCCGCTGCTGGGATTATAGTTTTGTGTCACTATATCCAGCTTCTCTAATATTTTTACTCCTCTCTAGCTGGCTGGTAATACCTAATACAGTGTAAAAGCTGTTTAAATAGCTGTCTGCTCTTTTTTTCCCCCCTAGAAATTAGTATCAAGAACAGTTCATACATGTTCAAGACAGACAATCCTTTTTAAAAATTTGTTTGTTTTTGAGACAAAGTCTCACTATGTAGCTTTGGCAGACCTGGAACCTGGAACTTGCTGTGTAGACAAGGCTGGCCACAAACACATAGAAATCCTACTTCCTCTGCCTTATGTGTGTGAGGTTAAAGGTGTGTGTCTCCACAGCTGGCTTTTTTGAACATTTTAAATCTGAATGTATCCAGTTGAATCTGAGAATGAGGAATTCGGATATTAAACACACAGAGTGGAATTCCATTCTACCTAAGACAAAATCCCTGTTATTATCAAGTGCATGGAGGATGCAGAATGACAGGTGCTGATTTATCACTCAAACGTGAAATAAAAAATAAATCACAAAGAGGCTGTGTAGATACCAGGGGCTGGCAAAGGTGAAAGCTGAGAGCTGGAGACGGAGGGTGGATTTGGGTTTTGGTTGTAGTTTTGCATGAGTGTCAGATTCAGTGTGTGTGACTGTGTCCCTGCTGGGGTAGAGAAGTGGCCAGGCTCCTGAGCAGACAGACAGAAAGTACACACAGAAAGAGAAGTGGCCCACAGCCTGAGGACACAGGAGAGGTACAAACTACTACAAGTGCTAGCTTCCAGGTAGGAAAAGGGAAGAGCAGCTCCTCTTTCAAACAGTCTGGAAGCTCTTTCAGCTTGGAGGAGAGAATGTGGGAGAGGGGGCCAGGGCTGCAGAAGGGGAGGGGTTACAGAGGAGTGGGAAGACAGAGTCAGAAGGAGGGAGAAGTCATTTAAGAGAGGGAGGAAGCGCCGCCATATAGAACAGGAGGAGCCCAGGCCTTATGGAAACCCATGGTTGGTTCACTTCAGGGCTGTGACAGCATGGTCACGGTCCTGTGTGTCTCCAGCTTCTCTGCTTTTGTCCCATAGGCTGTGTGCCCCATAACCCTGTTTGTAACTACTCCTTCAGGGTCCACATGCTGCCTGTCAGTCTGTGTGTCCACCAAGCGGAGGGCTTTCATTCTTACGGCCTTTCCCACACCTACTGTCTGGGGCATGCAAGCAGGTGTTTCAGTCTCCTGGTGGCCGTGTTCCCTTCAGTTCCATCAGTGATCCTCTCTCCTTAGAAACATCCCAGTTCTGAGAATCCCTGGAAGTGTGTGGGAACTGGTGGGTTTGGAGTCAGATTCTGCTTTTCTATTGCATTTGATGACTAGAGAGACTCAGGGAACGGCCCTTTTGTTAAAAGACTCAAGTGAGGAATAGGGACAGATCCTGGGCTGAGCACCCAGTCTCCTAGCCTTGGATGTATGGATGATACATAAGGCCGCATGGGTCATCACAGTTTTAGAAATCTTAGACTTAGACCCAGGTTGGGGGACAGAAAACGCGGCCTTGGTGGTACTTCATGGATAAGCCAGTGTGATAACGGTAAGGACTACCAAGAGGCCAGGGCCATGCTGAACTTAAGAGGACCTGGGCCTGATATTATGTGCTTGAAATCCCAGCCCTCAGGAGGCTGAGGCAGGAGGATCATGAGTGAGTTTAAGACCAGCTCAGGGTACCAAACAAGATTCCAAACAAAAGAGGAACCTACTTTTCCCGAGAGGCCCTGGAGGCAGCCAGGAAGCCCGGATGTTTCCCCTGTCTTGCCATGCATGCCCTAGAAGGGCATGAGGCATGCATGCCACTGGTGTCTCCATACCCATCCACAGGTGTACACGCATGTGGACTAAACCTGTGCAGACACTGATGCTCACACACTACACACCACACCCATAATTGCCCATATTTGTGCAACAAGCATGGCTCTTTAGGCTCTTACTCCTGGGCCTGGAATCCTCCATTCCTTTCTTTCCTTATTGAGATCAGGCACTAGCTCCATTAATATGCACATGCTAATCCCCCCCACCTCGTGGTATCGATGTTAGGGTGTGGGACTTTTGGGGGAGATGACAGCACATAAGAAAGAAAACTTTTGAGGTAGAATGGATGTACAGGGACCCCTAGAGTTGTCCTGCCCCTCTGTCAGGCAGGGACTGGAGATACTAGTTAGAAGAGGGTCCTTACCACAGATCACAGAACCCTGGCCTTGTCTCCAGAATAGGGGAAGACAGGAGGTAAGAAGCAGCCCCCAGCTGACTACTTCCAGCTGACTTTCCCTCTGGATCCCACGGCACAGGCAACTATTAGAGGGTATGTGGGCCACAAGAGAAAAGCTTTGGCATTTCCCCCTGATTCCCCATGTCTTTAGATGAGGCCTGCAGGGAGACTTCCCTCACTCCTGGCTCCCTAAGGGTTAGGAAAGACCAAGGATCTCACCAGCTATCTCCCAATTCCAGGCTTCCCTGCTGCCAGCTCATCTTCTCCCTAGGCAGGGTTACACAATGTCCACATCTGTTCCTGGGTTTGAGGGAATGGGCAGTGCTGCTTTGGACACAAAGCATCAGGCACTGCCAAAATCCACAATGGAAGAATGAACAGGCCTGCCCGGGGCATCAAGCAGTAGGCAGTGCCAGTGCCCAGCTCTACCCCAGCGTCAGACCCCTTGGCTCTAGCTTGGTTGGTTTTTATTAGGGTTCTACTCTCATTTAAAGCCACCACAGATCCAGGTAGCCTAAGCATGCCACAAGGACCAAGCTTGCCTGAGTCGGAGGTGTGGACAGGGCAGAGTAGGTATGAGTCAGGCATCAGTGTATATAAGCTCCTGGCTGTCCCCTTACACTGCTGGGACCCAGGAGGGCCAGGTGGGAGCAGAGCAGGTTGCCCTAGTCTCTTGGAGTAAACTTGATCCTCAATCCTTCTTAGGGCAGACTTGGGTTCACCCTAGTCTTTCTATATGTTCTGGTTTTCTTAGGTGCCCATGGGTTTAAAGTGCTCCTGAGTCTTTGGGTTGGTTGTGTTAGGCTGATTCTAGACCCCCAAGTGGTCCTATGATCCCTTAGTGTAGTCCTGGTTCCATGTGGTGGTCCTGGGTCCCCTGGATGATCAGTGCCAAGTCTTTAGAACTGCTGACTGGACCCTCTTGGCACCTTCCTGAGTCCCTAGGATCTTTCCCCACCAACACTCCAGGACGCTGGTTTGAGGAAAGCTGGACCAGCTACCCTTCTCCCCACTACCCTCATCACACTGGGAGGACACAGGCGTCTTCCTGCTCCTGACCACCTGCCCTTTGCCTCCTTAGGGCTGAGGGTGAAACTGAATCCTGGACAGTGACACCAGGGCTATTTTGGAGCTAGGCTGGGCTGGGCTGACCAGAATGGGGGTGGGGCAGGGGCGGGCCCAGCCTTCTTCAGCTGACAGCGTTTGCCTGTCCTTTCGTCCCTGTCCAGTCTGAGGACCGGCTGGAGTGTGGGCTGCTGGGTGGGAACCACGTCGTCCTGGGCCCCAGGAAGGAGGCAGACCCAGCAGCCCCAACTCACCATCTGTGCCCCTTACCTGGGTGCTGCCCCAACCCCTGGTAGACACAGGTGAGGAGGCTGAGCTGTTATGAGGGCCATCTTTTGTGCCTGGAGGTCAGATGGGCTGAAGGTCATGGTGTTCTGTGGAACTTGGGTACTTTAGGGGTTCAGTCATCCTGGGCCCTTCCCTGAGAAGAGAGTGGGCCAGATGCCAGATCTGGGCCCTTCTGTGACTCTGAGTTCAGATCTCAGAATGGGAAGGGGCAGTTTGCCCTGAGGGGTCTGGGAGGGCTGTGGCTGGCACTGTACAACTATTGCCTGGCTGGGTTACCCCTTAGTCTCCCTACTGCCTGGGGGTCTGGTGTCCCTGCCCCCCAGCTCTTCCGAGATGGATGCTCGCTGACAGCTGGGGCTATTTTAGGCCTGTTGGCTCAGTGGAGGGGACAGCCAGAGGGGCACTGACACTTGACTCCAGGAAAGAATTTCCCGGGGAGTGGGGGAAGTCACAGGCCCGGGGTCTAAGGTGAGGCTGAGCTCAGGGGTTGCCCTTGGAAATTCTTTCTAGAAGGGCATGGGGGCCAAAGGCCTGCACTCTTGGAGTGATGTAGAGGAGAGGAAGGGCCAGCAAGATGGAGTTCCAGGGAGAGGGTAGTCTCTGCTAAGGACTGAATAGTGACAAGGCCATTATGCCCCAGGCTAGCTAGATTCAGTCCGTGTGTCACCTCCCACTTGGTTCATCCAGAAAACTGGTTCACCCTGCAAGAAGCAGAATAGTTACGTTCTGTCAAAGTTGTGGAGGGTGTGGGTCACAGTATGACCAGTTGCATGAGACAGTGTCTGCGGCTCCTGAAAACCACCTTAGGCAGCAGAGGAGACCAAGTCACCTGCTGGGGTAAGGAAGGGGTGAGGAAGGAAAAGCCAACTTTCTAGGGGGAAGAAGCTCCTCTGAGAGGCTGGGGAAAACCATCTGGACCCTCTGCTTAGAGATGCAGCCTCCACACCAAACCAGGCAAGAGGAGGGGCCTCCCTGGGGATAGATTTTCTGGAAGCATCTGCCACACTGTGGTTTCCTCATCTGTAGGAAAGAGAACAGATCCCCAGTCCTGGGAGTCCCTCTCTGGCCTCAGACCTGAGGCAGGGTGGCTGAGGGGCTCTGAAACTGTCATTCTGAACCCATTAATCATGGCCAGTGACTTGGCGTGCAACTGACTGGTAGAGTTGTAGAGGGGATACAGGCCTTGAACAGACAGACCCAGGGGCAACATCTGTGGAGGCCTAGAGAGGCTCTGGAATCTCCAATTTAGGGCCTGTGGGCCTGTTGAGGCTGGGCCCAGCTCCCTTTAAATATGTGTGTGCCATTTGCACAGTCTTGTTCATACGTCTCTGGCTGGGCCACTCCAGCCTATACATAGGATGGTGGGTAGAGGCATAAGGTGTCCTGCCTTGCTTCTGGGGACCTACAGACCAAGCACTCAAGGCCCTGAAAGCTGCCGTCAAGGCAGACCTTCTATGGAACAGACGCTGAAAGGCAGCTCCGGGGGCTGGACTTGGGCCCAGGTGGTGCTGCCTGACGGCCCTATTCGAACCCTAAGAGATGGGGCCTGTTTGTGGGTGGGGGACAGAGCTGCTGAGTGGACAGTGAGTCAGCAAACCAGCCAGTGCTGCCCAGCCCTGGTCCAGGATCAGTCTCCTGGAAGAGGATTAGGGGATTAGCTACCTGAGTCACAGGACTGGGAGCCGGAGGGTCAGGGAGCAAAAACCCATCAACTGGTTGTTTCCATGTCAGGCAGTCTAGGCTGAGAGACTGGAGGCTGTGTCAAAGCAGAGCAGATGCAGAGGCTGAGGTCTCTGCACTGGGGTACCCATGTCTGCCAGAGGTGGAGGAGGTTAGCTCGTTGAGCCAGCTGCAGGGGTCATTGTTCCTACATAAGACCCGCTGCAGGCAGGTAATTTCACCCACTCACTGGATCAGTGGCAGCTTGGCTGGGGCTAAGCCTTGGCTGGGCAGAGGCCAGCCTTATTTGGGTGCTGATGGTTCTAGGAGGACTGAGGCATGCAATAACACTCTTGCAGGGGGATCCAAACTGATAGGACCATGCTAAGGACTGAACAGTAACAAGGCCATCAGAACCCAGGCTAGCTAGACCCAGCTGGTCCCCAGCTTTGTAGAGAAAAGCTGGCTGTACTGGTCCCAGATTACAGGGACCCTCCTGCTGCCTTTGCACTACTAGTGGGTCATCTGCAACCCAGTCAGTGAGGGCACCTCTGTTAGCATGCACCCCACTTCAGGTGAGGGTGATGGCTCCTTTCCTTTCCTGCTGAGTGGAGAACATGTCCCCTTGGGAGTCAAGGGGACTTCCTGGTTTAGAAGTTAAGGGCCATCACTTCGGGTCGAGAGACTGGAGTTGGGCATAGAGTGAAGGCACATCAAGGTAATTGAAGATCCTAGACTTTCAAGTCACAGAAAGGGGCCAGTCTGAACTGCTGGACTTTGGAGCCACTAGAGTGGCTTGGGAGTGGAGGAGAAAATGAGACCTGGTGAGGCCATAGCCCATGTGGAGGTGTCCATTTGGTTAAATTGACCTCTCCTGGTAACACTGGATGAGGAGGAAGAGGGTCAAATGTGGCACAGGTGACTGGCTCATCTCAACACCATCATGACCTTCATGTCTACCTTTTGTAGTCCCCCAACCCTGCTGCCATCATGGACCACTCCTTCAGCGGAGCACCCCGCTTCCTGACGCGGCCAAAGGCCTTTGTGGTATCTGTTGGCAAGGATGCCACGCTGAGCTGCCAGATCGTGGGCAACCCCACGCCACATGTGAGCTGGGAGAAGGACCGGCAGCCAGTGGAGGCAGGAGCACGCTTCCGCCTGGCCCAGGATGGGGATGTGTACCGCCTCACCATCCTCGATCTGGCGCTAGGTGACAGCGGGCAGTATGTGTGTCGCGCGAGGAACGCCATAGGGGAGGCCTTCGCCGCCGTAGGCCTGCGAGTGGACTCGGAGGGCACGTGTGCTGAGCAGGCGCCCCACTTTCTGCTGCGGCCCACGTCCATTCGCGTGCGCGAGGGCGCGGACGCTACCTTCCGATGTCGCGTTGGCGGCTCACCACAACCTGCTGTGAGCTGGTCCAAAGATGGGCGGCGCCTGGGCGCACCCGATGCCCCCCATGTGCGCGTGGAAGATCACGGCGAGGCGAGCGCGCTTCGCATCCGGTCGGCAAGGACCTCGCGATGGTGGCACCTATGAAGTCCGAGCAGAGAACCCGCTGGGCTCCGCCAGCGCTGCCGCCGCTCTGGTGGTGGACTCGGACGCCGAGGTTGCCGGACCACCCGGAACCTCCACCGCCACGCTCCTGGCACATCTGCAGCAGCGGCGCGAGGCCATGCGCGCAGAGGGCGTCCCCCCTTCTCCACCCGGCGCTGGTACCCGCACCTGCACGGTGACCGAAGGCAAACACGCGCGCCTCAGCTGCTTTGTGACCGGCGAGCCCAAGCCGAGACGGTGTGGAAGAAGGACGGGCAGCTGGTGACCGAGGGCCGGAGACACGTAGTGTATGAGGACGAGCAAGAGAACTTTGTCCTTAAGATTCTTTTCTGCAAGCAGTCCGATCGCGGCCTCTACACCTGCACAGCATCCAACCTCGTGGGCCAGACTTACAGCTCGGTGCTGGTGGTCGTGAGAGGTGAGCAAACTTGTAGCCCCGCACATGCGCAGGGCTGAAGCTCTTTTCGGACAAACTCCTCTCCCCGCACCTGGTCCTTTCACTTGAGCACCAGCTGCGTTTCCAGAAGATAACCTGGTGCAAAGATCTGCTAAGGTCTGGTGGCTATATCCTGAGGTGGAGAGCTGGGCGGCTCTCCTTCCTCAAAACACACGGGCGATGATGGCCTCTGGCCTGAACCATCTTAGTCCCAGTAACTATCCCTACATCCCTCTCTGCACACCCCTACCTCACATATTGCCTGCTATTCTTTCTTTCGTGTTACACGTTCTTCTCTTACTATCCACTCTGTCCCGTCAGCTCACCTATTCGACCTTGTCCCTTCTTCATTTTTGGTCCCTCGATCCGTTGAGGACATCTCTTCCCCCGCCCCGCCCGCCAACTCTGATGTCCACGCCTATGTCCCGGACTACTCCCTTGCCTCCTTCGATCCGTTAGCTTCAGGTTCCCTGCTCTCATTCCTCACCACAAGCTCTGCTCGCTTGCCTTGCCCTGCTTCTGTCGGAGCCTCCGCCGTTGGCCCCTCTCTCTCACTGCCCCCCTCCCACAGAGCCCGCAGTGCCTTTCAAGAAGCGGCTGCAGGACCTGGAGGTGCGAGAGAAAGAGTCTGCCACATTCCAGTGCGAGGTGGCTCAGCCAGCCACCGAGGCGGCGTGGTTCAAGGAGGAGACCCGGCTATGGGCCAGCGCCAAGTACGACATCGAGGAGGAGGGCACCGAGCGCCGGCTGACCGTGCGCAACGTCTCGGCAGACGACGACGCGGTGTACATCTGCGAGACCACAGAGGGCAGCCGCACGGTGGCAGAGCTCTCTGTTCAAGGCAGGCGGGCAGGGCGGGGCGAGGCGGGGCGGGCCGGGGCCAGGAGTGCAAACAAGCCTGGGTGCAGAGGTGGCAGGCCTCTCACCCAAGGGGTATTGATGGCGTCAGCTGACTGTGGGCAAGAAGGCAGATGAATGGGACTAAGGTGAGAGGGATAGGGCAGAGGGGATCTGGATCTGGGATGTGGGGTGGGGGTGGGGTCGAGTGGAGTGTGATGGGTCAGGTTGACAAGAGGGTGCCCTCCGGAATTGGGGGAAAGATAGGTTGGGGTACAGCAGGTGGGGCAGATAGGGAAGAGGGCAGGGTGCACAGCGGAGAGTCAGTAGGTGGGGAGGTTCTAGGCCGTGGAGGTGTGTAATGGTCTGCGGTTGAGGAGAGTTGAGCCTGGCAGCACTTACAGGAGGCTAGGGTTAGGGTTAAGCCTGGTTCTGGACAGGTGAGGAACCAGAAGGTTGGACAGGTGTGTGTGCGCGCGTGCGCATGTGTGTAAGAGTGAAGCAGGCGGGAGGATGGGCTGCACACATAGGAAACTGTGTTGGAGGCCAAAAGAGTAGGGGGTGCACAAAAGGAGTATGGGGTACACAGGGGGCTTGTCTTACCATCTTGTCAATCTTCCCACTCTAGGAAACTTGACCAGAAAGCTGCCTCGGAAGACAGTCGTGCGCACTGGAGATACAGCCATCTTTTGGGTGGAACTGGCTGTCCCCGAAGGCCCTGTCCGGTGGCTACGGAACCAGGAGGAGATGGTGGCAGGGGGCCGGGTCGCCATCACTGCAGAAGGCACTTGCCACACACTGACCATCTTCCAGTGCACCTTAGAGGACATGGGCGAGGTGGCCTTTGTGTCCGGTGGCTGCCGAACGACTACCCAGTTCTGTGTGTCAGGTAAGGGCTGGGAGGATGGTGGGTGGCACCATGTCATCCACCAGAGCAGTGCCTGGGGCAGCGGGGGCGGAGACTCAAGTTCCATCAGTCATTCCAGCAGGCTGGGGGAGGGAGCTCTCAGCTGATGACTTCAACCTGTTTTCCACCCAGCACCCAGGAGGCCACCCCTGTACCCTCCTGCTGACCCTGTTGTAAAGGCCAAGACGAGAGTTCTGTGACCCTCAGCTGGTCCCACCACCCCATGGGGACCGCCCTGTCACTATTGATGGTTATGTGGTGGAGAAGAGGAAGCTGGGTGCCTATGCCTGGAGCAGGTGTCACGAGGCTGAATGGCTGGCCACAACTGAGTTTACTGTCACCGGTGTGGCTGAGGAAGGGGACTTCCAGTTCCGAGTGTCAGCCATCAATCACTTTGGCCAGAGTCCTTACCTTGAGTTTCCAGGGACCATGCACTTGGGTGAGTGAGACCCTAACATCACAGGGGGGCTGCCACCTGCCTTGAGTTACCTGACCCCAAAGGATGAGTCTGCCTCTAGGGGAGCCAGGATGATCTAAAGGGGACTCTCTATGTGGGTTGGGAAATATCAGAGCCTCCTGAGATGTTGAGCATCCTAAGACAGTCCCACTGAGCCTGACTCTGTTTAGGAGTCTTCAGCCACTCCATCTGTGTGGGGACAGGGAGGAGGAGGGGAAGACAGAGGCTGTGCTCTCATCTGTCCCCAACTCTTCCCTTAATGCTGCTCACTCTGCAGTCCCCATGCTGGCTGTAAAGACACCACTGAAGGCGGTGGAGGCAGTGGAGGGTGGTGAGGTCACTTTCTCTGTGGATCTTACGGTGGCCTCTTCGGGCGAGTGGTTCCTGGATGGGGAGCCCTTGAAAGCCAGCAGTATCTATGTGATCCGTTGTGACCGTACCCGGCATATGCTCACCATCAGAGAGGTGCCCGCCAGATTGCATGGGGCCCAGCTGAAGTTTGTGGCTAACGGCATTGAAACCAGCATCCAAATGGTGGTCCGAGGTAGGCCTGAGTCCCAGAGTCCCTTTTTTTTTTTTCCTGCAGTGTGGTGGTGGGCAGGAGGGAAAGTCTCTAGAGAAGGTTTGTCTGGAGGTCATGTGATAAAGGGGACAAGGCAGCTGGGTGCTTGGGGCTGTTCACCCCAGGCTGGCAGTTGAGGCTGGGCATGTGTGTGTCTGTGTGTCTGTGTATCTGTGTGTGTATGTCTCTCTCTGTCTCTCTGTGTGTGTATGTCTCTGTGTGTGTATGTCTCTGTGTGTGTATGCTCTCTCTCTCTCCTCTCTCTCTCTCTTCTCTCTCTCTCTCTCTCTCTCTCTCTCTCTCTCTGTGTGTGTGTGTCTGTTTAAGATGCCCTGTGGTTGGACCACATCTCTGACTGCCTCTTTTCTCATTCTCTCTTTTTTCTCTCTATCTCCTTTCTGTCTGCCTGTTTCTCTCTTACCCCCATATCACTCCCTCATGCTGGCTTTTCCCATGCTCTCTGTCTTTTTACTGGCGCCCTGCACTCACTCACCTGTCCCTTCTCTTCCTCACTCCTCCTTTTGCCCTGCCTTTCTTTTGCCTCCCACTGACTTGCTTTCCATGGCTGCTCCTTTGCTTCCACCCCACCCCTTTTCCTGGGTCTCTTCCCTTTTGTCTCTCTTTGCTACCCTCATATCCTCTCTCCTCTCCTTCACTGCCCATGACTCCTTTTGCTCACCTTCTTGTGGTCTTTTTGTCCCTATCGACTTTTGTTAAACCATTCCTGACCTGTAGCGGCTCTGGGGCTGCCCAGCAGCAAGCTTCCTGCTGTGGCCGCCCGGGAGGTGCTGGCCCAGTTGCACGAGGAGGCACAGCTGCTGGCTGAGCTGTCAGACCAGGCTGCAGCTGTGACTTGGCTGAAGGATGGTCGGGAGCTGTCCCTAGGGCACAAGTATGAGATGCAGGTATCAGCTGGAAAGCGAGCACTGCTAGTGCGAGACGTGGCACAGGATGATGCTGGCCTCTATGAGTGTGTCAGTCGTGGGAGCCGCATTGCCTACCAGTTGTTGGTGCAAGGTGAGTGCAGGTGGGCAGTGGGGCTGGCATCCTGTCCTTCTGCTGCGGTCTGGTTCTGGATGTGTATTCTTTCCCCTGTAGCTCCAGGCATGCTCTGAGGTGTTCTGGGCAGTGGGCTAGCTGTTTTCTGACGTGTGCGTGTGTATGCGTGTGCGCGTGCACGTATGTGCACACATGTGTGTGCTTCTGTGTGTACATATGTGCACACACTCGTGTGTGTGTGCCTCTGCGTGTGTGTTTTAGTGGTGGTGGGTAGTGGTAGTTCTATAGTAAGAAGGACTTCCTAGCTGTGGTGGAACCTCTCTGGTCTGGGCGAGTGTCAGCATTCTGTGTGGTCTAAATCTGGGCAGCTGCATCCATACCGTGTAGGCTTCACAGCTTTTCTTCACAGACATAGCCGATGGCTATGTGGATAATGTGACTGGGGGCCCAGCTGGACCTCAGGGCCACATGTGCAAGTGTGTTGGGCAAAGACACCAAGATGCTCGGGTCCCTCTTGCTAACGCTTCTTGCAGTATGACATGGGGGTATGGCATTGGCTGGGGGCAGCTTTGGACACCAGGCAGGGCAAGGGTACCTCCTCCTGCTCCCTGCATGAAGATGCTGTAGACTTCCAGTGCAGGCAGAGATGCATGCCACCCTTCAGGGGACTGGGGTTCCTCACACTGGATCACTGGGTGGGTGGGGTCCATAAATATCTCCACAGATGAAAACTCTTTGCTGCCTTCCAGAGGCATGTGCTGCCATTTTCCACACAGGCTCTGAAAAGTTACAAATGCATATATTCAGTGCATCAGGATTCTTAGTAATATGCATGGCTGTAAGTTTGGCTGCATCCAAAAGCAAAAATCATGCCATGGCCAGTGTCCAGTTGGTAGAGAAAGCAGGGGATGTGTCAAGAATGGGACCTTCCTCTGCTCTGCGGAAAGTGTTTCTGAAGGTGGGCAGATCAGGGAATGAGAGAACATTGTCTCTGCCTGTAAGGGTTGGCCTGGTGATTCCTTGTGTCCCTTCCCTGCCAATCTGTTCTGGCCAGTGAAGGCTGGAGATCACATACTCAGGTTTAAGAAGAACCACAGTCAAGCAACAGGCCATGGAGGATTTTTGTGGCAGGAACTGGACTTTCCCAGAGTCCAGAGTTTGTTAATTAGAATCCAGAACTACGAAGCTTGGTAGGATCCTCTGAGTGAGTGTTCTTGTCTAACTGTCTCCAGAACCCAAGATGGTGTTTGCCAAGAAGCAGCCAGCTTACAGTGAGGTGAAGGCAGAGGCAGGGGCCAGTGCCACACTGAGCTGCGAGGTGGCCCAGTCCCAGACTGAGGTGACATGGTTCAAGGACGGAAGAAGCTGAGCTCCAGCTCGAAGGTGCGAGTGGAGGCCTCTGGCTGCTCCAGGAGGCTGGTGGTGCAGCAGGCGGGCAAGGCGGATGCTGGGGAGTACAGCTGTGAGGCTGGGGGACAGAAGGTGTCCTTCCGTCTGGATCGTCACAGGTGAGTGCTGGGGTTGTGCTCAATGGGATTATTTCAGGACATGTCTAGGTATCTTGGGCTAATACTCTTCCTGCCCTTACACATCAGTGCTTGTGAGTCTTCAGCTCTGTCCAGTAACTTTCACCCCATAAGATCAAAACAGAATGATGGTTGAACCAATCTTGGGGAGTTTCCCTGCTGACAACGACATGTGGTGATGAGCTTGCAGAGATAACATAGGTGTTGTGACTCTAGTCTGTTGGCTATGGAGGGAGTCCTCTGGCTGTAGAGTAAGTCCCACAGATAGCAGGAGATCCTTCTGTCTGTCAACTCCTATTTGCTGGGCCCCAGGGCTTTGGGAGCCCTTACTTGGCTCTGTCATTATTCCCATGTGACCATGAATGTGTGTCTAACCATCTCCACTCTGTGGTTGACTTTGTAGCCACTCTGTCTTGCTTGACTCCACTGCATTCCACTCTCTTGTACTTCCTTTCAGTTGTGGTCCAGAAAAATGTGGGATGTTGGCTTGGGGATTGAGGTGGCCATCCCTCCCAACTATGCATCCTTATGCTGTCTGTGGTCTTTGCCTGTAGGAGGGCTGGGAAGCCATAGATGGCCTGGAGTTTCCGGGGAACCCAAGGCAGGGAAGGTTTTAAAGATAAGGTAGCTGTGATGGCCTTAAAGGCTATAGTAGTTCACTTGCCAGCAAACATCAGAGTGGGGCTGGAGGTTCTTAGGACAGTGAGAAGACTGCATACCCAAGCCTTCCACAGATGAAGCTTCACAGCACATAGCATGAGTCACGTGTAGCACAGAACCTTGTTTATGATCACATGATGTTATGTCAATTATGGGCAGGGCTGCCTTGCCAATCGCTGGGCCCTGGAGAAGGTTTATGTTTAGTCTGGAGTCTCTGACCCACTGTGTCTCTGTCTGTCCCCAGAGCCCAAGATGGTGTTTGCCAAGGAGCAGCAGGCACGCAGCGAGGTGAAGGCAGAGGCAGGGGCCAGTGCCACACTGAGCTGCGAGGTGGCCCAGGCCCAGACCGAGGTGACATGGTTCAAGGACGGGAAGAAGCTGAGCTCCAGCTCGAAGGTGCGAGTGGAGGCCTCGGGCTGCTCCAGGAGGCTGGTGGTGCAGCAGGCGGGCAAGGCGGATGCTGGGGAGTACAGCTGCGAGGCGGGGGACAGAAGGTGTCCTTCCGTCTGGACGTCACAGGTCAGTCCTTTGGGATACAACGTTCCATATTCTTCAGAGCTTTCCTAGTGATCCACTGTGATATTTTTGTCCCAGGCCTTTGATAGATAGATTGGCATGGTTGTGAGCCTTCTCTCACTGATTGTACATAGTTTGTGCCTTGAGTTGTTTGGTATGTATTTATACATACATACATACATACATACATACTACACATACATACAGGGTCTCACTATATAACATTGGCTGGCCTTTCCTGGAACTTACTATGTAGACCAGGCTAGCCTCAAATGTAGAGATCTGCCTTTCTTTGCCTCCCAGATTTAAGATTAGAGCCATGTGTGGCCATGCCTGGCTGATGGATTTTCTTTCATTTTTAAGGTTTTTAAGGTTTATTTTATTTATTATGTATACAGCATTCTGCCTGCATGTACACCTGGATACCAGAAGAGGGCATCAGATCCCATTACAGATGGTTGTGAGCTATCATGTGGCTGCTGGGTATTGAACTCAGGACCTCTGAAGAGCAGTCAGTGCTCTTACCTGCTGAGTTGTCTTTCCAGGCCTTTTTCTTTCTCTCTTTCTTTCTCTTTTCCTTCCTCCCCCTCTCTCTTTCTCCCCTTCCTTCTTTCTTTTCTTCCTTCCTTCCTTCTTTCCTCCCTTCCTCTCTCCCTCCCTTCCTTTCTCTCTCTCTCTTTCTTTCTTTTCTTCCCTTTCCTTCCTCCTTTTTCTTCTTTCTCTTCCTCTTCTTCCTCCTCCTCCATCTTTTTTTTGGTGACAGGGTTTCTCTGTATAGCCCTGGCCATCTTGGAACTCATATTGTAGACTAGGTTGTCCTTGAACTCACAGAAATCTGCCTGCCTCTGCCTCCTGAGTGCTGGGATTAAAGGCATGTCTCACCACGCCCAGCTGGCTTATGAATTTCTTTCTTTTTTTTTTTTTAATTTTTAAAAATATTATTTTTTTTGAACTTTAAAGATTTATTTAATTATTTTATGTAAGTGAATACACTGTTGCTGCCCTCAGACACACCAGAAGAAGGCATCGGATACAGATGGTTGTGAGCCACCATGTGGTTGCTGGGAATTGAACTCAGGACCTCTAGAAGAGCAATCAGTGCTCTTAACCTCTGAGTCATCTCTCCAGCCTCAATGAATTTCTTACTCTGCCTAATTTATCAACTAAACTTTATTAGGGGCACTTAAGGAGAAACACATATGTAGTATTTGGTGTTTGAGGCACCTACTGAGGTCTTGGAATGTTCTCTGGGTGGATAAGGAGAATGACTTGTCTGTGCTTAGAGACCTCTGGGCTTCTCCTGAGCACAGTGCAGAGCCTGGATGACATTTTACTCTCCAGCTGACCCATCCAGGGTCTTTCTGGTTTTGATTTTGCTGATCTGGACAGTGCCTCTGACTTTGTGTGTTCCTATCTGTCCCCAGAGCCCAAGCTGGTGTTTGCCAAGGAGCAGCAGGCACGCAGCGAGGTGAAGGCAGAGGCAGGGGCCAGTGCCACACTGAGCTGCGAGGTGGCCCAGGCCCAGACTGAGGTGACATGGTTCAAGGACGGGAAGAAGCTGAGCTCCAGCTCGAAGGTGCGAGTGGAGGCCTCGGGCTGCTCCAGGAGGCTGGTGGTGCAGCAGGCGGGCAAGGCGGATGCTGGGGAGTACAGCTGTGAGGCCGGGGGACAGAAGGTGTCCTTCCGTCTGGATGTCACAGGTCAGTTGGTTAGATATTTGAGTGTGTGATGGGACAAGCCTGGAGGAAATGTTTCAGTGTGGGCGGGTGCTAGGTGTGTCGTACAGGTTTCTCGAGGGCACGTGTTGGCTAGTTTTCAACAAGTAACAAGTAACCCAAACTCAGAGGCACAAAGGAGCAGTATGCTTTGTCTCCCAAGTTCATATGGTCTATACAGATGGCTCACCTATCCAGTGTGGTGTCACCAGGGCTGGGAATCCAAGCTGGGTCTGTGCTTGCATCTCATGTCTCACTGAGACATCCCTGATGGAAGTGGCTGTACGGGATGAGAAGAGTCTTATAGCAACGGGACTGACTTCCGTGCTGTGTTTGGAGCCTTTAGTCTCCCTTTGTGGTCCTTTTTGCTTCACAGCAGCTTGTAGCCTTGGTGGTGGTCTCCATGGGAGACCAGCGTGTTACCTCTGTTTGTGGTTTATTCAGAGCTGAGCGAAAGGCCCGCCTGGTCCCAAGAGCATAGCGAAGCAGACCCTGCTGTGGATAACAGGGTGGTACATCCCTTCATGAAGGGGTCTGGACACTGGGAGGCTGGATCCTGACAGAATCTTTTTGACCTTTTATCACAAAGTCAAGGCTTTCTTTTATTCTGTGTCATCCTCTTATCTCTGCCTCATGGTCACATAGGGCTTCGTTCCCCCAGCCATCACATTCAATGTTCAAAGAGGAAGGGTTGGAAGTTAGAGCTCTCTCTGTCTCTGTGTCTGTGTCTGTCTCTCCTCTCTGTAGGTGTCTCTCTCTTGGTGTCTCTTTCTCTTTGTCTCTTTCTGTCTCTCTGTCTCTGTTTTTCTCTGCCTCTCTCTCTTTCCCTCTCTTTCTCTCTCTGTGCATGCGTACGTGTGAGCGTGTGCATGAATACACTAAAATTAGTAATTTTTTGTTTCTTTGCTTTTTGGGTCCTGTATCATTACACTGACTGAAATATTCTCCATGCTTCCTTCTAGTTGCCTCATGGCTTCTGATATTTTTGCTTAGGTCTTTGACACATTTTGAGTTTATGTTTGAACAGAGAGTTAGGGCCTTGTTTAATTGATCACTGTCAATTTTTTCTTTTCTTTTTAAAAGTTTTTTTTTTTTTTGGAGTGAACAGGGTCTCACTATGTAGTCTTGGCTGGCCTGGAACTTGTTATGTAGGGTGAGCTGGCCTCAAACTTATGGAGATGTGTGCAGCTCTGTCTCTGAAGTTATAGGATTAAAGTCACGTGCCACCATGCTTGGAAAAACCACTGTAATAAAAAAAAAAAAAGCCTGAAGTATGCCCACCATGTATGTACAGTGCCAAGGAGACAGAAAGGGCAGTCGTCCCCTGGAGTTGGAGGTACAGCTAGTTGTGAGCTGTCACATGGGTGCCAGGAACCAAACTCCAGTCTTCTGCAAGAGCACCCACGCTCTTAATGCTGGCTATGTCTCTAGCCTGGATGACTGTAATTTTATAGTGAGTTTTAAAATTGGGAAGGGGGCTCCTCCAGTTTTGTTCCCTTTTCTTTTAAAGAATAATTATTCTTAAGAATTATTATTTTATATGTATGGGTCTTGTGCCTGAATGTATGTGTGTGCAGCACATGCATGCCTGGTGCCCATGGAGACCAGAAGAGGGCACTGAATCCCCAGAGATGGGAGTTAAGGATGCTATGAGCTGCAATGTGGTGACTGAGAACAGAACTCAGGTCCTCTGGAAGAGCAGCGGTGTTATTAGCCAGTGAGCCATCTCTTTCTTTTTAAAAAGATGGCATTGGCCATCCAAGGTACCCTGACTTTCCCTGTTAACTTTAATGTCACTTCTCAAATTGTACAAAATAAGGATGTATGGTTTATATGACCGCACAGGTCAGTTTTAGGAATATTGCCATTTCAAGATGAATACTTCAAATCTGTAACTGTGTATGCCTTTTCATTTTTTTATCTGAATATGTTCAGCAAATAGGACTTACACTTGTTCGTGAACTTATTACTGTTTATTTTTTGGTGTCTCCATGGTGATGGAATTCTTCCTTAATTCTGAAACCTTATTCTTTTGAAAACTTCATACCTGTATATATCTTGGTCACATCCACCCGATTCCGTCCCCCCAGTTCCTCCTGACCTGCACCAGCAGGGCTCCAGTTCCTTCTTTCTTTTCTTTTTCCCACTAAGTTCCCTCAGTGCTGCCCACGTGGGCATGTGGGCTCACGATCATCCTCTGGGGCACTGGTGACTTACAGTGGTGACACTCTCAGAGAATGATGACTCCTAAGCTCTCAGTAGCCATCAAATGCCATCAGATGCCATCGGATGCCATCGGCCCCTCTGCTGATTTCTGTGTGTTCATCTTGTATTTGCAACCGGAGTGAACTTGCTTATTAGTGGCTAAATTTTCTGTGAATCCCTGAGGATTTCTAGGTAACAGGCCATTGTTTCTCATTTCTGGTCTGGATGCTCCTGTGTTCAGGTGTGCAGAGGACTGCAGGACTCTCCAGGGTCTCTGTCTTCTCTTTCTTCTCTTGAATCTGTTTCTGTGGAGTTTTCCAGGAATTTGTTTGTTTTATCTAGGTTATCTTATGTATGTGTCTGTCTATCTATCTATCTATCTATCTATCTATCTATCTATCTATCTATTAGTTTTGATTTTCAAGATGATGAAGTTTGGGACTGGAGAGATGGCTCAGTGGTTAAGAGCACTAACTGCTCTTCCAGAGGTCCTGAGTTCAATGCCCAGCAACCACATGGAGGCTAACAACTATCTGTAATGGAATCCAACACCCTCTTCTGGTGTGTCTGAAGACAACCAGAATGTACTCATATACATAAAATAAATAAATAAAATCTTTAAAAAGAACCATGCCTAAGAGAAATAACCTTTTAAAAAAAGATGACGAGGTTTGGGGAGAGGCAGTGACTGTGAGTGTGGAGCGGAGGCAGGGGCTTGAGAGCTGTCACAGAGGGGAGTGGAACAAGACCAAGGGGCATGGAGAGTGAGGAAGAGTGAGCTGCGAGGTGAGGTGTAGACACCAGCAACAGGGACAGAGAAACAATGATAATGCGGTATCCAAAATACCGAGGCAAAGAACCGTCAACCATCCATAACCAGCTAAGCTGTCATTCAGAGGTGAAGGCAAAATAACACAGTTTCAAAAGGTATCTTCAGAGAGTTTAGCATTCACAAAAACATTCACTGAGAGGGTTGTCAATGGATATACTGCTCAGAGTAAAAGCCTTAATCAAAAGTAATAGAATGGGGTTTTAGGGTCACCAGATTTTGGGATCCAAGGTGGTCCCTAACTTAGATATAGCAATTGTATCTCTGTTTATTCGCAGAACCCAAGGTGTTGTTCGCCAAGGGGCAGCAGGCACGCAGCGAGGTGAAGGCAGAGGCTGGGGCCAGTGCCACACTGAGCTGTGAGGTGGCCCAGGCCCAGACTGAGGTGACATGGTTCAAGGACGGGAAGAAGCTGAGCTCCAGCTCGAAGGTGCGAGTGGAGGCCTCGGGCTGCTCCAGGAGGCTGGTGGTGCAGCAGGCGGGCAAGGCGGATGCTGGGGAGTACAGCTGCGAGGCCGGGGGACAGAAGGTGTCCTTCCGTCTGGACGTCACAGGTGGGTGTTGAGACACTAATTTAGTTTACGATGTTATGAGTGTGTTATGGCCGGCCTGGTGTTTTTCCCACTCATCTCTGTGCCTGGTCCTGGTGCATTTGGTGGATGTGTGTTCATCTTGGTCAGGGCCTCTCGTGTGTCCCACGAAGTATCTTCATGCTGTAATGTCCCATTTCATGTGCTCAGTGCCTGCTCAGCTCTACCACTGTTCCTTGGTGCCATGGACTCTGGTCCCACCTGTGTGCAGGGCTGAGGTGACTAATGTCTCTCTGTCTGCCTGAGGTCTCTCACACAGTTCTCTGTGGTCTCATCCAGTCCCTACATGAGGAGTCTATTAAAGAGAAATTTTAGTTCATGTTCAGCCAGGGCAAGGAGGAATGTTAATCACATGATCATATTTGAAAGTGTATTAACTCTGAACCACAGGCTGTGAGGGGTCAGTTAGTGTTCTGGAATACTCTTCCCCCTTTCCCTGCGTATAATGCAGGATTGAGAACAACAAGACCTTTTTCAGTCCAGTTGTGCTTGGCCCAGAGACTTAAGACATTGGAAACTCAACGACCACCAAAAGTCAACCAGAGACAAAGGCTCTTGGTTTGTTCATTCATGCCAATGAAAATAAGTGATTCGGACATTTGTGGAGAAAGCAAAGTGGAAGCAGGCTTCCTTAAGAGACATTAGGCAAGCCAGGCAGTGGTGGCGTATACCTTTAATCCCAGCACTTGGAGGCAGAGGCAGGGGGATTTCTGAGTTCGAGGCCAGGCTGGTCTACCGAGTGAGTTCCAGGACAGCCAGGGCTACACAAAGAAACCCTGTCTCAAAAACAAAAACAAAAACAAACAAAACAAAACAAATCAAAACTATTAGGCAAAAGACTGGGAGGGGTTCCCAGAGGGGAAGAGGCATTGGACTTCTTTGTCTGAAAGTTTTTATAGGACTTATGGCAGAAACTGGGCAAAGACTGAGGTGATTATATTTTAGTTAACCGATTAGAGCCCTATATCCTGTTCCTGACCTCTTGGTCCAAGCAAAGAGCTCACCTCAGTACCTGCCCAGTTAAGGGGGTTGAAATGCTTCCTCCACTATCTCTGACTCCAGCTATGCTTACTGACCATGACGGCCTGCCACCTGTAAGTCACACAGTTGGCGATGTTGTCCTCTGACCTTAAAGGTGTCTCAAGTGCTGTTATTCATACTAAACTCACGGCTACCAAGAAGTAACTGTAGTTGTTCTTAGTTAATTTCCAGTCTATGGGATGGTCAGGAGTGACTAGAGACTTAACTAGTCACCATGGACCCTTCTCCCTTATAACTCACATAAGTTAGATCCTGAGTTAGTTCAGTCAGGCTGCCCTATTCTATGACATCATCTAGAACTGAGCACAGATGATCTATGGAGTGCTATTTGTGTGTGTGTGTGTGTGTGTGTGTGTGTGTGTGTGCGTGAGAGAGAGAGAGAACACATGCACATCCTATCCTGCTGGTGCATGCTAGATAAGTGCTTTATCACTGTACTTCACCGTCATCCAAGCTCAAGTCTTCTGTATAAGAATTTCCCCTTTGAATCTGATTTATGATTGCAAGTGAAAAGGACCGAGCAGCCCATGGGGGTTCAGTTGGCATCAGTGAGTTTCCATTATCAAGTAGTGTTTATTCATAGTCTCTCATCTATGATTCTGCTCCTCCTGAGCTGCCTCTAAGGCAGCGGTGGCATGTGTGGATGAACCATGGGCCTCTTTTGGGTTCGGTAAGTACAGAGCTGGAGGAGGGTGTTCACCACCCACAGCAGCCTCAGCCAGGTCTCTCTCTGTGTGACTTTCATGACTCAAATGGTTTCTGATTCTGTGTCCCCATCTGTCCCCAGAGCCCAAGCTGGTGTTTGCCAAGGAGCAACAGGCACGCAGCGAGGTGAAGGCAGAAGCAGGGGCCAGTGCCACACTGAGCTGCGAGGTGGCCCAGGCCCAGACTGAGGTGACATGGTTCAAGGATGGGAAGAAGCTGAGCTCCAGCTCGAAGGTGCGAGTGGAGGCCTCTGGCTGCTCCAGGAGGCTGGTGGTGCAGCAGGCGGGCAAGGCGGATGCTGGGGAGTACAGCTGTGAGGCCGGGGGACAGAAGGTGTCCTTCCTGTCTGGATGTGGGAGGTAGGTTTTTTTTTTTTTTTTATGTTCTGTAGTGTGCATATTAGAAATTAAGATGAGACACTACTGCCTTGTGACCTCTTTGTTTTCTGAACTTCACCTATAATCACTTCTAGAGATTGCCAAACATATTTAGGCACCTTGATTTTGTGAAATTCTTCTTATTTTCAAAAGATTTTTAAATGTCTCACCAATTCTACGAGGAAGAATGCTGACTATTTTCATTTTAAGATGAGGCACAGAGGAGCTTTGACTTGCTTAGCTAGACCATTGCAGAGCCACAATTTGGGTGGAAGTTAGTTCCCCCCTGAAGACCTCTGCTCCACTGGTGTCTGCTGTAGCAGGTCTCTGGGTGTGTGAGTTCTGGAAATTTCTTTTTGTTTGAAAACACTGATTTTTGGCAGTTGTGTTGGTTATTTTATGTCAACTTGACACAAGCCAGAGTCGTTTGGGAAGAAGGACACTCAGTTGAGAAATGTCTCCATAGGATTGGTGTGTAGGCAGGTCTGTGGTGCATTTTCTGACTTAGTGATTGATGTGGAGGCCTCAGCTCACTTTGTTGAGTGCTGAGCCTGGGTAGTGGTCCTAGGGTATTTAAGAAAGCAGGTAGATATGGAAAACAGGTGTACAAATAAATCTTTTGCAACTCAGAACTGACAGTTCAGTGTGACCTTTGACACACAAGACAGCTCAAAGGAACGCTGGTGTTAATAATGAGGGTGTCCTGATCATGAGGTTAGAGCTGGAGCTACCTGTGAAGGGCTGCCTGCTCCAGTGGCACTGGCAGATCCTGCATACAGATTAGAATTCTGGGAGTGTCAGAAATGAATATGATCTGAAATCATTCGTAAGAGAAGTGGGGGGTGGGGTCAGCAAGTGAAAGGCAGATCTACTTTGAAATAATTCTTGCAGTAAATTGTTTAAAATAATTGCCAGGAGAGCCTCTTGTGGAGAAATTGGAAGTGAGTATGTGTCTTTAATTTAAAGAGAGATGAAAGAATAAAAGAACCATGGGCTGATAGCACAACCGGATTAAAGATCTTTCTTTGAGAAAGGGTTATTTGAACTTGAGTTACCTTGGTGGACAGAGAAGGAATCACATGTAACATCCCAATAAATAATTCTGTCTAGTTATATACAATAAAAGAAAATGAAAACCCTCTACACAGATGAAAGAAATAAACAGGCTGAACAAGCCATAGGAGCACTTCTCCTACCTCAGGTTCCTGCCTAGAGGCTTTGTCCAACTTTCCTTCATGACAGACTGTGATCAGGATTCGTAGGCTGAAACAAATCCTTTCTTCCCCACATTGCTTTTGGTCATGGTGTCTTACAGCAGTAGATGCCGTGATTAAGACAGCAGTGAATACAACAAAGACCTCATGCAGTTTGCTTGATGCTGGGGTTCAGAGCATCTTGGGTCTGTGGGTATCCTGGTCTTTGGCTCTTGTATCCCATCTGTCCCTGGAAGAACTCCTGTCACACTGGATGACATTTTCATGTTCTTGTGCTGTTAGCAAGCACATGCTTCTCCCTGCTCGGCCATGTTTCTCTCTTTGCTTTAGTTTGCATATTTGCTTTTGGTCCATCTTCCAATTCACTAATCTTATGTTCTAGTACATACAATGCCAATACTACTGGAAGTAAGTTTACTTTCAGTTGTTGCATTTTTAAACTTTATAATTTCTGTTTGACTTAACAGAATGTATGGATGCTAGATTTGGTGACTAAATTGCCATCATGTGTGTATTACACACACACACACACACACACACACACACATAGCCACATACAGACACATATACACACACAGACACATATAGACACACACAGTCACACAGATACACACACTCATAGACACACAAACACACACACAGCCCACACACACAGGCACATACACACACACACACATAGACATACACAAACACACATAGAGACACAGTCATACAAACACACAGACATATATAGATATACAAACATAGATACACACAGACACACAGACAGATCAACAGACAGACAGACACACACATGCACGGACACCCCCTACACACATTTTGATGTTGAACCCAGGGTCTTTCCCATCCGAATTACAACCTCTACAACTGAACTCTATCCTTAGTAAGCTCTCCACATTTGCGTCTTTTTGTCTCTCTATGGCTGCACCCTTGTCCAATAGCTCTAATGGATGGTGTGGCTGTTCCTGAGGGTGAACCCCCATGACGTCACCACCCACTTGGCCCTGCCATTTTTTGCAGTTGGGGGGTTTTCTCATATCCATTCCTGTCCATTCCTGTCCTGGTGTAATAGAGAATTTCTTTTGTAGTGACTTCTGCACATTTTCTGCTCAGACTCGATGACGATGATGGCCCCTAGTTACAGAGCAAGGAATACCCTCTATTTGCTGGGCAGGTGGGGAGCACTCAGTATCAGAGCCATTCTAGGCCTGCTGCAGTTTGATCACCCTTGCCTACCTCTCATTTATTCAAGTCTTTGTCCTAGTCCTCCAAGGAATCCTGCAGCCACCCAGCCTTCAGAGGGTCTCTGCTTGTCTCTGCTTGTCTGGATGTGTGGTTTCTCACATAAGCTCATGTGCTGGTATTTGGTTCCTATTGTGTTGAGATGGGGAGACATTTACAGAGCAGGCCCAGTGGGGGTCATGGTGCTTCTAGCCTTATAAGTAGCCAAGTGCACTGTGCCAGGTCTTGTGGGACTGGAGTGGCTCCTGTGAGAGGGGACCCTCCTGAGTGAGCCTGGCACCTCTCACATCTCCTTTCCTCTCCTGTCACTGTGGCGCCATCTTCCATGAGTCCTCATCAGAGCCTAGCTGCTGTCAGGGTGTTTTCCTTCAACTTTGGAACTGTGAGCTGAACAAACCTGTTTGTTTATTTTAGTGAAATACCAGCCTCAGGTATTTTGTTCTAGCAATGTGAGTAGACTCGAGTGGCTGTGTAACCTTATACCACAACCTGTCACAACCTTTCAGCCACAGAAGGGGAAGTGCTAGAATGTGACTTAGAAGTCTATCTATAGGAGATGTCATCACTTCATTGATCCTTCTTCTTTGTTTGTAGGTTTATTTACTTTTTGAGCCAGGGTCTTATGTATCCCTGACCTGCTTTGAACCTTCCCAGCTTCTATTTCTTGGCGTGGCCCTAAGCCTAGTCTCAGGCTTGGGTTTCATTGTCACACTCTAGCCAGCATGGAAAAGCAGAGTCTGGGGAGCCAGGGGTGACAGACACTTTCCTCAGCACTCTCTGTGCTACAGGCTAGGCACCCACTTTCTTGCTCCTGAGTGCAGATCTCTGGTAGTTGTCCCTCTGTGTTCTATTTGTCTGGCTGCGAGTCTCTTAAATACCTACCACAGCGCACCAAGGTCACCCCGCACCACGGAGTCTAGGTCACTTACTTCCTCTACCATGCCAACATGGATAACATCTTTATTTCATGGACCAATGCGCTATGGTCTATATTTGTGCCCTGCCCATGAGAAGGGGAAGCGTGAACCTCTGCTGTTCACTGCAGACCTCCCAGCTCCAGGCCCCCAGGAGGCCTCTGCTCACCTTGGCTGTGGTGGTGATTGAATGAACAGTGAGTTCATTAGCAGTCTGGAATCACTGAGGCCTTCACCTACGTTTTCCCATGTCGCATGTGCCTTTGACGATTTTATGCTAATGGGAAAAATACAGAGTTTTCTATGTAAATTGTCTTAATAAAATATTCATTTTAATTTTACTGTACTAAAATTACTTTATTAATTTGAAACAAAGGCTCTTACAGATGCAGAATGAACAGGATCATGGGAGCTGGTGTTATGTGTCATAGAATGTCATTAGTGTCTAGTTATGGTTTTACTGTTGTGAACAGACACCATGACCAAGGCAACTCTTATACAGACAACATGTAATTGGAGCTGGCTTACAGGTTCAGAGGTTCAGTCCTTTATCATCAAGGTATGCATGATAGCATCCAGGTAGGCATGGTACAGGAGGAGCTGAGAGTTCTACATCTTCATCTGAAGGCTGCTAGCAGAGTACTGGCTTCCAGACAGCTAGGATGAGGGTCTTAAAGGCCACACCCACAGTGATACACCTACTCCAACAAGGCCACACCCACTCCAACAGGGCCACACCTTCTAATAGTGCCACTTTCTGGGCTGAGCATATACAAACCATCACAATTAGGGATGGATGAAGCAAACAAAGTTTAAGGACTTGGATGATGACAGGTGTGTGGATGGATATGGAGAACTTGCTAACAGTGCAATCTCTCTGAAAGCCACACAGAGTCCTTTGTGCTGACATTCCCATCACCAAAGATGTATCCAAGGATATTTTAAAAAGACATTTAAATTTTATTTATGTATATGTATATCTGCCTATATGTTGATATGTGCACATGAGTGTGGATGGACTAGAAGGCCAGAAGAACGTTGTGGATCCCCTGGGGCTGGAGTTACAGGCAGTTGTTAGCCATCCACCATGGGTGTCTTAGTTACTTTTCTATTACTATGACAAATCACCATGACTAAGACAACTCATAAAAGAAAAGCATCTAATTGGTCCATCGTGGTGGGGCAGTGGGGTAGCAAGTAGCAAGTATGTTGGTTGCAACAGCCGAGAGCTCACATCTTGATCTTAATCAGAAAGCAGCATGAGAGAGGCACACTGGGAATGATGGGAGTCTTTTGCAACCTCAGAGCTTGCTAGTGACGCACCTCCTACAACAAGGCCAAACATCCCAGTCCTTCTCAAACAGTTCCACCAATTGGAGTCCAAATATTCAATCTTATGGGGGTTAGTCTTAATCAAACCACCACAATGGGTGCCAGGAAGTGAACTCCAATCCTCTGTCAGGACAGTTTGCATTCCTAACCACTGAGCCATCTGCCCAGCCACCCGAGTACACTTAGAGCGGCTTTACTGATTATATCTCCAGGCAAACAACCCAAGTGAGCTGTAAGAAGGAAAAGAAAAAGTTGTTCAGTTGTGGTGTTTCGGCAGCACAACTCTATGTGGCAGCTTGAAGGAACACGTTTCTGCTCTTCCCCTTCCCCTTCCTCCTCCTCCTCCTTCCTCCTCCTTTTAAGGACAGGGTCTCACTATGTACCCCTGCTGGCCTGGAACTCACAGAGACCTGCCTGCCTCTGCCTCCCAAGTTAAAGTCGTGCACTACAATGCTTGAGTTACATGAACAAATAATATGCAATGTGGATGGGTCCTTCAGACAAGTCAAACGGAAACACCAAAACATAGTGCATGTGATGAAGACAGAGTCAGAGTAGTGGCTGTGCGTGAACAGAGTGTGTGTGTGTGTGTGTGTGTGTGTGTGCCTGTGTATAGGCAGTCTGTGCAGATGGGGAGCTGGGGTGCTTTGTTCATAGGTATGGGTTCTATGGGGAGAGGTATTGAAGTTCACTGGATGAACAAGTGCTTGTGCAGACTTTATGTGTGGATAAAACCGTCAAAGAATGGAGACTGCAGACACACTGTAGGCCAGCTCTGAGAGCAACAGCATCTGCCATGAACTTGGCAGAGACAGTAAACCCATAGATAAAGGTGCAGGAGTAGCCCAGCCTCTTTCCTCTGGCCTTGAAATTGCTCTTGAGTGAGAATAACTTCCAAATGTTCCCCTGAGCCACTGAGACAAAAGACACAGTTTGTGAAGACATGCCTAAATCCCACTGGACACCTGATGTCTTCAAGGACACAGTTTATAGAACCCTGGAGAATCAGTGTCTGTGAAATAGGTACCGTATTGTATCTCTCACTGTGTGTCCCCATCTGTCCCCAGAGCCCAAGGTGGTGTTTGCCAAGGAGCAGCAGGCACGCATCGAGGTGAAGGCAGAGGCAGGGGCCAGTGCCACACTGAGCTGCGAGGTGGCCCAGGCCCAGACTGAGGTGACATGGTTCAAGGACGGGAAGAAGCTGAGCTCCAGCTCGAAGGTGCGAGTGGAGGCCTCTGGCTGCTCCAGGAGGCTGGTGGTGCAGCAGGCGGGCAAGGCGGATGCTGGGGAGTACAGCTGCGAGGCCGGGGGACAGAAGGTGTCCTTCCGTCTGGACGTCACAGGTGGGTGTTCAGGTATTAAGGCTGTTTGTTTCCACATGATGGGAGATGGGCTGATGGCCTAGATGATCCTGTCTCTGCACGTGTACCACCGTTCTGTGTCATACTACTTTCTTCATGCTGGACTGTGAAGGAGAGAGGGAGGATGTTAGGTCCCACAGTTTTCCTGGAGGGCACATGCCCATCGATCTAGAATGTGCCACTAGACCCCTAAATACTAAAGCTGCCTCCCAATGGCATCACTTTGGGGACCAACCCTCCAACATGTGGGTCTTTGGGGAGCATTTCAGATCCCAAAGAAAAGGTAGGGGCCCTTGCTACACCACCTGTTAGAATATGCTAAAACCAAATTGTGAGGAAGACATGGGTGTCTCAGTGCAGGGGCAGGCAGCCAGGCTGAAGGAACAGAAATGTCCCCACCTCTCCTCTCTCCTCTGGGACACATGGAAGGGCTGCAGACAGTATGATTGTTTCATGGGAGATTTTGGATCATTCATCCCTATTGAAAAAACATTGCAGCAGTAATCACAAAGCCAACTCTAGCTGAGTCCCAGATTTAGACCAGAAAGAGAAACACAAATCCTCAAGGTGGCATGTAGATGTTTCTATGATTCCTCTTAAGGACTGACTTCATTATTTTTAGCCAACGTATAATGATACCCAGCGAGGTGTGGTGAGGAATCCGATAGCATGTTTGTGATGTACACTTATGTGCACTGATCAAACTCTGGCAGTCAACATCTTCACTTCCTCTGATGTCCATGCTTATGTGTTGGAAACATTCAAAATCCTCGAATGTAGTTATGATGAAGTTCTTAAGTAGTTTCTCCAAGGTTTAGGAGAACACCAGAACTTATAAAATGAGTGTATATGCCAATGGAAAATATACTTCTGGAACACCCCACACACACACACAACACACACACACACATACACACACACATACACATGCACGCACACACATACTCTCTATTATGCTGAGAGTAAAATACAGAGCTGAGTGTATCCTAAGCACAGCCTTACTCCCTCGTCCCCAAGAATGAGTTCTTTAACAGAACAAACACACTGACCACCATAGAACACATCTGAATACATTGACATTTAAAACTGTGGTTTAGTCTGGTGAGACGGTTCAGTGGGTAAAGGCGCTTGCTGAACCGGCCTCATGACATGAGTTAATCCCTGGAATCCACATAAATATGGAAGAAGAGAACCAACTCCACAAAAGTTGTCCTCTGGCCTCCACCTGCAAGTGTGGATACCTCCTCTCCTGTATCACATGCAACAATAATGCTAAATAGAAATAAAAAAACCTAGGGATTCAACAGAGCCTTCTATAAATGATGAGAAAGACAAGCAACAAAACATGGGAAGTGTCCAGTGTGTGCATGGTTGTCAGTCCTCTAGTGTGAAAATATTCACAGAGATCCTAACGACAGTGCTGTTGGACCGGGCTGGAGAGATGGCTCAGCAGTTAAAGCTGACTGCTCTTCCAGAGGACCCAGGTTCGATTCCCAGCACCCATGTGGTAGCTCACAACTCTCTAACTCCAGTTCCAGGGGATCCAACACCCTCACTCAGACAAACATGCAGGCAAAACACAATGCACATAAAATAAAAATAAAATAAAAAATATTTTAAAAATTGGGCCAAAGTTCTGTCTAGTGACACTAGAAAGGAGCAGTGTGGTGTGTGTCAAATTGTGACGGTAATCCTTTTTATTCTGAGTAACATGTCATGAGTTTATTTACCCACTGTCATCTATGGCTCTACAACATATGGAATATTCCAGAAATAATTATCAGATGGATTGTCAGGTTATCACATCACTTCTGTTCAGTTGGTCTGATTTTAATTAATAATGGTCCAGAGTGTGGGCTTTTGTTTTACTAGGTTGTTTTAATTTTCTATTTTATCATTAATTGTTGTGATTTTTTTCATTTGTTTTGAGGCAATCTTTCTACATAACCCTGGCTCCCTGGCTATCCTAGAACACACTCTGTAGACCAGGCTGGCCAAGAACTCATAGAGTCCACCTGCCTCTGCTACCCAAGTGCTGGGATTAAAGGTGTGCACAGCCACATCAACTTTTTTTTTTTTTTTTTTTTTTTGAGACAGTGTCTCACTATATAGCTTTGGCTGGGCTTGCCTAGAACTTTCTATGTAGACCAGGCTAGCCTCAAACAGAGATCTGCCTTTTTCTGCTTCCCAAGTTCTGGGATTAAAGCCATGCATCACCACATCTGGCTTATGAATTTCTTACTTTGACTAATTTATCAACTAAACTTTATCAGAGGCACTTCAGGAAAAGCATCCGTAGTATTTAGTGTTATCTGCAATTTAATGTGTGAATAAAGAGAATGACTTTCTCTGTGCTTAGAGGCCTTAATGCTTCTCATACTGCAGAGCCTGAGTGACATTGTGCTCTCGAGCTGACCCATCCAGGGTCTTTCTGTTTGAAACTTGCTGATCTGGACAGTGCCTCTAATTCTCAGTGTGTCCATTTGTTCCCAGAGCCCAAGGTGGTGTTTGCCAAGGAGCAGCAGGCACGCAGCGAGGTGAAGGCAGAGGCAGGGGCCAGTGCCACACTGAGCTGCGAGGTGGCCCAGGCCCAGACTGAGGTGACATGGTTCAAGGACGGGAAGAAGCTGAGCTCCAGCTCGAAGGTGCGAGTGGAGGCCTCGGGCTGCTCCAGGAGGCTGGTGGTGCAGCAGGCGGGCAAGGCGGATGCTGGGGAGTACAGCTGCGAGGCCGGGGGACAGAAGGTGTCCTTCCGTCTGGACGTCACAGGTGGGTGTTGAGATACAGTTGTGTTGTGTTGAGGGGCTGAATGGATCAGGCACATGGCTGACCACTGGGTGTTTTCTGTACACTTTTTCTATTACCATCCTGTGTCTGCCATTTATATCTAAGGGTTCGGTGAGGCAAACAGGCAGGGACAGGCCCTTCTTACACGCACTGAGTGGTGTCCACATAGTGGTACTTAACTGTACGTTCCAAGAGCCTGCCCAGAGCCTTTTGGTTGGTTCTGTTTGAATCCGTTGGTTCTTGGTTGTAAGTGACCATACGGCCTTCACCTGGGAGAGCGATCTTCCTTGGATGGGAGACACTGGAAACTTCCAGTTCTCTTCCAGAGCCATTTGTTGTTTCTCCATGGCCTGAGCTGTTTGCATCCCACTGACTCAGGGTAAGGACAAGCCACAGGCCAGACACTTGTCACACCTGTTACTGTCTCAAGACTGTGTTGTATTCTCAGGTTTTCCTTCCTTTTTTTTTTTTTTTTTTTTTTAAAGATTTATTTATTTTATGTATATGAGTACACTGTTGCTGTCTTCAGACACACCACAAGAGGCATCCGATGCCATTACAGATGGTTGTGAGCCACCATGTGGTTGCTGGGAATTGAACTCAGGACCTCTGGAAGAGCAGTCAGTGCTCTTAACCGCTGAGCCATCTCTCCAGCTCTTGCTTCCTTATGGTCTCTTTCACTCCTCTTCTGAGGAGTTAGAGGATGCCATCCTACACACTGCCTGTAGGAAAATGCCTGTTGGTGGATGGGCACACAGCTATGTTGATGTGTGCAGGGTAGAGACTGATGAAATGCTTTGACATCCACTTGTCAGGATGGATGAGTTTGTCAACCTTGCCCTGTGCCCTAGTTGTTTTATTTTTTTTACAAGAGCATTCCCATCATTAGCCCTCAAAAGCTGACATACAAGCTAGTGTGGGGAAGTGTTGATGTGGTGTGCTGCCATTTTGCTGAGGCATCTGCCAGCGATTGGAGTGCTGTACAAAATCTCAGATGTCCCTGGTGACTGGGTGTCGACGGTTCTCTGGCTGGTGCATGGAGATGGCTGAAGGGCATATGTGTTTCCTTTTATTAAGAGACTTGATGCTAAGTCACTAGAGGGTGCACTCCTGCTTTTGCCTGTAGGTTTGTGTTCTGTCCTCGGTGTCCTTGAGAGTTTATTCCAGGGTGCCACTGCAAGAAATCCTCAGGTGTGCCAGTCCCGTATGTAAAATGACGCTACATTGACACAAAAGCAGCACACATGCTCTCTACAATTTCTTCTTTTAAGATCTATTTTATATTTTAAAATTATTTTTATTATTTTTAATTATGTGTGGAGGCATATGAGTATATCACTGCTGGGAATCTAAGTCTTCAGATCCCCCAGAACTGGACTTAACAGCTATTGTTGTCATCCAGTGTGGATGCTGAGAACTAAACTCGGGTCCTCAGAAAGAGTAGGAAGGGACTCTTAACCACTGAGCCGGTTTTTCAGTCCCCTATTTTATTTTGTTTATTTTATTTTATATTTTTAAAATTGTGTGTGTATGTGTGTGTGTGTATGCAAGTGCAGGCATCTGCAGAAGCCAGAAGAGGGCATCAGATCTCCTGGAGCTGGAGGTAGAGGTGGTTGCGAGCTTGCTCAAACTCAGGTCCTTCAGAAGAGCAGTAAGCGCCTTAACTGCTGAGCCACTACTCACTCAAAAACAAAACCAAGCAACACCCCGAACCCCAAAACAAACCAGATTCATTTATTTCACGATTATGAACCTTTTGCCTGCATGCATGTTTGTGTACCATGTTCATGCCTGCTGCCCATGGAACTTATGATGGAGTATCTGGTCACCTGGACCTGGTGGTTATGAGCCACCGTGTGGGTGCATGCTGGAATGCAACCTGGCACCGTCCTGCAGTCTCTTACGGCAATGAGACAGGCGGCCCGAACTAGAAATTGCTGCTCTGCTCAAGTGTGGTAAAGCGCGCCACCAGCCGAGCCCGTGCCTAGTGGCTTCTCTGTACATCGCCACTTGTCTTCTGGTTGATTGTACCCAGGACAGTGTTAGCACTGCCAATTGCTCTTCTGTATTATCCAGGGCCTAATGACAAGAAGGAAGCCTGTGATTCTCATAGATGCAGTTCTGTCCGCCCCTGTATTTTCTATCTGCTGTTGTTGTATCCATGACATAGACGGCCAACTAGACAGCCAATTATGAACACAGACAACTTCAAAAAAACCTGCTGGTTTTTTGTGAGACATTAGTTGAAGAGACTATGAGAGCTAATTTTATGGTTTAAAAAATTGGCAAGTTGTGACAGTTTGGCTAATTCCTAGAAAATTATGTCAAAACTGACAAAAGAAGAAATTGAAAACTCAAACAACTCTGTGACTGAACCAAATGGAACCAGTATTTTAGAGCTGGTTTAATGGGGGTGGGGTGGGGTGGGGAGGATGGGAAGCCTAGCAGGAACATCATCCCAGAAGTTCTAGAAACAAATTGTTCCTCACTTGCTCTTCCGGGGAACAAGAGAAGGAAAGATGGACCATGTAATGGAAACAATGTGACATTTCATGGAAACAATGTGACATGGAAACCAAACCTTACCTGGAAAATATGCAAAATGAAAGGGCCATAGCCATCAAAGCCAGGATGGGGAATGCCTGGTAGAAAGCTGCTCTGCAGTATTTGAAGACTGTGAAGAGTTGGCTCAACACTAGGCACAGCAGATCAGGACGGACAGGGAAACCTACTGAGGTCTCTCTCAGTCAGCGCTGAATGAAAGCATGTTGTAACGTTCACTATCTTCTGGGCTAGTGAGATGCTTAGTGGAGGACTGCTGCAAGCGAGGATCTGGCTGGGACCCAGAAAGTAGGAGAGAGAGACCAGCTCAGACACTGGCACACAAATGCCTACACAACACACACACACAACACACACACACACACTAAAAAAATTAAAAATCAATTACCATCTTATATCCTGAAAAATGTGAAATAAAATTCATCATGAACTCTTTCGGGAACCAATAGGTCTCTCTTACTATGAAAAGCAGAACGACAGGAAACAGCAGCTAACATCACACTTCAGGAGAGATTTATTTTCGAAATGGCAACAAGACAAGTGTAGGAGAGCAGGAGTAGGTGTTACAGCCATCAGTTAAGAAAGTCCCCAAGGGAAAGGTTGCAGAGAGCCTCGGGGAGGTCCGCCTTGCGCAGAGATCCAGCTCCCGGGGACACCGCTCCGTGCACACAGCAGCAGAGGCTTGGAAAATGAAATTCTACACTATTTCCAGAAGCTCCAGAAGCATCTGTTTTTTACCCTGATTCCCCCCAAAATATTTGAAGCCCAGTGAAGAAATGGTCAAAGTTTTTGTAGGATTGTGACAAAGATCCGAAGAAACTGAAACCATAGAAGACTTAACTGCATTCCTAGTGAGAACTCAAATATATATAAATGTCTGTGTTTCAGTGTGATGCTGATTGACAAGCTGATTGCAAAGCCCTGTGTACTCTCAGATGAACAGCTGAGAGCATTTGCTCCATGAGATCAACCCTCACCATAAACCATATCAGTGCTAACTAGACAGTGGGCCCAAATGCAGCAATGGAAAGGCAAAAGAGTGGTCTTGGCTGACCGCCATCACAATTCCTGTCCTTCCTTTCCTGTGGTACAAGTGTGTGGTGTAGAGACAGGACCAGGACTTTCCCCAAGTGGTACCAAGGGCATTTCACACTGGGAAAGTGTGCTAGCCCTGGAAATCTCCCCCAAAGCAAAGGCTGCAGTCAACAGGGCGTGGAGTGGCATCCTCAGAGAAAGATAACATGATTCACAGCTGAGTGTGCCGGGGCATTGCCATATGAATGATGTCATAGTCAGTACGTGAATCCGTGGCCTACAAGAACCAGTAGATAGGTTGCTTGGTGAAAATAATTGATTCAACCAGAAAACACACACAAAAGTGAGAAGTTGAGGCACGTAGACAGGGAGAGTATTTACAATATATTTATAATACACATAGCTGGTAGGACTCCAGTACTCACATACAAAGCTCCAAAAATCTGAAGACAGACAATGGAAGTATAAACCAGGTCAGCCTGTGACACCAATACTACCGAAGGGCAAATGCAGGGGCTGAAAATGTCAGGTCTCCACCACAGAGCCCCTGAAAGGAGCTTTTAGAGATAGTCTCCAGAACAGCCCCGTAGCAGAGGCAGGATGCATGGATCTGGTTCTGTGCTGAGGGGCATTGAGATTCTGGGCACAGTTGAGTGTGGAGTCTGGGTGACGCTCTGCTCTTCAATGGTACCTGTACCATCAGGATTTCCCCTGATTTGGTCTTCCTGGCCAGGGTAGTGTCTCTGACTCTGTGTATCCTTGTCTGTCCCCAGAGCCCAAGCTGGTGTTTGCCAAGGAGCAGCAGGCACCAGCGAGGTGAAGGCAGAGGCAGGGGCCAGTGCCACACTGAGCTGTGAGGTGGCCCAGGCCCAGACTGAGGTGACATGGTTCAAGGACGGGAAGAAGCTGAGCTCCAGCTCGAAGGTGCGAGTGGAGGCCTCGGGCTGCTCCAGGAGGCTGGTGGTGCAGCAGGCGGGCAAGGCGGATGCTGGGGAGTACAGCTGTGAGGCCGGGGACAGAAGGTGTCCTTCCGTCTGGATGTGCCAGGTACCTATTTGTCCTCATGAGACAGTGGAGTGGGCCTGACTCATTCCTTTGACTTATATTAGCCTTCATCTCTCAAACTCACATCCTTCCTTCTCTCCTGCAGCTAGGCTGGGGATGAATACGTAAGGTGGAGGAGGGGGTCTCTTTTGTAAGCCTCGAGTGGGGTTACTGTGAGGTAATCTGTAGTTACACATTTCCAGAACCATCTTGCTGTTGTATGAGATCTGGGACTCAGTCTGGACCTCGTGTATGGTCTCAATTCTCCTTCCCCTCCCCCACAACAGTGTCTAGTTATCAGCAAATACACTGACCCTTTGCTTTCAGTTTGGGTAGGTGTATCAGAGATCCCCAGTGTTCCTGCTCTGACCTCAGGAACACTGAGGAGTAAGTGTCTCCTGTCTTCTGTCCTGTCAGCCTACATTCCTGTCAATGTTAATGCCGGGCTCCATGTCCTTAGAGGGAGAAGCCTGAGACTGACAGCGCTGGCCTTGTGTGCAGGCGGAGCCTTGAGGACTTCTAGGGTGGTCTGCAATCCTGACTGACCTGTAGTCCTCTCAGACAGCAGTGCTCCATCAGACCCACCCTCCCTGAACTGCCACCCATGTTTAGATGTTGAGAAACAACATGGTCTACATGAAAATTCTATTTTTAAAAGAATATGACAAGGTGTTTTATGGTGATAAATCTGGCTGGTTACTAGTAAACTGAGAATAATAACTTAGTTAAGTCTCATGCTTCTGAATAAGTGGAATAGCAACTAAATCTTTAAATAATTTTGTGGAAAAATGTATCAAATAGTACTGAGAACAGTTATTCCATGCTCACGGAGCCTTTGTAGACACTACACAAAGGAAATAAGCCTGTAGGTCATTTCATGCAGTCGCCATAGCACTGACATGGAGATCTGACAAGGAGCATGGGATGAAGGCAGGAACCAGAGAGCCAATACTGTGATGTCACAGGTAAAATCTACAGCACAGTATTGGCAGAGTCAACTGAGCAGAGGCAGGAGGCCCTAAGTGAGACAAGAGTCATAGTCATCCATTAAGGTTGAAAGTACTGTCCTCCATTGCCCAAGCCAGCTCTTTTCCCTGTGGCCTTCTTGATTAGACAGTGTCTCTGACCCTCTATGTGTATCCTTGTCTGTCCCCAGAGCCCAAGGTGGTGTTTGCCAAGGAGCAGCAGGCAGCAGCTGAGGTGAAGGCAGAGGCAGGGGCCAGTGCCACACTGAGCTGCGAGGTGGCCCAGGCCCAGACTGAGGTGACATGGTTCAAGGACGGGAAGAAGCTGAGCTCCAGCTCGAAGGTGCGAGTGGAGGCCTCGGGCTGCTCCAGGAGGCTGGTGGTGCAGCAGGCAGGCAAGGCGGATGCTGGGGAGTACAGCTGTGAAGCCGGGGGACAGAAGGTGTCCTTCCATCTGGACGTCACAGGTGGGTGTACACAACTAAGCTAGCGTTGGATAGAGGGTGTTGAAGGCTGGCTATGGCTTAGATCTGTCCTGTTCCCTTTAGAAATTGCTTTATTATTACCTTTTAACCCTATGTATATGTGTGTGGGCGTGTGCACATGAGTGCAGGTACTCACTGAGTCCAGAAGAGGGCGCTGGATCCCCTGGAGCTGGAGTTAACAGGCAGCCAGGAGTAGTAGCCCAGTTTGGGTCCTGGGAACCAAACTTGGGTCCTCTGCAGGAGTATTATATACTCTTTATTGACAAACGTCCCTTGCTTTTCTCCTCTTTCCACTTCACCCTTAGCCTCTCTTGTTTCTTGTTTCTCCCACGTATGGCTAAGCTCAGGGGATCTTGCAGGAGGGACTGGTCTTCTGCAGCTTAGTGCTGTTTCCATAACTGCATTAGGAAATGCACTTCATACTGTGGGCAGTGCAGCTGAACAATCCTCTTCAGATCCCTGGGGCGGACGGTGGGGAGGGGAGGGGGCTCTGCTGAGATGTGGCAAGGTCCTTGACAGAATTAGCTAGTTTATTGATGAAGCAGAGAGAACAGTAAGCCAAGAGGCACTTGAGAGTCCCATGCAGGCACCAGTGGAGAAACACATTCCCTGTTGCTGTGTCTGTGATTTGGGGCCCTTGCATTTACTTAATCTGCAACTGAGATTAAATATTAGCCAAAGTACATGCTGGTGTATTCCCCACCCCCTCCCTTTTTTAACCCATAGAATTTGTTCTTGACAAAAATGGACTAGCCACATCTAACCATCTGTCACTGGGATCAGACCCATGGGTCATACCTACTATGAGAGAGGATAAGTGCTGTAATATATAAACAGATTCCTGAAATAAATATTAAGAAGAACAGTACTACCAAGAACGGGGTCTTCTTGCATTCCAGCTATACAGAGGACACAGACACTGATGGCTGGAGACATTCAGTGAGACAGACAGCCCAGCTCGCTCACTTTAGCAGATACCATGGCTGAAAATTACTCAGTGTAGGAAAAGGTATGGAGAGTCAGGATTTTCAGCTCAGCGAGGCATGTCCTACCAAGTCCTGGGGAGACTCTCCATTGCCACTGTGGAGGTTTCATGACTCACAGCCTTTCCATGGAGGACTGTAATAACCATGTCTCCCCTTGAGTGGTCCCAGCAGTGGTGACAGGCTATGTGGATAAACTGGGGTTGTGTGTTAAGAGGCTCCAGGGACTTTTCCTGGACACAGTGTGTAGAGCCTGGGCGATGTCCTGCCTTCGAGCTGCCCCATCCAGTATTTCTGTAGGTGGCCTTCTTGATCTAAACAGTGTCTCTGACCCTCTATGTGTATCCTTGTCTGTCCCCAGAGCCCAAGGTGGTGTTTCGCCAAGGAGCAGCAGGCACGCAGGAGGTGAAGGCAGAGGCAGGGGCCAGTGCCACACTGAGCTGCGAGGTGGCCCAGGCCCAGACTGAGGTGACATGGTTCAAGGACGGGAAGAAGCTGAGCTCCAGCTCGAAGGTGCGAGTGGAGGCCTCGGGCTGCTCCAGGAGGCTGGTGGTGCAGCAGGCGGGCAAGGCGATGCTGGGGAGTACAGCTGGAGGCCGGGGGACAGAAGTGTCCTTCCGTCTGGGTGTCACAGGTCAGTCCTTTGGGACAATCCACATATGCATTCATAATTATTACATCTTTTTGATATAATGAATTGCTTCTCTCATTAATGCATAGTGAACTCTGCATTTTCTGACTAATTTTATTTTGAACTCTGTTTAATGAGATCCAAGTCTAGCTACCCCTGCTTGCTTCAGGTTTCCATGTTTTTGATCCATCTCTTCTCAAGTCTGAATTTACCAGTAAAGTGTGTGTGTGTTTAAACTACAAAGAGTTCAGTATTAAAGCAATTAGTGACATATTTAAAAATAGTTTTAGATTTATTTGTTTTATTTTACGTGTATGAGCATTTCGCTTGAATGTCTGTTTGGGTACCAAGTGTGTGCCTTGTGCCCGTGGCGGTAGAAGGGTCAGATTCTCCATTACTGGAGTTACGGGTGGTTGTGAGCCACAAGGTATGTGCTGGGAGCTGAACCCAGATCCTCTGCAAGAGCATCAGGTCTCTTAACCGCTGAGCCATCTTTCTAGTCCCTGGATTTTATTTTTTAATCCAATAGGCTATCTGTCAGGGAGTGAAGGTCATTTACACTTAAGATTATTATTGAGAAGTGCTTTCTGATTCTTGCAATTTCATTGATCATTTTCCTGGTTGGCTGTTTTAGTTGGATTAATGTTCATTCATTCATTCATTCTTCTTCTTTCTTTTTTTTTTTTAAAGATTTATTTTTATTTTATGTGTTTGCATGCATGTACATACATTGTATGTATGCAGTGCTCACAGCGGCCAGAAGAGGGCATCAGATTCCTTGGAACTGGAGTGACAGATGGTTGTGAGTTGCCACATGGGGCTGGAAATTGAACCTGGTCTTCTGCAAGAACAGCCATTGCTCTTAACCCTGAGCCATCTTGCCAGACTCTTTTCTTTTTCCCCCTTCCCTATTTTTGTTAACGAGGTTTACTCATTTACTGGATTGGTCACAAGTGAATCTTTTGTAAGTCTCCTTTGTTCATCTACTCTTCTTGTGAAATGTATTAATCCACATGCTACTGTGATTAAGACTTTTTTCCTCCTCAGAGTTTAGGATTCCTATTAGAGTCTTAAGTAAGTGTTGTCTTGGATGCCACCAGTTACTTCAGTTTGTTTCTCTTGAGCTGTCCTTATTTCTGTCGATTTTAAGAGATAACTTTCTTGGAATAGTCCCTTTAGCTGGGACTATTCCTCCAGGGCATGGAATATACCATCCCTTGTTTTCCTAGGGTTGGGGGCTCCAACTGAGATGTCTGAGGTTATTCCTCATGGGTTTGCCTTTTCAAAAGTTATGACATTTTAAGTTGTTTGTGAGAGCACATGGTGCATACATGTTGAGAACGGAGTTATCTCGCAGGAGTCCGTTTTCTCTTCCAGGCAGGTTCTGGGGCTTGAACTCAGGCTGCCAAGCTTGGCAGCAAGCACTTTATTTGCTGCACCATCTCCCTGTTCCTCTTATGGCTTAACATTGTCTATGATGAGTTTTAGCACGTTCCTTATCATACATCATAGGAAAGACTCTCTGCATCACGTTTATTTGGGGGCTGTAAATACCCCATGTGTTCTGATACCCACATCTTTTAGTTGGGGATGTTTTTTTTACTATAATTTCATTGACTCATTTTCTATGCCTTTAGTTTGTACTTCATATTTTTCTACCCTATAGACTCATAGGCTTGATCTCTTGACCATATCCCAGAGTTCCTGGATGTTGTGGACTCATTTTTCTTTTCTTTACCACTGCCTGGCTGTAGCCTTTCCTGGTGTTCTCCACCCGTGATAGACTTTTGTATGCTTGATTAGCCTGTTTGTGGTACTTCCCAGTCTATTTTCAATTTTATTAACTGAAATTTTCATTTCTATCATATATATATATATTTCTATCATATACACATATGTATGTATGTATTGTATGTATGTATGTATGTATTTCAAGATCTTGATGCCCTTGTTCAGTTTCTTATGCATATTTTTGGCCATCTCTTCTGTGTTACAGATTTGTTTACATCCCGAACTGATTTCCTGGCCTCATCAATTTGTTTGTTTCCTCCTTGAACTCACTGGCCATCTTTTTGGGTAGATTAAATCATTTGTCTAGCGTGTCAGCCATTTTGGTGTCTTTGAACTCAGTAATTGAGGAGTGATGGTCCTTTGGGGGTGTTGTTTTGTGTTGCCCTCTTATGCCAAAATCATTGCCTAGCACGACACTTGAGAATGGTTCTAGACCACAGGTGGTGCAGGGGAAGCACGGCCATGCTTGCACGGGAGGTGACACTTTTAGATTCACTCTCATGTCAAAAGCATCGCCTTACCAGTCCCAAGTCCTATGAGGTATGCTGACATGCTTTGTGAAAATTATTAAACATTCTGAAGCAACTGCGAAGAAGATAAACTAAGTGCACACAGTCTGAGAGACCTGCAGGTGATCACTCTTGGTTCAAATGTAGCAAGGGATGCTTCTGTCCAAATGGGAAAATGAGGAGCCAAACCACGGTCAGAGATCATGTGGGGGCACGCTATACCAGATGCCGGGATGCTGCAAAATCTAAAATGAAACCAAAAGCAATAATGAGACCTAAATAATTAGTGGGTGAGCTCAGAGCAGTGTACAAGCAGATCTGCCCTCCACCTCCCCCCAACCCCAGCGACTGGTGAGGCACATGCACCACAGGGCAATAAAATCATACTGGATGCCCTCTTTGCCACTGAAGAGTCAAGTGCAGGTGGTTACAGGTGCCAGTGAGGGAAAACCATTGTAGCAAGGGTGACGGGCTTTCTTATGGTCTCAGGGTCAGGCAGAGTCCTGAGCAGATCCTAAGTGCCTTAACCGTAATGGCTACCGTTGCCTGCAGTGCAACTACCATGCTGGAGCTGCCCCTGAATTTGTGGCAGGATATGTGGATGAACTGGTTTTTGTTCCAAGAGACAATGGGGCTTCTCCTGGGCACAGCCAGTGGAGAGCATGGGGGATATTTTCCCACCTAGCCACCCATTCAGACCCTTTCTCTGTGTGGCCTGCCTGACCCTGTGTCCTTGTCTGTCCCCAGAGCCCAAGGTGGTGTTTGCCAAGGAGCAGCAGGCACGCAGCGAGGTGAAGGCAGAGGCAGGGGCCAGTGCCACACTGAGCTGCGAGGTGGCCCAGGCCCAGACTGAGGTGACATGGTTCAAGGACGGGAAGAAGCTGAGCTCCAGCTCGAAGGTGCGAGTGGAGGCCTCGGGCTGCTCCAGGAGGCTGGTGGTGCAGCAGGCGGGCAAGGCGGATGCTGGGGAGTACAGCTGCGAGGCCGGGGGACAGAAGGTGTCCTTTCGTCTGGATGTGCCAGGTTGGTATTAGCAGTCACCAGATCATACCTGTGACTGACCTTGTGCTCCTTCATTTTGGCTTTGTCTGTTGTACATTGTCTCTTCATGTTTCCTCTCTTATCCCCTGTGGTGAGCCTGGCAGTGACTGGGAGGTGCTACCCTGTATGGAACTGTCCACATGTGTATTTTGGGCAGTGTCTGTGTAGAGGAACCAAGAACATAAGGCTAATGGATATGGTTCAGGGACATGCGTCTGTGAGCTGTGGAGGTCTCTCTTTGAAGCAAATCTTTTTTATTTTCCTCAGCCAGAGCATTCTTTTTAACACCTCTTAAGATTTTAATGAGTACATTTAGATTTGAGAATAACTGTGAGGCTCGTGTCATGTCTACAAACTGAGGGATGACGTGCCTCAGAACAGCCCCATCGGGAAAGCAAACTCTGTCTACAGTACCTGTGTCAGTTCAGTAACGTGTCATTCCAGGCCCAGGCTGCTGCGTGGTCTCTGAGCTGACACTGCTCTCCCAATTCAAAGTTCAGGGACTTTAAGTAATGCAGAAGGGCGTGGTTCCCCATCCTCTGAGGCAAGCTTGCAACTGTAGTATATAAAAGAGCCAAGTGAAAGACCCACTGAGAATCTTTTTGACAAATGATTTGAAAGGACTATGACATCAATGTACGTATATAAGTGTCAAGAGTTCCACTAAATTGGCCAAATCTTATAGAAAAAAAAGTCCTAGGAATTCAACCTGTCCTATAACCTTTTATTTTATATTTATTGTGATTTAGATATGTTATATGGTGTGTTGTGTGTATATATGGCATATGTGTGTGTGTGCATGTTCACGTGTGAGTGTGAGTGTGCATGTGCCATAGTGCATGTGTGGAGGTCAGAGGGCAACCTCAGGTTTAGGTTTTCATTGAGGCAAATTCTTTTGTGGTTCACTACCATGTAGGCAAGGCTAGCTGACCCACAAACTTCCTGGGTTTCTCTTCCTTCTCCCATCTTGATGTAGGAACAGTGAGGTTTATCCGTAGAGTTGTCTAACCCAGTGCACTCCTATAACTTTTTAAAAAAATATTTATTATTTACCTTTTAAAAATTATTTATTATTTATTTAATGTATGTGAGTACACTGTTGCTGTCTTCAGACACACCAGAAGAAGTCATCAGATCCCATGACAGATGGTTGTGAGCCACCACGTGGTTGCTCGGAATTGAACTCAGGACCTCTGGAAGAGCAGTCAGTGCTCTTAACCACTGAGCCATCTCTCCAGCCCACTTCTATAACTTTTTAAAGAAATGAAACCTTTAAAAAGAGGGCATAGGAAAATAGTCAAGCTCAGTGAACTATGAGTAAATTGTACAAAATATTCTAAAAAGAAGTTATTATGTGGTCACAGTGAAATTTGTAGAGAAGACAAAGGCAATGAATGCTGCCAACTTAATTTACATTGATAATATAGTGTTGATACTAAAACAACATTGTTAAAATTGAGACCAACATTCTCTTATGCACACTGGATACAACATGCAGACCCAGATTTGGCAAAGTGAACAGAGTGGTTATGCTAGAAGCTTAGTATGCAGGGAAGAGAGTTCTAATCCAGGAGAGCAAGATTTGGTTTAAGATTAGAGTGTGAAAATTAATAAGATGGGTTTTTTTTTTTAAAAAAAAAAAAGGAAAAAATCTTGTGCCTTTAAAAAGTGCAGAATAAAACGTTCCATAAAATTGTGCATCATATATCAAAGACAAAGTTCATTCTTTTAGTGGAAGTGTGACTCAGTGAGAGAGACTGACCTAGCTCCTCAGACCCTTGCTCCTCAATAAACAGAACAAAACAAGACAAAAAAACAAACAAAAAAAAATCAAAAAAACAAAACCTGTTAAGGTCGGAATAAAAGAGACTCCTAAATCTCCTGAAGGGTGCTAAACAGAGTTGCAGACACCACGAGAGCTGCAGTTCTGTAAGGTTTCTCTCCAGTGAAGATTTCTAAGGGCCTTATTGTTACAATCCATATCCAACATGAAGAAGACCACAAATTAAGAAATACCTTTATCTTAAAGGAAGGTGTCACAGGTGATAGGGTGACACAGTGGCAAAGGACAGCTCAGAACTGCAGGAATACCGTGTTATAATTCTGGTTCTGTGCTTATGGAGGCATGTTTAGCCCTTTGAGGGGAACTTCTTTTAGGAAGAAATAGGAACAGATCAATGGTGTGATAAATTAGTTATGTTTATTATTTTCTTTTTAAAGAAGATTTATTTTTATTTTATGTGCATGGGTGTTTTGCCTTAACGAATACCATGTGTACTACATGTGTTCAGTGCCCGATGAAGCTAGAAAAGGGCATTGTATTCTTTGGAACTGGAATTATAGATAGTTATTAGCTGCTATGTGGGTGCCGGGAATCGAACCTGGATCCTCTGGAAGAGCAGCCAGTGCTCCTAATGCTGGAGCCAGCTCTCTAGACCAAGAGAGGTATTTGTTCTTGATGACTGTCAAAGTGAAGATCTTTTGGTGGTGTGAAAATTGGTAAGTTGATTTCAAGGCCCAAGTGGAGTCACAGGAGTCTTGAAGAAAGAATATTTCATCTACTAAACGTCCAGGGTTATTCTGATGCTGCCATATTGGAGACAGCTGAACCTTAATATAGGTGTGGGTAACAGCTCCAGAAGTGGAACAGGGAACCTGACGACAGACCAGGATAGCCAGGCTCCCACCCTTCCTTTTTGTGTGTTTTTGACCATGGCTCTGACCAGGGTCATGTGCTGTTAGGCAATAGTGATGAGATCGCGCAGCTGTACACATAAATGCAGGACGTACACGTAGAATGGATGCGTTCCTATCTCACAAAGACAACAGCAACCCCAGCTGCAGCCGACTCCAGGGTGAAGGGTGACAAGCTCCGAGTAGAACTGTGGGATATACAAGACTGCAGAATAGAATTACAGGATATAAATGTGCCAGGCATGAAGGACAACAGCACTTTTACTTCTGCCGAAACACTGTGTCTGTGTAGCCTAGGAGATGCCTTATGTCATCAAAAGATATCACTTGAAAGGGAAAACAAAGGCTCATGGCTGACAGGAAGACACTCGTTCTCTGTGACGAGATCCTTAATGTGAAAGTATGTGGTAAGCACAAAAGGATGGTGAAAATGGCTGACAATGGTATTGGTCACTACATACTGTTAGGCCAGGAGGACCAAGCACTAATAGCCCAAACTGCCCCATATAGACAGCCCAGTCCCTTCCTGATACAGCAGTGTACAGTGCTCGGGGCAGGCAAGGGCATGGAGCGTCAGGGACTCTCAGCCCTGGTGGTGATGTCCCTCCATGGAAGTGTTTTGTTGTCATGGAAGTGAGGGGCAGAGACACATATACTCTGACCCTGTGGTTCCTCCCTCAAGGAGCCTAGCTTCAGACACTCTGTCACATGCCCTTCTGCAGTGTAAGCGTCCTATGTGGATGATCTGACTTTGTACTGAGGCCTTGGAGCTTCTCCTGGGCATAGCCAGTGCAGAGCCTGTAGGAAGTTCTGTCCTCCAGCCGACCCATTCAAATTGTTTCCCCATGTGGCCTTCTTGACCTAGACAGTGTCTCTGACTCTGTACATCTGTCTGTCCCAGAGCCCAAGGTGGTGTTTGCCAAGGAGCAGCAGGCACGCAGCGAGGTGAAGGCAGAGGCAGGGGCCAGTGCCACACTGAGCTGCGAGGTGGCCCAGGCCCAGACTGAGGTGACATGGTTCAAGGACGGGAAGAAGCTGAGCTCCAGCTCGAAGGTGCGAGTGGAGGCCTCGGGCTGCTCCAGGAGGCTGGTGGTGCAGCAGGCGGGCAAGGCGGATGCTGGGGAGTACAGCTGCGAGGCCGGGGGACAGAAGGTGTCCTTCCGTCTGGATGTCACAGGTGGGTGTTACACAACTAAGCTAGCGTTGGATAGGGGTGTTGAAGGCTGGCTATGGCTTAGATCCTGTTCCTGTTCCCTTTAGAAATTGCTTTATTATTACCTTTTAACCCTATGTATATGTGTGTGGGTGTGTGCACATGAGTGCAGATACTCACTGAGTCCAGAAGAGGGCGCTGGATCCCCTGGAGCTGGAGTTACAGGCAGCCAGGAGTAGTAGCCCAGTTTGGGTCCTGGGAACCAAACTTGGGTCCTCTGCAAGAGTATTATGTACTCTTTATTGACAAACGTCCCTTGCTTGTCTCCTCTTTCCACTTCACCCCTTAGCCTCTCCTGTTTCTTGTTCTCCCACGTATGGCTAAGCTCAGGGGATCTTGCAGGAGGGACAGGGTCTTCTGCAGCTTAGTGCTGTTTCCATAACTGCATTAGGAAATGCACTTCATACTGTGAGCAGTGCACCATGAACAATCCTCTTCAGATCCCTGGGGCGGACGGTGGGGAGGGGAGGGGCTCTGCTGAGATGTGGCAAGGTCCTTGACAGAATTAGCTAGTTTATTGATGAAGCAGAGAGAACAGTAAGCCAAGAGGCACTTGAGAGTCCCATGCAGGCACCAGTGGAGAAACACATTCCCTGTTGCTGTGTCTGTGATTTGGGGCCCTTGCATTTACTTAATCTGCAACTGAGATTAAATATTAGCCAAAGTACATGCTGGTGTATTCCCCACCCCCTCCCTTTTTTAACCCATAGAATTTTGTTCTTGACAAAAATGGACTAGCCACATCTAACCATCTGTCACTGGGATCAGACCCATGGGTCATACCTAGTATGAGAGAGGATAAGTGCTGTAATATATAAACAGATTCCTGAAATAAATATGAAGAAGAAACAGTACTACCAAGAACGGGGTCTTCTTGCATACCGGCTATACAGAGGAACACAGACACTGATGGCTGGAGACATTAGTGAGACAGACAGCCCAGGAGCTCACTTTAGCAGATGCCATGGCTGAAAATTACTCAGTGTAGGAAAAGGTATGGAGAGTCAGGATTTTCAGCTCAGCGAGGCATGTCCTACCAAGTCCTGGGGGAGACTCTCCATTGCCACGGTGGAGGTTTCATGACTCACAGCCTTTCCACGGAGGACTGTAATAACCATGTCTCCCCTTGAGTGGTCCCAGCAGTGGTGACAGGCTATGTGGATAAACTGGGGTTGTGTGTTAAGAGGCTCCAGGGACTTTTCCTGGACACAGTGTGTAGAGCCTGGGCGATGTCCTGCCTTCGAGCTGCCCCATCCAGTATTTCTGTAGGTGGCCTTCTTGATCTAAACAGTGTCTCTGACCCTCTATGTGTATCCTTGTCTGTCCCCAGAGCCCAAGGTGGTGTTTGCCAAGGAGCAGCAGGCACGCAGCGAGGTGAAGGCAGAGGCAGGGGCCAGTGCCACACTGAGCTGCGAGGTGGCCCAGGCCCAGACTGAGGTGACATGGTTCAAGGACGGGAAGAAGCTGAGCTCCAGCTCGAAGGTGCGAGTGGAGGCCTCGGGCTGCTCCAGGAGGCTGGTGGTGCAGCAGGCGGGCAAGGCGGATGCTGGGGAGTACAGCTGCGAGGCCGGGGACAGAAGGTGTCCTTCCGTCTGGACGTCACAGGTCAGTTGTTTGAGGACACTAACGTTGCTCATTTGGATGAGATACTAAGACTGACTAATAACCTGAAGGACCCTGACACTACTGCAGGGGGCTTACCCTCTGCGAGCCTTAAATCCTTCACATTCTGTTTTCACATCCATGGCTTGGCTATGTCAGCAGAAGCTGATGCAACTAAGTCAGGAGAGCTGAGTCCTTGTTTTTATGTGGTAGTGTTTATCATCCCAAAACATCCCAGGTGTTCTCTGCATTGCTGACTGGTGCCCAGGGATATCCGCCTGGTGTTTAGGACTGGGGTAAGCGAGATCTGTCTCTACACTCTGAGAATGTCCAAGTGTCTGCAGGTCCTGCATGCCCTAATCCAGCATGAACAGTCTTGTTCATAAGGAGGATTTCCATTCAATTTAAATACAACTAGGGAAATCTTGATTCCTCTAATCATAATTGGATTTCTTATAACAAAAGCTGGCTTATGTTGTTTCCGGTGCTGGTACCTGACTACTCTTTCCTGATTTCTGAGATGTAAAGGTCTGTGCGTGTACTGACGTGTACACACATCGTATTGCGGTGTCTGTGTGTCGTAAGGAAAGAGCAGAGGGCTTGGGGCATGCTGCTCTGACAGTAGACAGCTCTCTGTGGACAGAGTCTCATTTTCTAAAGGCCGGTTAGAAAACTGGTCAGTAACAGTGCTCTCCTTGGAGCATCATTTGGAAAAAGCGGAAGACATAGCTTATGGATTTTTTTCCCCATCCTAGAGAAACAAGGTGAGTTCCGGTCTTGGGGTTCTCTGTCCACAGTGTCCTTAGGAGTTCGTCTGTCTGTACCTCCCCCACTCATTAGAAATCTGAGACGTGCATTTGTCTTCCTTCATTAAGGATTCTTCTCTTACAGTGACACTGTGGGTGTTACTAGATAACATTCCAAGTATCCCATCAATAGGAAATGGTTTCTGAATAAACATACCGACAAAACAAAATAAAACAAGACAAAAAAAAAAAAAGGGAAAAATGCTTTGTATCTTTACTAAGTTTTATTTTCAAAGAATATGAAAAATTAAAAAATAAAACTATTCAGCTATTTTCTAGAAGTTGTATAAAAAGTGGCACAAAAAGAAATAGAAAATTTGAAAGGTCATAGTGTCTTTTTGAAATATAATTATAAAAACTAGTTTACTGGGGCTGGAGAGATGGCTCAGAGGTTAAGGGCATTGGCTGCTCTTCCAGAGGTCATGAATTCATTTTCCAGCACCCACATAGTAGCTCACAACCATCTGTAGTGAGATCTGGCACCCTCTTCTGGCATGCAAGTGTACATGCACATAATAAATCTACAAACAAACAAACAAACAAACAAAAAACCCCAAAGGTAATTTACCACAGAAAGGGGGTATGGATAAATCTTATCAAATGTTCTAGAAGGTACTTATTAATTCTGGTGCTTTATTGCACAGTAAGATGATTCTACTTGACAATAATGTATAATGCATTTCCAAACAGCTAAGAGGGTTTAAAATGTTCTTACCACAAGACATAATAAATAGTTGGTACAGTAGATATATTAAATTATCTTGTTTTGATTACGATGTAGACAGGTTATTGAAACATTACATTGTGCCCTATAATTTATTATTTGTTGATTAAAAATGGAAAAAAAAAAAAGAAAGAAAGAAACCAGTGAGATGAACCAGAGGGCAAAGGTTCTCGCCACCAAGTCTGATGGCGTGAATTTGATCCCCAGGACCCAGTGAGTCAGTCTTGCCTCTTTGAGGCTCTTGGACCTCAGTTATCTCCGCACCAAGGACCAAATATCCATCACAGGAGCCTTGGGAAACACACCACACCCCAACACAGCACAGGGAAAATGTGTCACGCAACTGTAGTGATAATAATGTACTGTGTGCTTGAAAATAGCTGAAAGAGTACATTTCAAATGTTTACACACAAAAAAATGATATGAATGTGGAAATATATGTTGGTTACTTTTTATTGTCAACTTGATATAATCAAGAGTCTCTTGGGAAGAGGGATGACCCAGAACAAACTGGCCTGTGGCCATGTCTAAGGAATTGTTTTGGTTGGTGATTAAGGTGGGAGGACCCAGTCCACTGTGGATATCTGACCTAGGCAAGTGGCCTGGGCTATGTAAAAAAAATAAACAAAACCCAAAAATAAACAAAAATGAGAGAATGAGCCAGCAACAGCATTCCTCCATGGTTTCTGCTCCACTTCCTGTTTGAGCTCCTCTCCTGATTCTCCCTAGTGCTGACTCATGACCTATAATATGCTCCGATTAACCCTTTTCTCCCCAACCCCTTTTCTCCACAAGTTGCTTTTGGTTGTGGTGTTTATCACAGCAATAGAAAGCAAACCAGAATGTGATGGACATTTTATCCAGCTTGACTTAATTGTTTCTCACTGTAACATATAACAAGTCCCATCATTCTCCATAAACATGTACGGAAGGTGTCAGACACAATAGAGGACACTGAGACAGAAATTCTTTCAGGCATTAGGATTTATTTAACACCATGTACAGACAGACAAACAGAAAACAGTGTGGTAGGTGGTCTGAAGAGGAATCAGGGTCCACATGGCAGATGGCGAGTCTCTACTACCACCTCTTTGAGGATGAGAGGTTTTAGAGCAGGAATCTACAATCAGAGTCAGGAAAGGGTCTGGGGGCAGAGGGCATGGCCACTAACAGCCACTGGGATGTAAACTCACTTCCCCAGGCAGGAAAAGTGTGCACGTGGCGTCTCTTAGCTAGAGGCATTGGGCAGCATCTCAGTCAGGAGCCTGTCAGTGTCTCTGAGAGGGAAAGGCTGCTGCTGTGGGTTGTGAAGTCCTGAGCAGCAGCTGAATTCTAACAGTGCATTAATGTAATGTGCAGTTCTGGGTTTCAGTTAAAGCGTTAATAAAAAGCCCAAGTCAACATGTAGAAAACATTTTCAACTGTCTGTTGTCTTGACAACACCGGTGGAAGGAGAAATTTTAAAGACTTTTAACAACACAAAAAGTCCATTTCCAATTCCAAATCTAAAAAGGAGATAGAATCCTGCATACAAAGACCAATGTAAAGACCATTCTTCACTATATACTAGCAGTGAACATCTTGCAAAGTGAGTTTAAAAGCTTTCAAGTATCTTCAAAAGTATCATGTGTATAATGCCAAGTCTGGCATCAGGTGGGCAGAGACTTGGTGTGGTAGATTACTAAACATTCTTGAGAGATGTCAAGCTCTACAGGGACGGATAGAAATGAAATGGGTTTTGCAGGTGTCCAGTTTCCATCACCACGGGACAATTGCTGTGGGGTGGGTTGAAAATGACATTTCTCAGGCTAGCTGCAGCCAGCACAGTTGAGAGGAGAGCTGGTGGTAAACAGTTGTCGTTAGGTACAAGACGGCCACAGACGTATGTCTTTAATAAGACAGAATAGCAAGGGCTGGAGAGATGATTGGGAGCACTGGCTGCTCTTCCAAGGACCGATGTTCAATTCCTAGCACCCACATGGCAGCTCCCAAGTGTCTGTAAATCCAGTCTGGGAGTGGTATGTGATGCCCTCTTCTGGCCTCTGTGTGTACTGCATGCATTTGGTGCCCAGACATACATGCAGGCAAAACACCCATAGACATTAAAAAAAATAAAAATAAAAATAAAAATAAAAAAGAGGGCCAAGATCACAGCCAATCTAGTTTTGTGAATCTTAGATTTATTTGTGATTCTAGAGTTTAGTCCAGGGTGTCTCTGCCCCAGAACATGGGCAGGTTATGTTTACAGCCAGAGAAGAGGCAGTGGCGTACAGAGACAGCCTGTTAGCTTTCAGCTGGTGTCTCTCTGGTCTGACCATATTAGGGGACTTGGGTTCTTGTCACAAGAATAACTTATAGTCTGATAACTTCAAGATAAGTTAGAGTTGGACAACAAAACAAAACAAAACAAAACAAAACAAAACACTCTAGACTGAATCTAATCCAGTTTAATACAACAAGACAACAGACTCTCAATGCAAGAATGGTTAGCAGGGACTAAGAGAACCTAGGCATTTAGAAGAACCAGTGTCTTGGGTACTGTTCTATTGCTCTGAAGAGACACTATGACCAAGGCCACTGGTAAAAGAAAGCATTTAATTTGGGGGCTCACAATCCCAGAGGATTAGTCTATGGTCACCATGGAGAGAGCATGGTAGCAGACAGACATGCACGTTGCTGGAGCAGTAGCTAGAGCTTACATCTGGTCCATCAGCATAGGGCAGAGGGCTGACTGGAAATGGGGTTTTTGAGACCTCACAGATCTATTGTGGTTTTGTGCTGAGAGGGACTGTGGCTTCTCCTGGGATCAGTCAGTAAAAAACCTAAACAATGTCCCACCCTCCCACTGTACCATCCAGTACTCTCATTGGTGTGGCCTCCTGATCAATGATATATGTGACCCTGTGCATCTGTTTGTCCCCAGAGCCCAAGGTTGTTTTTGCCAAGGAGCAGCAGGCACGCAGCGAGGTGAAGGCAGAGGCAGGGGCCAGTGCCACACTGAGCTGCGAGGTGGCCCAGGCCCAGACTGAGGTGACATGGTTCAAGGATGGGAAGAAGCTGAGCTCCAGCTCGAAGGTGCGAGTGGAGGCCTCGGGCTGCTCCAGGAGGCTGGTGGTGCAGCAGGCGGCAAGGCAGATGCTGGGGAGTACAGCTGTGAGGCTGGGGGACAGAAGGTGTCCTTCTGTCTGGACGTCACAGGTGGGTGTTGAGCCACTATGTTGACCTTGTGGGAGTTTAGTGACATGAACAGGGCCAATTCTGTGAACCTTCTGTTGCACATTACCTCTTCAGTTCTCTCCTTTTTTTTTTTTTTAATCTCCATGTTCAGTCCAGCCTTGAGCAGGGCCGGTTATGGCAAGAGTGTCCCAGGAAGGTCCTTTCCTTCTTGTGTGTCTGGAGAGATGCTCCCAGGTTGGAGAGTTTCATCTTTGTCATGTCTTCCCAGAGCCTTCCTAACATCCCTTGAGGTATCTGTTATCTGGGCTGCTTTGGACTGTGCTGGGCTCTCATGTGCACCCGAGAGCATGCTCTCTCTTCAGAGCGATTTCAGTGTCTCTGAATGTGATGAGGGGAAGTTTTTAACCTCCTAATTGTACTCAGACATCCCCAGCTTGGGTTTCAGGTCACCCCAGGTTTGGTGTCTGGGCACTCCCTTTACCTTTCTCATGGAGACCTCTGTACATCCCAGTGTGGCAGTGCCAGCATCCATGTTTCATGGCTGTGCCTGTGCAGAGGACCAACAGCAAGGCCCCCGTGATACGTACTTCTGAGCTCCAGCTCTCTCTGTACAGCTAATCTGGTTTTTCTTTTGCCTCAACCACAACCTTATGCATGGATTATACCTCTTAAGAATTTGTTTTGTACGTTTAGAAATTTTAAAGATTATGTAGCTCATTCTACAAATGACAGTTCCTATCAGGAAAGTAACCTTGTTCCACAATATTCTACAATATCCTCCAAACTGTCTAGAAATTCAGGCACCTATCTTTTCCTGCTGGGCCACGGATAAGATCTGTGAGCTGACATTACTTTCCTTTGTGAGAAGCATTCAGCCTTGAGAGCTAGTGAGGGCTCAGCAGGTTTAAGGACCTTGCCACCAAGTTCTCTGTAGTTCAGTCCCCCAGTGAGCACGAACACATGCACGCGCGCAGCACACACACACACACACACACACACACGAGTAGCATGTCCTATATAAATAAAAAAAATGTTATAAAAGAAAATTTAGCCTGAAGAGCGTGGCTTGAAGTCCCCTCTGAGGCACAAGCACATGGCAGTTTGGGGTTGAGTTATATGACATGCTTTGTTTGTGAGAGGATCAAATGAAGGGTCCCGGTTGACAAATGGTATGAGGGAGTTATGACACGGTTTTATGCAGGCAAATTTTGAAGAGTTTCTTTAAACCAATCAGTTCCTTAGAAATGTTATCAGAATGGATACAAATTCTGTAGGAGAGGGGCTGGGAAGATTGCTCAGCTGTTAGGAGCACACACTACTCTTGTGGTAGACCTGAGTTCAAATCCTAGCACCCACATCAGGTCACAACTGCTTGGAACTCTAGCTCTAGAGGGTCGAACTTCTCTGACTCAGAGCACCTGTAGTCAGACACACACATACACACACACACACACACACACACACACACACCTGTGCACGACTCCCCTTATATACACATACATACATACATATGCACACATACTCACATATGCACACACACTCATACATATACACATTTACACATTCATGCATACACACTCATACACATCACATACACATACATACAACACTCATACACACACATACACACACAAATACACCCACACCCATACATTCACATATATATATATACACAAATACACTTATACACAAGTATACACATTCACACACATATATGCACATACACACAAATGTGCACACACACTCAAATTAAAAAAATTGAACTCAGGACCTCTGGAAGAGCAGTCAGTGCTCTTAACCACTGAGCCATCTCTCCAGTTCATTCCTATAACTTTTTAAAGAAATGAAACCTTTAAAAAAGAGGGCATAGGAAAATAGTCAAGCTCAGTGAACTATGAGTAAATTGTACAAAATATTCTAAAAAGAAGTTATTATGCGGTCACAGTGAGATTTGTAGAGAAGACAAAGGCAATGAATGCTGCCAACTTAATTTACGTTGATAATATAGTGTTGATACTAAAACAACATTGTTAAAAATTGAGACCAACATTCTCTTATGCACACTGAATACAACATGCAGACCCAGATTTGGCAAAGTGAACAGAGCGGTTATGCTAGGAGCTTAGTATGCAGGGAAGAGAGTTCTAATCCAGGAGAGCAAGATTTGGTTTAAGATTAGAGTGTGAAAATTAATAAGATGGTTTTTAAAAAAAAAAAAAAGAAAGAAATCTTGTGCCCTTAAAAAGTGCAGAATAAAACGTTTGATAAAATTGTGCATCATATATCAAAGACAAAGTTCATTCTTTTAGTGGAAGTGTGACTCAGTGAGAGAGACTGACCTAGCTCCTCAGACCCTTGCTCCTCAATAAACAAAACAAGACAAAAAAACCTGTTAAGGTTGGAATAAAAGAGACTCCTAAATCTCCTGAAGGGTGTTAAGCAGAGTAGCAGACACCACGAGAGCTGCAGTTCTGTAAGGCTTCTCTCCAGTGAAGATTTCTAAGGGCCTTATTGTTACAATCCATCTCCAACATGAAGAAGAGCACAAATTAAGAAATACCTTTATCTTAAAGGAAGGTGTCACAGGTGATAGGGTGACACAGTGGCAAAGGACAGCTCAGAACTGCAGGAACACTGTGTTATAGTTCTGGTTCGGTGCCTATGGAGGCATGTTTAGCCCTTTGAGGGGAACTTCTTTTAGGAAGAAATAGGAACAGATCAATGGTGTGATAAACTAGTTATGTTTATTATTTTCTTTTTAAAGAAGATTTATTTTTATTTTATGTGCATGGGTGTTTTGCCTTAACGAATACCATGTGTACTACATGTGTTCAATGCCCGATGAAGCTAGAAAAGGGCATTGTATTCTTTGGAACTGGAATTATAGATAGTTATTAGCTGCTATGTGGGTGCCGGTATTCGAACCTGGATCCTCTGGAAGAGCAGCCAGTGCTCCTAATGCTGGAGCCAGCTTTCTAGACCAAGAGAGGTATTTGTTCTTGATGACTGTCAAAGTGAAGATCTTTTGGTGGTGTGAAAATTGATAAGTTGATTTCAAGGCCCAAGTGGAGTCACAGGAGTCTTGAAGAAAGAATATTTCATCTACTAAACGTCCAGGGTTATTCTGATGCTGCCATATTGGAGACAGCTGAACCTTAATATAGGTGTGGGTAACAGCTCCAGAAGTGGAACAGGGAACCTGATGACAGACCAGGATAGCCAGGCTCCCACCCTTCCTTTTTGTGTGTTTTGACCATGGCTCTGACCAGGGTCACGTGCTGTTAGGCAATAGTGATGAGATCACGCAGCTGTACACATAAATGCAGGACGTACACGTAGAATGGATGTGTTCCTATCTCACAAAGACAACAGCAACCCCAGCTGCAGCGGACTCCAGGGTGAAGGGTGACAAGCTCCGAGTGGAACTGTGGGATATACAAGACTGCAGAATAGAATTACAGGATATAAATGTGCCAGGCATGAAGGACAACAGCACTTTTACTTCTGCTGAAACACTGTGTCTGTGTAGCCTAGGAGATGCCTTATGTCATCAAAAGATATCACTTGAAAGGGAAAACAAAGGCTCATGGCTGACAGGAAGACACTCGTTCTCGGTGACGAGATCCTTAATGTGAAAGTATGTGGTAAGCAGAAAAGGATGGTGAAAATGGCTGACAATGGTATTGGTCACTACATACTGTTAGGCCGGGAGGACCAAGCACTAACAGCCAAAACTGCCCCCTATAGACAGCCCAGTCCCTTCCTGATACAGCAGTGTACAGTGCTCGGGGCAGGCAAGGGCATGGAGCGTCAGGGACTCTCAGCCCTGGTGGTGATGTCCCTCCATGGAAGTGTTTTGTTGTCATGGAAGTGAGGGCAGAGACACATATACTCTGACCCTGTGGTTCCTCCCTCAAGGAGCCTAGCTTCAGACACTCTGTCACATGCCCTTCTGCAGTGTAAGCGTCCTATGTGGACGATCTGACTTTGTACTGAGGCCTTGGAGCTTCTCCTGGGCATAGCCAGTGCAGAGTCTGTAGGAAGTTCTGTCCTCCAGCCGACCCATTCAAATTGTTTCCCCATGTGGCCTTCTTGACCTAGACAGTGACTCTGACTCTGTACATCTGTCTGTCCCCAGAGCCCAAGGTGGTGTTTGCCAAGGAGCAGCAGGCACGCAGCGAAGTGACGGCAGAGGCAGGGGCCAGTGCCACACTGAGCTGCGAGGTGGCTCAGGCCCAGACTGAGGTGACATGGTTCAAGGACGGGAAGAAGCTGAGCTCCAGCTCGAAGGTGCGAGTGGAGGCCTCGGGCTGCTCCAGGAGGCTGGTGGTGCAGCAGGCGGGCAAGGCGGATGCTGGGGAGTACAGCTGCGAGGCCGGGGGACAGAAGGTGTCCTTCCGTCTGGACGTCACAGGTGGGTGTTGAGATTCTAAGCCTCGTGTGGAAGTGATGACTGGCTCATGTCCATGACTGACTCTGTGCCTCTGTTAAGTTTGGTCTCTTTACTCCTCTGTACTTAAGGCCCACGGTGAGCCATGACCGACCATGGCTGACTCTATGATCTTTCCGTTACACAGTATCTCTTCACATCACCCTCCTTCCCATTCCCATGTTTAGTCCAGTGTACAGCTGGACATTGAATGGGAAGAGTGTCCCAGGAAAGTCTTTTCCTTCCTATATGTCTGGAGAGATGCTCTTGTGTTGGGGGTTTCATCTTTGTCATGTATTTGTTTCTGCCCAGAGCCTTCTTAATGCTTCTGTCTCCATCTTAGTGGTACTTGCCAAAACCCAGCAGGTTCATCACTTGGCTGCATCAAGCTTTACTCTGGGGGAAAACTAGCTCTGAGTAGACACAGTGGATTATTTAAGATCTCAGAATAATCTGGGTGGTGGCATCTCATGCCTTTAATCCCAGCACTTGGGAGGCAGAGGCAGGTGGGTCTCTATGAGTTTGAGGCCAGCCTGGTCTACAGAGTGAGTTCTAGGACATCCAGGGCTACACAAAGAAACCCTGTGTCAAAAACGAAAAAAGAAAGAGAAAAATCTCACAGTAAGATTAAATAAGATAGAAATGCACTCAACACAAATGGAAGTCAACACTTTGATCTCAGATGAAACTGTACATTAGTGTATCTTCCATCTGACACACGGCAGATGGGGAAGACGCTTGGAACGTTGCAGGCACTGCCTTAGTATGTGAATATATAAAGAGCACCTAAACTATGAGTGGGCAGAAAAGCACTATTAGCCATAGAGTGAATGTCATATCCTGGAAGCTGGAGCACTGGTGGCCAGAGCCAGGAATGGTCCTCCACTTGGTGAGGCAGGAACACAAGGTAGAACCACAGAGAATCAAGGCTGCATCCGTAACACTGCAGCGCCTGATTCTCAGAGCAGGCAAGGGTATGGCGCATCAGGAACTCTCTGCACTGGCGAGGATGTGCCCTGCACAGTCCTGGGGACACACACCCTTGTCACTGTAGGGCAAATGAGCCCTTTGCTTTTTACAGAAACCATAGCAGAACCCTCTATGGTGGGTGTAGGCTGTGTGGATGGACTGTGGCTTGTGCTGAGGGGTGCTGGGACTTCTTAAGCACATCAAGTGCAGAGCCTGGAAGGTGTTCTCTCCTATGGCTACCACATCCAATCCTTTCCCCTGTGTGGCCTTTCTGACCTAGACAGTTCTCTGATCCCTGTGTGTCCCACCTATCTCTAGACACCAAGCTGGTGTTTGCCAAGGAGCAGCAGGCACGCAGCGAGGTGAAGGCAGAGGCAGGGGCCAGTGCCACACTGAGCTGCGAGGTGGCCCAGGCCCAGACCGAGGTGACATGGTTCAAGGACGGGAAGAAGCTGAGCTCCAGCTCGAAGGTGCGAGTGGAGGCCTCGGGCTGCTCCAGGAGGCTGGTGGTGCAGCAGGCGGGCAAGGCGGATGCTGGGGAGTACAGCTGTGAGGCCGGGGGACAGAAGGTGTCCTTCCGTCTGGACGTCACAGGTGGGTGTCATTGTATTCAGGGCAGAGATGCAGCCGAAAACTCAGAGGTGCAAGGGTTCCTTATCTGGTTTTTACAGGCTAGTTTCAGTTCCTTTTATTCCTCTCCTGTCTCCTGTACTCTGGGGACAGAGCCTCTTTCTCACACACCCCTAATGTCTCCCAACAGTTCAGTCCACCTCCACTGCCTTCCTTGTCACTGGTTCTGTGGGGCTGGCTTCTTCAGCTGCAAGAGCCGTTATCCCTCAAGTTCTGGGGGAAAGGCCCAGTTCTTTGTCCCTGTGGGCTGTGAGTGTCCTAGCCTGAGCTCAGAGCCTGCTCTTCCTGTTGCTGGTCCATGGACTCTACTGTGGCCCTGGAGTCCTGGTAGTTCAGTGGTAGGTTGGTCCTGTGTGATGGTCCCAGCTTAGAAGCCTGTTTTGGCCTGCTGCTGGGTCAGAATGACCTGCTTCTGCCTTGTCCCCTCTCTCCTGCTCTTCGCCTCCCCCCACTCTCTCAGCACATCCATCCCCTCTACACTCGTTCCTGTTTAATGTGGTGCCTGGATTATTGTTGTTACCTGGTAACCTTGGTCATCTACCTGATGGACACTTGAAGAAGAAAGGGTTCCTCTAGGTTTATTCTTTGAGGTCATCCTGTCTGTTATGGAAGGGGCAGCTATGGTGTCAGAAACATGAGGCAACTTGTCACTTCCACAGCCAAGAAGCAGACAGAGATGGCTGATGTGAGTGTTCAGCTCTCTTCCCCCTTTCTGTTCACGTTCAGTTAGGGCTCCCAGCCCACATGTAGGGTCAGTCTCCCTTCAGCTAAACCTCCCAGGGAACACTTTCTCTCCCTCCCTTACACAACACACACACACACACACACACACACACACACTACACACATATATACACCACATATACACACACACCACACATAGACACCACACAGATAACACACACACACACACACACACACACACACACACACACACACACACAGAGAGACATCATACACCACATTCACATCACACAGATGTATACCACACACACACACACACACACACACACTATACACATATATACACCACATATACATACACACCACACATAGATACCACACACACCACACATATACAGACATCATACACCACATACACATCACACAGATGTACACCACACACACACACACACACACACACACACACACTATACACATTTATACACCACATATACACACACAGCACATAGACACCACACAGATACACACACACACACACACACACACACACACACACACACACACACAGTGTGCTTCATGGGACAGGAGAGATGGCATAGTGGTTAAGAAACTCGCTGTCCTGCTGAGGACCTGGGTTTTATTCCCAGCACCCGTATGGCTCACCTGTAACTCCAGTTCCACGAGTTCTGATGCTATTTTCTGGTCTCTATGGGCACTGCACACACATACATATATTCTCAATGACACACAAGACACATAAAAATTTTTAAAAAGGAATGCTTCATAATGCTCTAGATGTTTCTAAATCCAACCAGGCAGACATTTGAAATTAACCACCTCAGGATCTATCACCCCACACCTTCCCACTTCCAGGAAGGCTCACAAAGATGTTTTTGCAGGCCTGACACTACCTTGTAAGACTGGCTGCTACCACACCCTCCCAGCTGTTTGTCTCTGACTGCTGTCCTTGACACCCTACAGCTGAAGCACGTGGTCTTTTTAAGGGCACCTGCTGGGTGAGGCTCTGCCAAACCATCCCAGTCTCCTCAGACACCCACCCTAACTTTTGCCAATAGCGTTTTGCCCCAGGCTATCTTCTCAGGCTGCCTCTATGGACTTCCAATCTCATCCCAGACCAGGTCTGTCATGCTCTGGAGGGGTAGCTGTGTCCTCTTCTATGACATGCTGGCCTCTGGATCGAAGTCCCCTGGAGGGACAGGACTGCTGGGTTCTTGATTAGGATGGTGCTGGTGATCATGGTCCTTAGGAGAGACATGTCCATGCTGGCTCAACAGAGCGACAGCAACTAGCACTCACTGTTGTTAGAGAGTGGCTTATGTCCCACTAACTTCTTCTCTTCAGAACCAGAGCCTGAGTCCCAAATTCCAGAGAGGCCCAGCCGCAGGGAGCCTCTGGTTGTCAAGGAGCATGAGACCTTTGTCCTGACTGCCACCATGGCTGCACCCTCTGTGGCTGCTGTGACCTGGCTCAAAGATCGGCGTGGAGATCCGCCGCAGTAAGCGGCACGAGGCCACCAGTCTGGGTGACACCCATACCCTGACCGTGAGGGGTGCGCAGGTCCTGGACAGTGCTATCTACAGCTGCCGTGTTGGCAAGGAAGGTCAGGACTTCCCGGTGCAGGTAGAAGGTAAGCAGAGGCTGGGGGCCAGACGTCTGGATCTCCTCCAGGGTCCCTATGTCTTCTCCAAAGACTAGAGGCAGTGTTCCACAGAAGGCCCAGAGTGGAGCTCAGGACACAGGGCCATCTGCATAGTGCTCTGACTGACACCTTCTTCTCCCCTCAGAGGTGGCCACAAGTTCTCCAAACCCCTGGAGCCCATCGAAGGGGAATTGGGTGGCACTGTGACGCTGGTCTGTGAGCTGAGCCCGGAGCAGGCTGAGGTCGTGTGGCGCTGTGGAAACACACAGCTCGGGCGGGCAAGCGCTTCCAGATGACATCTGAAGGGCCTAGGCGCACACTGACCGTGTCTGGCCTTCGAGAGGATGACGCAGAGGAGTATGTGTGTGAGAGCCGGGATGACCGCACCAGTGCACGGCTCACTGTCAAAGGTACCCGTGGGTGAGCTAAGGTGGCTTCCTGGGGGAGACATCCTTCCATGTGTCTGTCTGGTGGGGGTCTCTGTGGAGCCTCTCCTGTGTCCTCTCATGCATGCTTTTCCTCTGTAGTTCCCCGAGTGGTCAAATTTACATCTGGATTGAGTGCCATGGTCGCAGAGGAGGGCCAAGAGACCACTTTCAGTGTGTCGTGTCCCCCAGCGATGCGGCAGTCATGTGGTACAAGGATGGCACACAGCTGCAGCCTAGCGAGAAGTTTGTTATGGTACAGAGTGGGGCCAGCCGAAGCTTGACTATTGTGGGCCTGACTCCTGGAGATGCTGGCCATGTCACAGTGGAGGCTGAGGGTGCCTCATCTTCTGCTGCCCTCCGGGTCCGAGGTAAGCTGGGAGCTGCCCAGACTTTCAGAATGTCCAGTGGCTCTTTGCCATAGGTGCCCTTCCCTCCTCATAAGCTGATGAGGGAGCCCTATATTGTATCAGGCTGATCTGGTTGACCTCAAGGGGACAGAAGTCTCTCAGCTGCTAACAGAGGTGATTTGGTGGGAGGACTGGTATCTTCTCTTTATGCTACTTGGCAGGGGCAGGGATAAGGTTGGGACAATCCAGAGAGCCTTCCTTCTGGAGGAATGGTCTCTGGAGGAGTCTGCAATGGCAGAGCTGGAGGGGTGCTGGCAGCCAGTGCCCTCAAAAGCGGGAGGTATGGATGGTATGGATGTACTTGAGAACCAGGACTTTGTTTGAGGATGCAGCAGGCATGGCTGTCTCTTGAGTGAGGAACTGATGAAGCTGGGTGTTCCTCCTGGGGACAGGGAAGGATGGGACAGCTAGGGCCACACTGGAGCCTTTGTCCTCCTCGTATGTTTTAACACGAGCCAGTGTCCTTGGGCCTTGTTAAAGGGCAGACAATTGGGGAAATGGGGTAAGGAGAGAACATCTGAAATGTAAATAAAATTTCCAAAAAAAAAAACAAAAAAAAAAAAAAAAAAGGGCAGACAGTGGGACAGTGGCTGAGGGGTTGTGAAGTAGCCATACCCAGAAGCTGAAGGCTGGTTCTTGATGGTATCTGGCCATAGTTGGGAGTTCAGCACAGATGGCCGGGCCTGGGGGGGAGGGGCGCGGTGAGGGGACTGGAGAAGAAATGGCCTTAGCTTCTTCCCCTCATAAAATGAACCTATATAAGCTGTGTGGCTGGGGCTCTCCTTGAAGCAGGACTGCTCATGTGCTGGGCTCTCTGGGCCGAGATTCAGGCTGGGTGCAGGGGTGGGGCTCAGGCAGGCCCAAAGTGGCTAGGATGACTTCTGCCCTTCTGTGTCTCAGAGGCACCGGTCCTCTTCAAAAAGAAGCTTGAGCCACAGACGGTGGAGGAGAGGACCTCTGTGACACTGGAGGTGGAGCTGACGCGGCCCTGGCCTGAGGTGAAGTGGACACGGAATGCTGCCGTCCTGGCACCCAGCGAGAACGTGGAGATCCATGCTGAGGGTGCACGACACCGCCTGGTGCTGCGCAGTGTGGGCTTCACTGACCGTGGCTTCTTCGGCTGTGAGACACCAGATGACAAGACTCAGGCCAAGCTCAATGTAGAAAGTAGGCTGCAGTTGGGACTTAGGAGGAGAGAGGGGCTGCTTCAGGAGTGGGAGATGTGGCGTTGTGTTGGCTGTGAGGTGGAACGGGGTTTCCTTTTGTAGAGGCAGGTGGTCACCCTGGTTCTGGCAGGTGGATTCAGGAGGGAAAAGGTGGAGGAGGATGTGAAGGGGTCAGCTGAGGTTAAAGTTGAGCTGGGTGAAGGTGCACACTGGGAGCTATTGCCCAGACCCTTCCTCTGCTCTGTGGCCTCCAGGATGGTGGGCTAAACTCACAACTGCACCCAAGACCTGTGTGGTTGGAGGGTCTTACTTCACAAACTCACTCGAGCCCCTCTGACAGTGCGGCAGGTCCGGCTGGTTCGAGGTTTGCAGGAGGTGGTGGCTAAGGAACAGGGCACGGCCTCGATGGATGTGGAGTTGTCCCATGCTGAGGTGGAGGGCAGCTGGACTCGAGATGGCCTGCGACTTCAGCCTGGACCCAAATGCCACCTGACTGTGCAAGGCCCTGTCCACATGCTCACGCTCTCGGCGCTGCGACCACAGGACAGCGGGTTGGTGCCTTCAGGGCTGAGGGCGTGCACACGTCTGCGAGGCTCATAGTCACTGGTGAGTAGGAGAGGGCTGGCAGCCCCACCCGAGAGCACACCTATTTCATTTCCCTAAGCGGTCCAGGGAGGCAGATGGGACCAGGAGGAAAGTGGAAACCCCTTTGTGCGATTATCATCAGCCTACCTGATCAGAAAGCACCCCCTCACTCCATGTGTTCCTTCCCTACCTCCGGTCTCAGAGTTGCCTGTGAGCTTCACCCGACTACTACAGGATGTAGTGGCCACTCAGAAGGAAAAGGTGACCCTGGAGTGTGAGTTGTCACGGCCTGTGGATGTGCGCTGGCTGAAGGTATTTCTCCCTCCTCTCTGCTTTCCCCTGTGGGCATCCAGGAGGCGAACTCCTTCTCCTGATCCTCTCTCATCCTGACCGGTCCTCTCTGCCCTACAGGATGGTGTGGAGCTGCGGGCAGGCAAGGCCATGGGCATAGTGGCTCAGGGAACCTGCAGGAGTCTCGTTATCTACCGGTGTGAGACTGGGGACCAGGGTGTCTATGTATGTGATGCTCTTGATGCTCAGACCTCGGGCTCTCTGAGGGTGCAAGGTGAGTTCTGGACATGGTGGGAGGGTGGGCAGGGAAAGCTGGCAGCAGGAGTGGGTGCTTTCTTGTGCTTCTGCTTCCACAAGCCTGGCTGCAAGCTGGTAGTGTGCTGGGCAGACCCAGTGCTTCTGGGTTGTCTCAGTCAATGTTCTCTTGCTGGGAAGAGACACCATGACCACAGCAACTCTTAAAAGCATTTAACTGGGGCTTGCTTATAGTTTCAGAGGTTTTGTCCATTGTCATCATGGTGGGAAGCATGGCGGCATCCAGGCAGACATGGTGCTGGAGAAGGAGCTTGAGAGTTTTATACCAGGGTCCACAGGCAGCAGGAAGGGGTGGGGGAGAAGAAGGAAGGAGGAGGCGGAATGGGAGGGGAAGGGGGAAGGGGGAAGGGGGGAGGGGAACGGGGAGAGGGAGGGAGAGGGAGACTGAGCCTGGGATGAGCATTTGAAATCAGAAAGCCCACCCTGAGTGACACACTTCCTCTAACAAGGCCATACCTTCTAATGCATTCAAATATGTAAGCCTATGGGAGCCCTTTTAATTCAAATCACCACAGTGGCCCTCTCTCCTTCCCCTAGGCCGCAGTGTTCAAATTACAAAGCCATTGGAGGACGTGGAGGTGATGGAGAAGGAGGGTGCCACGTTCTCCTGCGAGGTGTCCCATGATGAGGTTCCAGGCCTATGGTTCCGAGAATCCAGTAAGCTACGGCCCAGTGACAACGTGCGCATCCGGCAGGAAGGTAACAGGGCCGAGGCCTGCAGAGCAGAGTGGGGTGGGGGTCCCCAGGCTACCTTCTGCTCGTTCAGCAGTACTGAGTGTCCTTTGTCTCCAGGGAGGACATACACTCTTATCTTCCGGAGGGTACTGGCAGAAGATGCAGGGGAGATCAAGTTTGTAGCTGAGAACGCAGAATCAAGAGCTCACCTCCGAGTGAAAGGTGAGGACGGCTGGGTGAGGGGAGGATAGGGACTGGAAGTGGTGAGCTGGCTTACAGACAGCTAGCCTGCCACAGGTCTGGGGTGCCTCGGGACCCCTCTCAGACAGGGCAGCAATGACTCATGAAGAAGGTAGGGGGTATGGTCTCCTCAGTGGGAGGGGGAGGTGCGAAGAGTGCAAGCATCACTTTGCCAGTGGTCAGTTGTGCCCAGCAGATTCTAGATGAGCCCTGGGTGGGACACTTGACTTGGCCACCCTCTGGCCCTGGTAGAAGCATGGGCTGTTGGTCTGGAGTAAAGGTCAGTCTCTTGGCTCCTGGGAGCTTGTCAAGGCAAAGCTTCCAGGTCACCATCCTGACACCACCCGTCTGTGTCCACAGAACTGCCGGTGACCCTCCTGCGCCCACTGCGGGACAAGATTGCCATGGAAAAACACCGCGGTGTGCTTGAGTGCCAGGTGTCCCGGGCTAGTGCGCAGGTGCGGTGGTTCAAGGGCAGAGTCGAGCTGCAGTCTGGGCCCAAGTACGAGGTAGTCAGTGATGGCCTTTACCGCAAGCTGGTCATCAATGATGTGCAGCCTGAGGATGAAGATACTTATACCTGTGACGCTGGCGACGTCAAAACCAGCGCCCAGTTCTTTGTGGAAGGTATGAGAGACAGGCGTGGACAGTCCTCCTGGGTTGGTGAAGGGGTGGGACTTGTGGTTTCTATGGCTTGCTCTGAAGGTTCTGGAGGCTGCCACCTCTGAAAGGGGTCTGACTGGGGACACCCAGGCAGCTGTGGGAGATGCTAACTACATGGTAGGAAGAGATAAGAAGGAACATAATGTAGGAGGGAGAGACCAAGCTCTCTTGAAGGGTTCTACTGCTGACCACCCAGCCCTCCATCCACAGAGCAATCCATCACTATTGTACGGGGGCTGAAGGACATGACAGTTATGGAGCCTGCCCCTGCCTGGTTTGAATGTGAGACCTCCATCCCTTCTGTGAGGCCACCCAAGTGGCTCCTTGGTAAGACTGTGCTACAGGCAGGGGCGAACGTGGGGCTGGAGCAAGACGGTACTGTGCACCGGCTGACACTACACAAGACCTGCTCTACCATGACCGGGCCTGTGCACTTCACCATCGGCAAGTCCCGCTCCTCTGCCCAGCTTGTTGTCTCAGGTTAGAATTCAGTATGGGGTAAAGCTGAACATGGACATCGCTCGGGGATGTGGGTGGCCATAGTTTAGGACCGTGGGTGGACATGGCTTGGGGTTGTGGTTTGCTATGTCTCAGGGGCATTTAAGTTAGAAGTGAACAGGGCACACCACGGCAGGATATAGAAGTGCCCAGGCATAGGTGGCCCATGCCAAAGCAACAGTACTTGGGCTCAAGGCTGCAGGTGGACACTACTTAGTGGCTTTACAGAATGTGTAGCAGAACATGGTACAGGGACGCACATGAGTGGGCTTAGTGAGAGCTGGCATGGGGGCCAGGGCTGTGGCCAGAGGCCTGACAGGTAGGATATGGGCTTTCAGGCATGGCAGGGCTATGGGCCAAGGAAGCATGGGATAGTATATGTTGGCTAGGACAGAGCTGTGTGTGGGCAGTGAGGGGCATGTGCAGCACATCCCTGAAAGAGAGGGCCAGGCGTGTCCTATGGGCTGTGGATGCAAATGGCTTAGAACCCAGGATAGGTAGGGTGGTCTGGTTTCTTGTGGCTCCCAGCCTTGCCTTGGTATTGTTTTCTGCAGACATTCCTGTGGTACTGACACGGCCTCTGGAGCCCAAAGCAGGGCGTGAGCTGCAGTCGGTAGTCCTGTCCTGTGACTTCAGGCCAGCCCCCAAGGCTGTGCAATGGTACAAGGAGGATACACCTCTGACCCCATCGGAAAAGTTCAAGATGGTGCTGGAGGGCCAGATGGCAGAGCTGCGCATACTCCGGCTCACTCCAGCTGATGCTGGGGTCTACCGGTGCCAGGCGGGTAGTGCCCAGAGCAGTGCAGAGGTTACTGTGGAAGGTAGAGAGCTGGGAAGGAGGGCAGTGGACCCCACTCCAGGGCAGGGGGTGGCTGGTGATACAGTGCTGAGGTGCTGGTGTGTACCGTGTAGCTCGGGAGGTGACGGTGATTCAGCCACTGCAGGATGCTGAAACCATGGAGGAAGGCCGCGTCTACTTCTCCTGTGAGCTGTCCCATAAGGATGAGGATATCGAGTGGTCACTCAATGGTACACCCCTGTACAATGACAGCTTCCACGAGATCAGCCATGAGGGCTGTCTCCACACACTGGTGCTGAAGAGTGTCCGGCAGGCTGACACAGGCACCGTGTGTGCCTCCTCCCCAAGGTGTCTGTTTCTGCCCGGCTGGTGGTTAAAGGTGAGAAGACCTGTGGAATCCGTGGGGTGCCCTCCCCCTGAGTGGGCCCAGGCTCCCCTCACCGGCCCATGCCATTCTTCCAGCAAAGCCAGTGGTGTTCCTGAAAGCACTGGATGACGTATCTGCAGAAGAGCGTGGCACGCTGACCCTGCATTGCGAGGTCTCCGACCCGGAGGCACGAGTGGTTTGGCGTAAAGATGGCGTGGAGCTGGGTCCCAGTGACAAGTATGACTTCCTACACAAGGCAGGTGCTCGGGGTCTTACGGTCCATGACCTGAGCCATGAGGATGCTGGACTGTACACCTGCCAGGTGGGCAGTAAGGAGACCCAGTCCAGGGTCAGCGTGCATGGTGAGTGGCCAGGGCTTTTGGTCAGGATAGGTCTTTTTCCATCTAGAGGCCCCAGACTGTGCTTTAAGACTGAAAGGCTGTTCTGTGTTTCAAGCAGGCACCACAGAAGTTGTTTGTAGCATATAGGGCTTAATGTGGCCCTTTGAGGTCCTGGGAATAGGCGGACGGGTCAAGGGGCAGTTGTCTACAGAGCCTCACAGGGCGGGGCTGGTATGGATTTGTTCAGAGCCCTGACATTTGCTCTGTACCATGTGGTGGGGTTGAAAGGAAATCAGCCAGGTATGTGTGGGGCACTAAAAGGCGTGGCCAGGAGACAGTCTTAAGACACTTTCCAGGCCAAGGGCAGATGTCCTCTCCTGCAAGTGAACAGGCCTACAGGCTGTCTCTGCTCCCATTCTTTACAGAATGTCCCTAGGTTCACAGTTGCTGCTCCACAAAGCATTATTATTTTAAGTCCCTTTCACAGGTCTTTCAGCTTGGGAAGTCACTCACTGTCCTGGCTTAGGTCTGGTATCCTAGCTTGGAGGAGACAGGTTAGCAGTCTGTTCACTCATGATCCCGCAGAGGCTCTGTGACAGCGTTAGAGGAAGGGAGCACAGTGAACTTCTCATAGGTCTAGGCTTGCTCTCTCTGGAAGGGGTTACTTATGGGGCTCCTGCCCCTCCCCTCCTGGTGTTACAAGGTGGTTAGAAATGTGTAGGATCCCAATCACCGTGATTGCACAGCTGTCAATCATGCAAACGCCAGGGCATGGGCAGCTTGAAGGGAGGATTTTGGTGCCAATTCAGTGATGGCATACATTGTGTGACATGGCCCTTCCCACTGCCTGGCATGAGACACTACTGCTCCCTCTGTGAACAGAGGGACATCTGTGACTGACTGGTGACCTGTTTCTTATGTCCCTTAGATCTTCATGTGGGCATCACCAAGAGGTTAAAGACTGTGGAGGTGCTGGAGGGAGAGACCTGCAGCTTTGAGTGTGTCCTTTCCCACGAGAGTCCCAGTGACCCAGCAGTGTGGACAGTTGGTGGGAAGACAGTGGGCGGTTCTGGCCACTTTCAAGCCGTTCGGCAGGGCCGAAAATACACCCTGACAGTCAAAGATGCTGCGCTCAGTGATGCAGGGGACGTGGTCTTCTCAGTGCTGGGCCTCACATCCAAGGCCTCGCTCATCATCAGAGGTGGGTGCTGTGGCTGAGGCCAGGAGCCTGACACAGCAAACTGGGGTACAGTTGAGCTGGGGTGCTTCTAGAGACCATCTCCCTATCATGGTGGGGACTCAATATATCTGTTGGGGGCACTGGGGTGGGGATTTTGGTTATTGAAGGGAGTGCTATCTGTGAGTTTCTAGAGCAAGCCCAATATTCTGGTCTCTCATTCACGGTCTGACTGCTTTCACTTTATGTAGCTCACTCAGCCAGTCTGACACTTAAACAGAGGCCGGGGAGGCTGCAAAGTAGCCTCTGATGTCTCGAAGCTTGTGCTTCTGACACACACATGGTGTTCATGGGTGGATCTGTACAGGGACCAGCCAAGCTGCAGCCATACCCTGGTATGAGCCTTGAATGAGGTGTCCTTAGAGCCCATGCTTCGTAGGTCTCAACCATGACAGTAAAGGCTTGCTTCAGAGTCTTGAGCCTCTAGGAGTCTAAGGAGTCAAGGGTTAGAGATTATGTGGTTTTGATCTCTAGAGAGAGCTTGTTCCCAAATGCCTGTCTCTCTCCTCATCCTGGCCATGGCTAAGGCCAATTCTTTCTTTCTTTCTTTCTTTCTTTCTTTCTTTCTTTCTTTCTTTCTTTCTTTCTTTCTTTCTTTCTTTCTTTTCTTCTTCTTCTTCTTCTTCTTCTTCTTCTTCTTCTTCTTCTTCTTCTTCTTCTTCTTCTTCTTCTTCTTCTTCTTTCCTCTTCCTCTTCCTCTTCCTCTTCCTCTTCCTCTTCCTCTTCTTCTTCTTCTTCTTCTTCTTCTTCTTCTTCTCCTCCCCCTCTTCTTCCTCCTCCTCCTTCTTCTTTTTATTTATTCTTTTCTTATACAATACATCCCGACCACAGACTCCCTTCCTTCTACTCTTCCCAGTACCCTGCCTCCCCTCAAGCTCTCCTTTCTTACAGACCCACTACTCCTCTGTGTCCCTTCAGAAAAGAACAGGTCACCCAGGGATATCACCCAAATATAGCATGACAAGATATACTAAGACTAGGCACAAACCCTTATATAAAGGTTGGATGAGGCAGCGCTGTAGGAATAAAAGGGTCCTAAGAGCAGGAAAAAGGGTCAGAGACATCCCCCTCCCACTCTTAGGAGTTGCACAAAAACCCCAAGCTAAACAACCACAACATATATGCAGATGGCCTAGCACAGACCCATGCAGGCTTGGTGACTGTCATTTCAATGCTGAGGGCCATTTCTAAAGGAAGTTACAGTGACTATGTGGCTAATGACTGGTTCTGTGGTCAAGGTGTGCCTCATGGGACCATCTCTGCTTACTCCAGAGAGGCCAGTGGACATCACAAAGCCCCTGGAGGACCAGCGGACTACGCTTGGGGAAGATGTGATGCTAAACTGTGAGCTGTCTAGGGCAGGCACCTCCGTGCGCTGGCTGAAAGACGGGAAAGCCATCCGGAAGAGTCAGAAGTATGACCTGCTCAGTGAAGGCACACGGGCTGTGTTGGTTGTCCGCAAGGCCTCGCTCAAGGATTCTGGCGAATACACCTGTGAGACAGAAGCTTCCAAAAGCACCGCCAGGCTCTGTGTGGAAGGTAAGCACACCGCACACTGCTCCACAGTCTCTCCTGCAGATTGCCTGGGGCCACCCCCAAAGCCTCGGTGGAAGTGACATAGGAGCTTTACTCCTCCATTCCTACCTGTCTTGTCCTTTACCCAGAAAAGGCAAACCGGTTCACGGAGGAGCTGGCTGACCTGCAGGTGGAAGAGAAAGGCAGAGCTGTGTTCACATGCAAGACAGAGCACCCGGCATCTGTCGTGACCTGGCGCAAAGGCCTCCTGGAGCTGCGTGCCTCAACAAAGCATGTCCCCAGTCAGGAGGGCTTGACCCTGACACTCACCATCAATGCCCTAGAGAGGACAGACAGTGACACTTACACCTGTGACATTGGCCAAGCCCGGACCCAGGCCCGGCTCCTTGTCCATGGTAAGGCAACCCTCACTTGTATGCTGCTTCTGGCTCCTTAAAGGGTGTACCATTCAGCATTGTCTGAAATAGACCATGGAAGCTCAGAAGTGCTTAGTCATCAGGACTCTGCTTGCCCTAGCCCAGCCCAGCCTCAGATTCCCTGGGTCTAAGGGTAGAGCATGTTACCTGGGCATCTCAGCTTTCCTAGTGTGACCTTCTGTGAAGCAACCAATGGCTTGCCTTCAATTATACAGTCGTTACTTGCTGTGTATTCTGAAGCATCCAGGCCTGTGCTGAGTCCCAGGGTGTGTGTTCTACAGGTGCTTGGACATATGGTGTGTAAGTTATTACAGAGGGACAACTCAACCATGCTTGTCGGCAACTAAGGAGCTTTATGTGTTTTCAGTGGAGAACTGGCTGGCGTTCAGCGTGACCAATATCGATAGTGTCAGTTTAGAAAGGATAGAGACAGTGTTGTTAAAGGACAGTCATTCCCCTGGGCATGCATGGCATCGAAATGGAAAGCCGGAGGGCATCCCAGGGCAAGGAGGCACAGAGGGAGACAGGCATGAGCCTCGTGGGTACAGAGCTCAGCATTTCTGCAGACATGCAGCAGGGGCTGGTGTCTGTGGTTGGCGGGGGTGTCCCTGCTGGGCAGGTGTCTGTCCAGGGCCTCTGTTCTGAATTGCTGCAGAGTTCAAGAAGGGCAAAGGTAAACTTTGGTATGATCTGTGCCTGTAGACAAGGCATGTGAAGCATGGATATGTGTGGAACAGGAGGGCATTTCTCTAGGGCCTCAAGAGCTTTGATAAGAATGATCTCAGTGAAATTTACAGTTTGTTATTGATGTTTTGTTTGTCCATTTTTTGTTGCCTCTGTTCTCACTTGTGAAATGCTATTCCCCTACAATATGCCAGGTGAGCTTTTGTCCTCTCTGGTTTGTAGAGAAGGAAAGAGGTGGTCAGCCTAGGTAGTAGGAACCTGTCTTGGTATCAGAACAGAGATGACTGTCACTCCCCTGACCATAGTCTTCCCCTAGATCTGCAATACTGGGTTGGAGTCTGGCATGGGGTTTACTGGCAACCCCTCCTGAGATCTGTCTTCAGGGAATAAAATTAGTCATGTTTGCCAGAAGCCTCAGTATCGATTAGAAGTAACAAGAGTTTACCTCCATATTTGCAGGTTCTGCATGTTCAGATCTAGCCCCTTGCTAATTAGAAACATGTGGAAAACAGAAATTGTGTGGCTAAGGAGATGTTCCAGTTGTCAGAGCCCACGTGAATGCAGGTGTTTGGGACCCACATGTAATTTCTGTTTGGAAAGGTGGAGATCATTGATCTCAGAGCAATCTGGTTATCAAGACTGGCTGTAGGAGTGAGCTCAGGGCTTGATTGAGAGACTTTGCCTCATTGAATTAGGTGGAAGAGCTATTAGGAAGATTCCTGACATCAACCTTGAGCCTCTATATGTGTGTGCACATGCACACATATGTGCCTCCACAATGGAAGTATGCATGCACGCACACCCAGGCACATTGCACACACATGGAAAAACAAAGAATCTATGACTGTGATGAATACAGACTTATTTTCCTCGTTACTACTCCTGTATAATACAGTGTAATGCTACACTGAGCACCTCCATTGCATTGGCTATTTAAAGCGTACCAGCAGATGTATGCCAAATGCAAATACTTCACTATTTTAAATGTGGGACTGAGTGCCTTTGGATTTTGATATCGTGAGGTTCCAGACCAACTCCCCGTCAAGACTCTGGGAGGTAAACAGAAGATCGAGCTCAAATCCCAGCAAGCTCAGGCTTAGCCTGGAACACAAGAGATCTTGTCTCAAAAAAGAAAATCAGTAAAGCGTAGACCTTAAGTATAGAGCGACTGGCCTGTGGGTGGAGTAGAGCCATTCTTTGTGTGACAGTTTACTGATCAGAGCCCTTTCTGTCTGTCTGTCCTATCCAGTACTGAGGTCTTTCAAGTGGAGCCCTTCCTTCAATGCATTTGTGGGTGCAATTGTGTGTCTGCAGGACCCATGTCAATCTACTGTTCTTAATTCAAGAGCAACAAAATATTTCTAGGGATTTACATGTGCGTGCGTGTGCATGTGTGGTGTGTGTGTGTGTGTGTGTGTGTGTGGTGTGTTTGGGTGTCTGGGTGTATGTTCACATGAGTGTTGGTACCTGAGGAGGCTAGAGCCCTTGTGTATTCTGTAGCTAGAGTTGCAGGTGGTTGTGAGCCATCTGATGTAGGTGCTAGAAGTTGAACTTCGGTCTTCTGGAAGATCAGTACATACTTTTACCACCACGCCACTCCTCCAGCCCTCAATTTAAATTTTAATGCAGGCATAGCTCTCTGAATTTATTTTAATCTTGTCAATTAGTATGTAATATTTGGATCTACCTGTAATATAATGTGATAACTGTGTATATATAGCAGCATGTAGTGATCCAATCAGGGTACCAGGCATTTCCATACATGAGCAGGCATCATTTCTATATGTGGTGAGGCTTTAAGCTTTCCCTTGGGTTTTTGAATACAAGTGAGCTAAGCCAAGCACATGGATGCAGATGCCACAAATTCTTCACATTTGTGGATGCTGAAAACTCCATCTCACAGAACCAGAGAGAGGAACAGAAGAGGCCAGATGGATCAGGAATAAGAAGGCTAGAGTCAGCTGAGTAGCACAGTAGGGAACCTGTGGCCTCTTTGCATCTATGATCTGTCAATGTGAGGTAGACTGCAGTATGAATTATACTGTACCATGGTGAGTGCAGTTGGTGTAAGCAGTATTGGGTAGCCTAACTGTTAGCAAGCCCAGCTTAGTACAAAGGGCAGGACAGATTGCAGGAGCTTCAGCAGGCTGTGGGCCTTCAGCCAGCTTGTCAAAAGGACTTCAGAGAGGGATATAGGTTTGGGGTTCAGAGGCTGACTACAAAGGACTACATGGCTCAGATCTGCTTTCAAGTTTCACTGACAAGGAGTAAAGTAGACTACTTGTTTCCAGCCCCACTAAGGATCTTGGGTGAAATCATTTCTCTGAGCCTGGCCCTAGGCTACAGGAACTCTGACGTGCCCCTTTATTAACAGGTCAGAAAGTGCGTGTTATTGAGGACCTAGAGGACACTGCTGTCCAGGAGGGCTCCTCTGCAAAGTTTTGCTGCCGCATCTCCCCTGCTGACTATGGCCCTGTGCACTGGTTCCTGGATAAGACCCCCTTGCACAGCAATGAACTGAACGAGATCACTGCCGAGCCTGGAGGCTACCATGTGCTCACCCTGCGGCAGCTGGCACTCAAGGATTCAGGCACTGTCCACTTCGAGGCGGGTGACCAGCGGACCTCAGCTGCCCTGCGGGTGACTGGTGGGTTTTGTGTCTAAGGGCCATCCATGATGGGGACACTACATGGCCTACAGGATCCTTGACAAGGGGCAGGTGACAGCTCCTTTGTGAGCTCTGTCTAGTATACAGTGTGGTCCTGGGACTCATGGAAAGGCAAGATTAGCTGTCAATGGCGAGAGCTTCTCTCATCCCAGGAGGTAGCCAATGGCATGTGGGTCTCCATACCTCAGGGAGTTGATTCAGAAGACTCAGTTGTGTTCTTTCAGAATTAATTCTGAATTCAGAAATTGTGGGGTGTTATTGTGTCCAGCATGGAAACTTCCCAGAGCCTGCCTTGTGTCCTTGGCACTTCTGTCTGGCTCCCGCCTGAGGGCAGCAGGCAGATACTGATCAAGGCCTTGCATGGCCCATTGTGTTAGTCCTTTCAGAGAGGTACACCATCCCGATTACCTTTGGCTTTTCTCTATCCTCCAGAGAAGCCGAGCATCTTCTCTCGGCCACTCACAGACGTCACAGTCACGGAAGGGAGGACCTGACTCTTGTCTGTGAAACCACACCCTGGATAGCTCCTGCGCTGGACCAAAGATGGGAAGACACTGAGACCATCTGCACGATGCCAGCTGAGCCATGAAGGCTGTCGGCCCAGCTGGTCATCACTGCACCACCGTACAAGATGGTGGGCGGTACAAATGTGAGGTTGGCGGAGCATCCAGCAGCTCCATTGTCAGGGTCCATGGTGAGTGCCAGGTGGATACTGAAAATATGTCCACATGCAAAAGGGGGCAGGGGGCCTCCAGAGCAGTTTCTGGTTTCTTTCCTCCATTTCCTTCTGCTGTTTAGGGCACTTGGCTCCCTTGCATCTCAGGGTATCTACTGCCCCAGTAGTCTTCCACCCTCTCTTGGTCTCCTGATTCTTGCTTGTGGGCCATTCTTGCATTGGCTTTAGTGGACTCCTCTGGAGTCCTTCTTCCTGCCTGTGGCTTGACTCTGTCTGGGCTTTCCTAAGCTAGCAGCACAGATAGGCAGCTTGCACAATGGGAGTCTGTTGTCCCCATTGTTGCATGGAATGAAAGTAGGAGATTAAGGTCCTTGACTGGGTGGCCTCTGGGGTCTGTCCTTTTGGCTTTCAGATGCCATCTTCTCTGTGACTCTAGATGGTTATTCCTCTTTGCTGGTATCTTAGCTAAGATGCCAAAGCGGTGAATCAAAGTCTCATTCCAACAACCATATTCTATTTTATCTCCTTAAAGTCTACAATGCCAAACAATCACAGACTGAGGCCCCAAGTTAAGGCTTCAGCATCTGAACTTTTGGGGGACACAGTTCCCACTGTAATACTTTGCCTTTATGTTCATCTGGTCAATGTCTACCTTTTCCATTTATATACCATCAGACCTATCTTTCTCAGAGGTCATTGGGTCCTTGCTACTGGCATCCAATATTTGAGTTGTCCCACACCCTGTAGCTGCTTCCCCTTCTGGACCCCAGGTGGGATCCTCCTCCAGGAGACTGAACCGACCCTTCCTGTTCATAGCTCGGCCAGTGCGGTTCAGGGAGTCCCTGAAGGACGTGGAGGTGCCAGAGGGCAAGGCTGCCACACTACGCTGTGTGCTGTCATCCGTGGCTGCACCTGTGGAGTGGCGTCATGGAGATGATGTCTTGAAATCCAGCAACAAGTATAGCCTGCGCCAAGAGGGTGCCGTGCTGGAACTGGTCATCCGAGACCTGCAGCCCCAGGACGGTGGGCAATACTCATGCTCCTTTGGGGACCAGACAACTTCAGCCACACTCACAGTGAAAAGTAAGTGTGCCTGTGCATACTGTGCTCAGGGCCCAATGGGAACCTCAGCCCAGTGCTGGAGAAGAGCAATGTTCTCTGTATTTGTGTCTGTTGCAGTCTCATCTGCCCAGTTCATAGGAAAACTGAGAAACAAGGAGGCCACAGAAGGGACCATGGCCACACTTCGGTGTGAGCTGACCAAAGAGGCCCCCGTGGAATGGAAGAAGGGAACAGAGACCCTAAGAAATGGGGACAAATACACTCTGAAGCAGGATGGAGCTGTGTGTGAGCTGCAGATCTGTAGCCTGCTTGTGGCAGATGCAGGGGAGTACTTGTGTGTATGCGGACAGGAGAAGACATCAGCCACACTGACTGTCAAGGGTAAAGAGCACTTATGGCTTCCCCCCCATGCCTGTGCACTTACTGTGCATCCCACCTTACTTCTTGAGTCATTATATATATGAACCAGAAAAGACCAGCACCTGCAGCTGGCTTCCCACTCCTGAATGCTGGTGGGTTCTTTCCTGTTGCTATGCTGTGTTCTGTCTTGTTCCCTGTCCTGTCCTATGTCACGTTCTATCTTCCACACTCTGTAGCAGATCTGATGCTCTAATCTTTGTCTTACCCTCCTAGCTCTGCCTGTCCACTTTATCAGACGACTCAGGAGCAAGGAGGCCACAGAAGGGGACACGACCACACTACAGTGTGAATTGAGCAAGGCGGCCCCTGTGGAGTGGAGGAAGGGAACAGAGACCCTGAGAGATGGGGACAGATACACCCTGAAGCAGGACGGGCCCTGTGTGAGCTGCAGATCCGCAGCCTGGTTATAGCAGATGCTGGAGAGTACTTGTGCATGTGTGGACAGGAAAAGACCTCAGCTACGCTGACCATCAAGGGTAAAGACCATGTGTGTTCCTGTGTGCGGGTGCCCCGTGTATGGGTGGCTCTGTGCCTGGTGGCTCTGTGCCTGAACATCTTCCACCCACCTTTCCTGATTGTCTATGTTTCGTCTTTATCCCATCAGCTGATGTTTCTCATACTTGTGGCTCTGTGTGTGTGTGTGTGTGTGTGTGTGTGTGTAATCAATTACAAAGGTGTAATTATAAGTCCTGGGGGATCATCAGGGAAAGAGGGAGGCAGGAAATGGAAGAATGGCACACACAACAGGGACACAGGAATGTGCCTGACTGTGAAGGTAAGGATTCAGGTAAGTACCAGGCAAGGTCGAAGTCCACTCCTTAGGATGAGTCAGATGAGGGTGGGGCACCACCCATGGGAGTCAGGATGGAGGTGAGGAGATGTGAAGACAAGTCTGTCGGGGTGAGCTTGACGCTTTCCTCCCTGGGCTTTCCCTGGTCAGTTCTAGATCTTCCTACTAGAGAAGATCCTGCCTCTGACCACTCTACATGTCCTATGTCGTACATGTAGTGTCTGTGGCCCACTTTTGTCTATGGCTACAGAGTTTAATGGTCTTTGTGCCTGTGTATACCTCCCAGTTGTGGACAGTACTTCACAGATGGTTAGAGGCCTGGGAGGGCATTACAGGGAGTAGGGCCACACTGCGGAGTGTGAACAGAGCAAGGTGCCTCCCTGGAGTGAAGAGAAAGACTTTGGAGATCAGGGATGAAGGCACTCACAGATTGAGGCAGATATGATATATGGAGCCCTGTAGCCTGGCTGCAATGGATCTTGGGAATCCTCACGCAGGTACTGGCAGCAACAGACCTTCCCAGAGTGGCCTACTGGAATATTCTCCTGAGTCACAGTGTGTCCAGGGAACTGGAATACCTATCTTGGTGTAACTGGTGACCTGGTGTTGAGTTAGTTCTCTGTCAGGAGTCCTCAGAGGGCCTGGGTACCTCAGCATAGGGAAGCAGCTGTAATGTACAGACATTGTTGGAGGGCTCTGGGCATCCTGGAGAGCAAGGATGGAAAGAATCTCCTACAAGTGCAAGAAGCCCTTGTCCTGGTGGGCTCTGCTCTCACATGAAGAACCAACTACTGAGGGCACTGGAGAGGAAGCTATGGCAAGGCCTGGCCATCTCTTTGTCCAGGATGTGGCAGGTAGCTCGTATCACCTGCACAAACACTGGAGACACTTGAGTGAAAACCAGCTGCCTGGAGAAAACCAGGAGAGGCCTGGTGTTAAAACACAGAGGCATTCAGACACTCCGAAGGATGGCAGAAGGGTGCACCCAAGGCTTGTCCCTTGGCTACAGAAAGAGGTCACGGGAAGACACACTCCCTATTCCCAACCCCAGGATATGCTGTTGAAGGCTGAGGTATGGAGGGTCCTGGCAACCAGCTGCTTTCAAAACTGGGTTTCCTCCAACAAGAGCAATGCATACGGATGCCTTGCCTGGGCCTTTCAGGACTGCTGCATATTTAGAAGCTACACTGGACCATAAAGTCCTGAGAAGTCTCTGAGCTACTGTCCTTAAAGACCTCCAAGCACATAGAGATGGGCATTCAATAGTTCTTAGTCTTGGCTTGGTAGCCAGAGGAAGTCTCCAGATTTGGAAAACAAGAACCAGTTTGTCCCTCCTCTTCTCTGTGACCACTTCCCGCATAGTAGCTGAGGACAGGTGTCCAATCCATTTGTTCACCAGTCATAAATCTCTGCCTCTACTCACACACTAGAGAGTGTGTCTGCACTGTGAAGATGGGGCCAGAGCTCTGTGGTCACCTACTCCAGGCTGACAGTTCCAGGAAGAGGCTCGTGACTTCTTCCCAACCAGCCAAGCTGTCCCTTCTTCCCGGTCTGTTCTGTTCTGAGAAGTGGGGTTTGCTATGACTGTATCGGGCGGGGCTCAGGCACCCCATGTGCCCTCTCAGCACAATCAAATTGATGGCATAAGAACCACCTAAGGAATTCATAACCAAGCCATACTGTGACCTAGCAGCCAGGCCAAGCCATTGAGCCTGGAGTTTGTGTGAGGGGCTGATGGGCAGAGAAGACCCGGGACCAGGGATATCATTGTAAATGCTTCTGCTGTTCAGATCCTGTGCTCTCTCTCTCTAGACCTGCTGATCTTGAGGTCCTCTGTCTTTGATGCTTCACCAGGGTCAGGCTGTCCCTGTGCTGTACCCCCTGTGCTCTCCAGAGTGTATTTCATTGTGGAATGTCATGTCGTGTCTCCAGCATGCTCCACGATCCTGATGATCTTGGTGTTGTCCTCAGCCCCACAAGCCAAACTCATGTACAGTCTGAAGGTGGAATCATGGAATGGACTGTGGGCATGAGACACATTGTCTAGACTAAGGGAAGCTCCTCCCTCAGCTATGCTTAGCACACCCAGCGTGTGGTCTGTGTGCAGCAGGGTTTCCTGTCTTCCCTGTACCATCCCTGTACCAGGGTCTTCCATGTTCTCAGAGAGTGTGATTATGTCTGTGTCCTTCTGACCTCCCCAGCCCTTCCAGCTAAGTTCACAGACGGTCTGAAGAATGAAGAGGCCTCAGAAGGAACCACGGCTACACTGAGCTGTGAACTGAGCAAGGTGGCTCCTGTGATGTGGAAGAAAGGAACGAAGACCTTGCGAGATGGAGACAAATATGGCCTGAGGCAGGACGGAGCTGTGTGTGAGCTGCAGATCCGTGGCCTGACCACAGCCGATACTGGGGAGTACTCCTGTGTGTGTGGGCAAGAGAAGACATCAGCCACACTGACTGTCAGGGGTAAAGATGGACTTGTCTTTATGTTACTCCTATCACTTGCTCCTGCCTCCATGTGTGGCACAGCCCCTGCGGTACCCTGTGGTCATGTGTCCATTTACTCAAGCAGATCCTTCTGCTACTGTCCCTCCTCAGCTGCCTGCTTCCTTCCCCATCTGTATATGGGTTCAGTTACATGGTGGCTCTTGATCAATGTGTGGCCTGGTTGTGGTGGACACTGGAATATACTCGTGTGTGTGTTGGGGGGAGGCAGAAGAGGATGTCGGCCACACTGAATAGTACTGGTAATGATGTGTGTCCAATTGGGTTTGAGTCTTGGTATGTATGGGCAGCCTGCTTATCTTGCTCATCCCAAATTCTGCCCCTTTGTCTGCGGGTCACATCCTTTCATGACTAGACAGAGTCCCAACTTTTGGGAAGGTGTAGGAGATAGGAGAAAACACATCCATAGCTGCCTTCCCTCCACATTGGGCCATCATGAGTTAAGTACTTTTTTCTGATAGATTCCATGTCCTGTTGTCATCCAGGATGAATCATGGGTGCTAAAGATCTACAGAGAATGTGGTACCCCTGTGGGTTTCAGGACCCATCTCTGATCATCATACCAGATCTATGGAAAGGACCATGGTCCTGATGTTAAGAGAACATAAAATTCATAGCCTGTTCTCAGTGCAGCAGTATATGACCCACCATCAGTGGGGTTTAGGTCTTCTCTGTGCTATTCATGTCTTCTGTGCATCATACCCTGTTGGCTTCACTTGCTCTGGTCATAATAATTCCTGTGGCTTTCTGACTTCCATAGCCATGCCCACCAAATTCACAGAGGGTCTGAGGAATGAAGAGGCCACAGAAGGCACCATGGTGACTCTGAGGTGCCAGATGAGCAAGGCGGCCCCTGTGGAGTGGAGGAAGGGGTCAGAGACCCTGAGAGATGGAGACAGATACAGCCTGAGGCAGGATGGGGCTGTGTGTGAGCTGCAGATCCGTGGCCTGGCTGTAGAAGACGCGGGGGAGTTCTCATGCGTGTGTGGGCAGGAGAGGACCTCAGCCACCCTGAATGTCAAGGGTAAAGATCACATGTGGCCACCTTAACCTGAGGCTTAGTGTCTCCATGTTGTCTCAGTGCTATGTCTGACTTCATATGTGACATAGCTCCTGTAGTAACTCACTGGTCATCTGTCCTGTAACTAGAGTTATCTGAAGATCTTCATCACTACTTCCAATTGTCCAGGAGATGTTCCCATGTTCATGTCCACCCCAGCCCCTGGGGTCTTGCTTCCTTTCCATCTGTTCACTGATTCAATATTCCTGCTTCAAATCCTTGCTCAGAATGTGTGTCTCCTTGTATATCCCATGTTCTGTGCAGCGTGTCCTTCAAAGAGACCAATGTTCTCAGTGACTGCTTGGCCCTTTCAGCCCTGCCCCCCAGATTCATAGAAGACTTGAGAAGCCAAGAGGCCACAGAAGGCACCATGGTGACTCTGAGGTGCCAGATGAGCAAGGCGGCCCCTGTGGTGTGGAGGAAGGGGTCAGAGACCCTGAGAGATGGGGGCAAATACAGCCTGAGGCAGGATGGGGCCGTGTGTGAGCTACAGATCCGTGATCTGGCTGTGGAAGATGCTGGGAAGTTCTCATGCGTGTGTGGGCAGGAGAGGACCTCAGCCACATTGAGTGTCAAGGGTAAAGATCATGTGTGGCCACCTGAACCTGAGGCTTAATGTCTCCATGTTGTCTCATTGCTTTATCTGTCTTCATATGTGACATAGCTACTGTTGTGACCCAGTGGCCATCTGTTCTGTAACTAGGGTCATCTGGAGATCTCCATCACTACTTCCAATTGTCCTGAATGTTCCCATGTTCATGTTCACCCCAACCCCTGGGGTCTTGTTTCCTTTCCATCTGTTCCCTAGTTCACTGTTCCTGACTCAAAACCCTCGTCAGAATGTGTGTCTCCTTGTGCATTCCATGTTCTGTGCAGTGTGTCCTTCAAAGAGTCCATGTTCTCAGTGACTGCTTGGCCCTTTCAGCCCTGTCCCCCAGATTCATAGAAGACTTGAGAAGCCAAGAGGCCACAGAAGGCACCATGGTGACTCTGAGGTGCCAGATGAGCAAGGTGGCCCCTGTGGAGTGGAGGAAGGGGTCAGAGACCCTGAGAGATGGAGACAGATACAGCCTGAGGCAGGATGGGGCCGTGTGTGAGCTACAGATCCATGGCCTGGCTGTGGAAGATGCGGGGGAGTTCTCATGCGTGTTGTGGGCAGGAGAGGACCTCAGCCGTGCTGACTGTAGATGGTAATGCTTCTATGTAGCCACCTCATTGATTTGCTTTTTCCTATCTCTCCTGTGTACCTGTACCATTCTATACCTCTCAGTGCTAGCATGTCACTTACACAGTCACATGTGTGTGTGATCTCTTCCCCCAAAGCATACCACGTTAGTTTTGTCTAATGTCTTTTCTAAGATATGAACCTCATGGAAGAATTGTGTTCAGTTTTAATGGAGGTACCTACAGCTTGCATCAGTGTTCAATAAGAGATCTGCCGGAGCCACTAGCATCTTCCTAAGGTCTGTGGAGATTTTCGGGTCCTTTGGTTCCACACAGAGCCAACAGATGTCTGTTGCTTGACAGACGTGCACAGCAATGCGTAGTCCTGGCTCCAGGTGGTCAGGCAGACACTGCTGAACTCAGCAAGAGCATTTCACTGCTCCTTTGAGGCAATGCCAGACTCTTAAGGACTCCTGTCTTAGTCTCATAAGTCTGGAGGCTGGGATTCCTCCACTGAGGCACCAGCAGTGTGGCTTTTCCTGAAGTTAGCCGTCTTTTCCTAGTCTTCACATGGTCATTCCTTGTATCTGTGCCCTACTCTTTTTTATATGTACACTGCCCATTTCGGATTTGAACCTACTCTGACCTCATTTTGATGTAATCATTTACTTTAGTACTCTTCTTGGAAGTAGAGTGACTTCCTGAGGTATTGGGAAAGCTGGAACATCAGTATCTGAGTTGGAAGGCAGCATAATCTAGTTTGGGAATTAGCTGCTTTTCTGTGGCCCTGAGATAACACCATGACCTAGGCACCTTAAAGAGCTTATTTGGGCTTATGGTTCCAGAGGACTCAGCATCCATTATAGGAGAGAGACATGACAACAAGCAGAAGGCAGGGCAGCAACAGGAGGCTGGGGACTAAAATCTTGAACTGCAAGCATGAAGAAGAAAATGAACTAGAGTTTCATGAGTCTTTAAAGTCTCTAAGTGACAAACTCCAGCAAGGCCACACCTCTTAAACCTACTTAAACATTGCCACCAACTAGGAACTAAGTATTCAAATGTCAGAGACTATGGAGATCATGGCATTCAAACCATCATCACCTATAACATTACCTTCTGGCCTCCTCAAATCTATGTTCTTTTCACTTATAAAATTCATTCTTCCAGTCCACACCGCCCAGTGTCTAAGTATCTCTTCTAAGTGTGAAGTTCAGATTCCATTCGATCTGAGACACATTTACCTCCTACCTATAAAGCGGCAGAACCAGGCAGAACCAGGCAGAACCAGGCAGAACCAGGCAGAACCAGGCAGAACCCGGCAGAACCAGGCAGAACCATGCTTCTAGAACAGTGGTTCTCAACCTTGGGGGAGGAGTGTTAAACAATCCATTCACAAAAGCAATGATTCCACAGGATATTAGATATCCTGCATATCAGATATTTATATCGTGATCCGTAACAGTAGCTAAGTTACAGTTATGAAGTAGCAATGTATATAATGTTATGGTTGGGGGTCCCCACAACATGAGGGACTGTATTAAAGGGTCACAGCATTAGGAAAGTTGAAAAGTCACTGTTGAAAACTGTTGGGACAGACTTTCGTTAGATGTTCTTAACCAAAGAAGGAGGAAATTGGAATAAAAGAGATGGGACAAAGAGTCTCATGAATCTGAAACAGCAGGGCAAATCTACTGGACTTTAAGGCAGAAGACTTTTCTGTGGCTCAATCTCCTGACCTCTAGACTGGCTCTCATAGCTCTGAGTGGAGAGATGTCCTAGGGTCAAGGAGGAGAGCATCTACCCCCCAGGCATGGTTCTTGGAACCCCTGGTGGTAGTGGCATCCCTGTAGATCCTGGATCCATCTTGTAGTCACTCCATTTAGAAAACTTGTTTGCTTTTTTGAGACAGGGCCTTCTATGCAGCCATGGCTAGCCTGAAACTCTCAGTGTACAACAGTCAGGCATGGAACTTGTGGGACATCTCTGGTCTTAGCTTCTGAAGTGCAGAGATTACAGGATGAGCCACCACCCCTAGCCATGGCCATCTCCTTGAAAGGTCACTCATGTAGCAGCTGGATGGCCATATTGTTTAGTTCATCTTATGGGTCTCAGAAGTTTGACAACTTTCTCCTTCTCTCTGGTCTCTGTTCCTTCTAGTCTAAGTGATATTTCAACTGGTAAAATATTCTCAAAGTTCTCACTTTCCCGTGGAGTAACAAAAGGGCCCCCCATAAGCCTATCCTCTTTAGCTGTGGCTTCCACTGAGATGCTACAATTAACTACATCCTGAAGTCCTCTTCAGAATATATTCCCCGCACCTCTCTCTCCAGCATGGATAGGCTGTAGATTCTCTAAATCTTCAATTCTTTTTCTATTTTATTTAATTTATCTCCCTATTTTCTCACTGTTACTATAAGCAGAAAGAAGAAACCATATTATACCTCCAACATGTTGCCTATAAACTTCCTCAGGGGCCCCAGTTTTACTGTTTCCAAATTCTGCATTCCATGAGGCACTGCACTAGAACAGAATATGGGCAAGTTCACTGCAACTGTCACAAGGGTCACCTTCCTTCTTTCTAGTTTCATTTCCCATTTCTGTCTGAGGCCTGACCAGATCCAGCATTAACATCCATATTTCCACAGACCCTTCCCAACCATCTTGATTTTCTCTAATATATACTTCAAAAGTCATCCAGCCTTTACCTGTTACCAGACAGCCCCAGATTTTTAGGTATTTGTTATAATAGCATTCTCAAATTTGGGTTGGAGGCCCTGTGTGAAAGGGCATCCCATCTACAAGGCTGGAGGACATCACAAATGTGAGATGCCTGCCATGGAGGTCAGTTGAGAAATGTCTTTGCATGTATGGCTTGATCTCAAATGCCTGGCATGTCTCCTAGTGGTGGGAGAGCATAGAAAGAACAATTGAGAAGATGAGTCTGGAGTGGCATCCATCCGCCACTCAACCTGCATCTCAGTAGGCACAGCACAGGAGCCTCACCTCACACACTTGGATCTGTCTCTTCCCATGACCTTTGGCCCTTCTGTTTTCCTCCTGGATAATCACATAATGACTGTCAACACTTCGATGGAGTTTCATCTGATCCTTCCTAGCCTTGCCTACACAATTCACGGAAGAGCTGAAGTCCAAGGAGTTCATGAAAGGGTACACGGCCACTCTGCAATGTCAGCTCAGCAGAAAGGCCTCAGTGGAGTGGAAGAAGGGAACAGAGACCCTTAGAGACACAGACAGATACAAGCTGCAGCAAAAGGGGGCCATGTGTGAGCTGCAAATCCATGGCCTGACCATGTTAGATCCTGGAAAATATGCATGCGTGTGTGGGGAAGAAAAGATGACAGCCATGTTGACTATCAGGGGTAAAGACAACAACTGGTGAAGTAGATCTGGGTGACAGTGTCCCAGAGTGAAGGTCATCTTGTCCATCACTGCCTGGGATCCAGTCCTGCTTCCTGGGTTGTGTTACCCAGAAGACAACAGTATCTGCAACAGCTTCCACATGGCCTAGTGCTGCTGTGGGGTTTGTGTTGTTGGATCCCATATGTCTTAACTGTCATGTCCTGAGCTCCAATTTTCTCTAGGAAATCTGAGGTTCTCCATGTGATTGTAACTACCTTTGAGTCTACGTGCCAGGTTCATATGAAGTATTAAAGCCGGAGGAGACTGCAGATTAGGTAGTGTGGAGACGCGCACAGGCTACCTGAGGAATACCACACCAAGTTCTCAGCAGATTCACACGTGCCCTTTCGTTGAGTTCTGTGTCTTCTCTGTGTGATCTGTGTTTTGTCTACCACTTGCTCTGATAAAACGATCGTGCCTGTGTCTTTCTGACCTTCCTAGCACTGCTCCCCAAGTTCACAGAGGGTCTGAAGAAGCAAGAGGCCACAGAAGGGACCATGGTGACCCTGAGATGCCAGATGAGCAAGGCAGCCCCTGTGGAGTGGAGGAAGGGGTCTGAGACTCTGAGAGATGGGGGCAAATACAGCCTGAGGCAGGATGAGGCTGTGTGTGAGCTGCAGATCCGTGATCTGGCTGTGGAAGACGCGGGGGAGTTCTCATGCGTGTGTGGGCAGGAGAGGACCTCAGCCACACTGAGTGTCCAGGGTAAAGATCACGTGTGGCCACCTGAACCTGAGGCTTAGTGTCTCCATGATGTCTCATTGCTATGTCTGTCTTCATATGTGACATAGCTACTGTGGTGACCGAGTGGCCATCTGTCCTGTAACTAGGGTCATTTGAAGATCTCCATTATTACTTCCAATTGTCCTGAATGTTCTCATGTTCATGTCCACCTCAACCCCTGGGGTCTTGCTTCCTTTCCATCTGTTCCCTAGTTCACTGTTCTTGACTTAACTCCTTTGAGAGAATGTGTGTCTCCTTGTATATCCCATGTTCTGTGCAGCGTGTCCTTCAAAGAGTCCATGTTCTCAGTGACTGCTTGGCCCTTTCAGCCCTGCCCCCCAGATTCATAGAAGACTTGAGAAGCCAAGAGGCCACAGAAGGCACCATGGTGACTCTGAGGTGCCAAATGAGCAAGGTGGCCCCTGTGGAGTGGAGGAAGGGAGAACAGACTCTGAGAGATGGAGACAAATACAGCCTGAGGCAGGATGGGGCCGTGTGTGAGCTGCAGATCCGTGATCTGGCTGTGGAAGATTCGGGGGAGTTCTCATGTGTGTGTGGGCAGGAGAGGACCTCAGCCACACTGAGTGTCAAGGGTAAAGATCACGTGTGGCCACCTGAACCTGAGGCTTAGTGTCTCCATGTTGTCTCATCAATACTTCTGTCTCCACATGTGATTTTCTGTAGGGACCCTGTGGTCATCTGTTCTACAACTACAGTCATCTGGGCATCTCCATCTGTGCTTTCTGCATGCCCAGGAGATGTTCTGTGTTCACATCTGTGCCACTGCCCTCTCTGTTCCTCATGAGATTGCCTCTGTCACCGTCTGCACCTTTCCTCACATGTTCACACTGTGTTCTTTTATAGTGTGTCGTTCTTTGTGAGTGTGTGTCTTGTGTGGGGTGTTCTCCAATTTCATGTTCTCAGTGTCTGCTTGGCCCTTTCAGCCCTGCCCCCCAGATTTATAGAAGACTTGAGAAGTCAAGAGGCCACAGCAGGCACCATGGTGACTCTGAGGTGCCAGATGAGCAAGGCGGCCCCTGTGGAGTGGAGGAAGGGGTCAGAGACCCTGAGAGATGGAGGCAAATACAGCCTGAGGCAGGATGGGGCCGTGTGTGAGCTGCAGATCCGTGATCTGGCTGTGGAAGATGCGGGGGAGTTCTCATGCGTGTGTGGGCAGGAGAGGACCTCAGCCACCCTGAGTGTCCAGGGTAAAGATCACGTGTGGCCACCTGAACCTGAGGCTTAGTGTCTCCATGTTGTCTCATTGCTATGTCTGTCTTCATATGTGACATAGCTCCTGTGGTGACCGAGTGGCCGTCTGTCCCGTATCTGGAATCATTCTGCTTGCTGAAGACATATTCTCATGTTCAAATCCATCCCACTCCCTTTCTGTTCCTCATGGACTGTTTCCTCCCATCCACCCTCTATACCTTTCTTTACCTATTTTCTGTGATTCTAGTTCTTTGTGGCTGTGTACAAGGTCTTCTAGTGTCACATTCTCAGTGATTCCTTGGTCCTTCTCAGCCCTACCAGCCAGATTCATAGAAGTCTTGAGAAGCCAAGAAGCCCCGGAAAGTTCGACAGTCATATTGCGATGTGAGCTAAGCAAGAAAGCCCCGTGGTGTGGAGGAAAGGGTCTGAGACCCTGAGAAACGGGGCCAGGTTCAGCCTGCGGCAGGATGGGGCTGTGTGTGAGCTGGAGATTCGTGACCTGACTGTGGAAGACACTGGAGAGTACTCATGCACATGTGGGCAGGAGAGGACCTCAGCCACACTGAGCATTATGGGTAAATGCCTACTGTGGTCACAGGATGGTCTTGGACTTCTGTTGTTGCTCTATGTCTGCCTTGTCCCTCCTTGAGCTCTCCCCAGGATTGCCTCATTCACGACTGGTCTCAGCCACAGCACTCTCCAGGGTCTTGGTGTCTGTACCTCAACTCTTACGTCCTCACACCACCAGTCCCCATGCTGGAGCAGAGTCCTCTCCTCCCCTACCATGTTTTCAGATGCTCTACCCTTTGCCATCTGTGTTCTAGATTCTGTGTGTCATGTTTAACCAAATATTCTCTTTTGCTATGGGGTAAGTTGGATATCCAGAGAGGACAGGTGGGTCCCCCAGTGGGTCCCATACTATTCAGCGTGGGGACATGTTCCTTGTGTGGCCAGTGGCTGCTCCAGAATGTGGAGGACAAAACTCTACCGATCTTGCAAGGTCTGACTACTTCCTGGAGTCTATGGGACACACTGTGCCCTAGTAGCAGAGGGACAAGACCATACTAGCAGCTTGGGAAGGGCAAGGCTCTGCTCCAAGATCTGGTCTAAGGCTGTGATCTTGGAGAACAAAGCCCTTTATTGGGTTCTGGTCTGTAGGGACATGACTAGACTTGATTCTATTCTGGGTGATCTGATATGAGTGTCTCTCTGGGTCCTTTATATATAGACCTTCAGGGGACTGGATTGTCTAAGTGGGAGGCAAGCACCCAGGGTCAGATCTTGAGTACTTTCTAACCTCCTCACCAACTCCCTTACTCTGAAGCCCACCTAGACCCATGTCCCCGTCCTGCATCAAACCCAGGGCTGCCTTGGGACTGTAGAGAAGCTCGACCTCACCCTCTCTGGTACCTTAGGTGACTCAGAGGCAAGGCTGAGTCGAGTCTCCTAGCCTCTCATCTTCTCACAGCTCCACAGGTGGTATTCCAGAAGCTACTGCAGAATCTGCAAGCAGAAGAAGGCTCCATGGCTAGCCTGCGGTGTGAGCTGTCAGTCCCCAACATGGCTGTGGTCTGGAGCAAGGGCGGCCTGGAGCTGCAGGCTGACACACGCCGAGAGGCACGGCAGCAGGGGTGTGTCGCAGAGCTGCTGCTTAGGGACGTGCGCCGTGAGGATGCGGGCGAGTACAGTTGTACCTGTGGCTCTCAGACCACAAGCGCCACGCTCATGGTCACAGGTGGGTGCCCGAGGCTGGTTGACTACAGGCTTGGGGGCTGGCTGGGTGGGCACAGTTTCAATGTTGACCATCACAGTTGCAGCCCTGTTTCATGGGTCCCAGCCAGAACTTGCTCAAATTGGTGACCTGGAGGTCTGTCTCCCTCACCAGTAGCTGGACCTCTGAGGATCTCCTGTCATTGTTCAGGGACATTGTTCATGTTCTCCCTTCTATAGTAGCTTCTTTATTGTCTTGTCAGGTGACCCAAGTCTTCTGTGTCCTCTGTCATTCTTCATATCTGTCCCATAGTTCTTTCTGTCCCATATTATACTATACTATACTATACTATACTATACTATACTATACTATACTATACTATACTATACTATACTATACTCTCACTTCAGTGTCCCCATGACTTCATCTGTAGCTCCTCAGGGACATCCCTCCATGTGTTCTCTTCTCCCTGGTAGCTTCATGGGCAGATGCAGAAACCCCTTTCACTGCTGTATACATATAGCTCCCCAGTTCCTCCCTGCAGTGGTATCCTGTGAATCCTGACTACGGTTCTACTGTAACACCCTTATCAACTCAGGGACATGCTCTCATGCTGTCTGTCAACCTTGTAGCTGCTCCTGTGCGGTTCCTCCGGGAGCTGCAGGCCCAGGACGTCGATGAGGGGACCACTGCACGGCTGTGCTGTGAGCTGAGCCGAGAGGCTGTGAGTGTGGAGTGGCGCAAGGGCTCCTTGGAGCTTTTTCCTTGTGCTAAGTATCAGATGGTGCAGGAGGGTAAGACTGCGGAGCTGCTGGTCCATGGGGTGGAGCAGGAGGATGCAGGCGAATACACCTGTGATGCAGGCCACACGCAGAGCATCGCCAGGCTCTCCGTCCGAGGTGAGCTGCCTGTGGTTGATATACGTCCCAGCCCTCTTCCACTCCTTGACGAGCACGGGACCTTACTCAGTCAAAGTCAGGGAGTTGGAACCCATGGCCCTAAGTATTCTTTGATGGTCCTCAGCCCCCAAGCCCAAGTTCAAGACTGGCCTTCAGAGCTCAGAGCAGGAAGCAGGCGGCATGGCCCGGCTGTGTTGTCAGCTGAGCGAAGCTGAGCCAGGGACTCCAGTGCAGTGGCTCAAGGAGGGGGTAGAGCTGCGTGTCGGCCCCAAGTATGAGATACGGTGCCAAGGGGCTACTGCGAGCTGCTGATCCACGGGCTGGAGGCCAAGGATACCGGGGAATATGCCTGCGTGGTGGTGGCCAGAAGACTTTAGCCTCTCTCAGAGTCAAAGGTGAGTAGTCCAGGAGCAAAGTTTGAGCCCTTCCCACCACGCCCACTCCCTAGGGGTCTCCTGGGCGCAGCTTACACTGGGGCCAGGACCTTCACACCATAGCCCTCTCCACCTCACTCCTACACTGCGTCCAGTTCTGATTCTCTGAAGGGCCCTAGCAACCAAGATAGTCCTCAGACCCCAAAGGGGTCCTGCCTTCTCTTCTCCAGCCAGCAGGAAATTCAGTATTGCTTTGGGGCATTCTCTGAGCCCTTACTTATTTCTATAGAAGGTTTTGCTAAATGGTGACCTAGCCAAGATAGGGCTGGCAGCAGCATCAGAGCCAACCGTAGCACTCATCCCTGTGTAACCAGTTTCCCTATTGGACTGTGGGAAAGCAAGTGTCACTGTTCAGCTTCCATGCCTGTAAGCCCAGCAGGTGACCTGCCGTCAGGTAGCAAAAGAGCTCTGGATGTCAAGGAAAGCTTTCAGGAGAAGAGGCCATGGGAATTTGACTCAGACTGATAAAGGATCCCTCTCCTCTGTGTCCCTCCCCCAGAGCCTGAGGTGACCATTGTGCAGGGACTCGTGGACATGGAGGTGCAGGCTGATGAGGATGTGGAGTTCAGGTGCAAGGTGTCACGGGCAGGAGCCACAGATGTGCAGTGGCACCTCCAAGGTCTGCCACTGCAGAGCAATGAAGTGACAGAGGTGGCTGTTCTCGGAGACGGCTGTACCCACGTGCTACAGTTGAAGGGTGTGACACTGGAGGATGCTGGTACTGTCTCCTTCCACGTGGGCAGCCATTCATCTTCTGCTCAGCTCACAGTCCGAGGTATCTGGCTCTGGTGGCTCTGACCTTCTGTCTCTGGGAAGAGAATGTTCAGGCTTAGGCAAATTTGGGGAACACAGATAGATAGACACTCTTTGGAGGCTGAGGTCCTGGTTGTGAGGAGGACCTGTGTGGTGATTTCACAGGTGGATCTGGCCGGTAGGTAGGTACAGTGGGCTTCCCTGAAGCTCACATGGCTTAGAACTTACCTATTATCGCTCAGAGATTCTGCAGACTGTACTACTCCAAGCCCTAGGTTACCTCTAGATTCTCCGTGGGCCTGAGCCTGGGGTGTGTTCTCTGTATAGATCAGAGAGGATGTTGGTAGCATGCTCCTATGGGATTGTTCTCAGGGATTGGGTTGAGGTAGCATGTGACTCCAGGGATATAGGAGCTCTATCGTTTGAGGGAACTTTTCAGATGCAAAGGCTGATGTCTGTGCTTCCATGTCTAGTCCCCGAGGTGACCGTTCTGGAGCCCCTGAAGGATGTGCAGCTCAGAGAGGGCCAGGATGCCCACTTCCGGTGCCGGCTGTCAAGGGCCTCGGGCCAGGAGGCTCGCTGGGCTTTGGGAGGGGTTCCCTTGCAGTGCAACGAGATGAACGACATCACTGTGGAGCAGGGCACACTCTACCTGCTCACTCTGCACAAGGTGGGGTTATGCTTCTGCATGCCCATAGAAGGTTCTGAGCTCATTAGGGGAGACCTTCCTCCAGGACATTGGGTTGGGGAGGTGAGAAGCCCCTATCACTGGGGCCTGGGAACATGAATCGACCTCTTTTGGTCAGGGTGGGGTGCAAGCCAAGCATCTTCCTCCTGTCTCCTCAGGTGACCCTCGAGGATGCTGGAACCATCACTCTCCAAGTGGGCTCGTGCTCCTCAGAGGCCCAGCTGAAGGTCACAGGTAGGCATTCCCATCCTACCTCAGCCTCTCCCAGTTGATGTCCATTATCTCTGAGCACTGCAGCTGCTACAGAGGGGTTAGAAGTCCAAGACTTCTAGCTGTGATTTTTGCACTGGGGCTGGCAATTTTCCAGCATGTGGTATCTCAGGCCAGAACTACCACTGCCTCCTGGAAGTGCTAGAGAGTCTGTCTAACCTGGGCTTGGGCCTTACATGGTGATAAGGGCCAACTGTGTGGTTTAGGTCCTCGTACGTGCATATATGTCCACGTTGATGTACGTTTACTTACTCAAAAGGCTTAGAGATGTGGGCACAACCATACACCTACGACACATGTATGGATGTGGACATAGTAAATGTGGCCTGTGCCTGGTAGACAGGACTTCAGGAACCTTCAGTGAAGAGTACACCTTGTCCTCAGACAATCTCCTGTAGAGCTCGGCTCTGAGCCCTAGCCCTGCTCTCCATGTGATCCCACTGGCACCTCCATCATCGTCCCACTTACTGATTTATCCTCTCCCCGTATCCCATGTATGCATCCATCCATTTACAGCCACCATTTGTCTCCCACCTAAGCCCATTCTTCATCAGTCTTCCATTCATCTATCATCTGTCTTTCACATCATGCTACCTATTTATCTAGCTACTCATGATTGTCCATCCATCTACCTACTATCCATTTATCATCCACCCATATAACCATTCACCCATCTACCATCTATACGTCCATTCATTTGCTTATCATCCAACTATTCATCCATCCACCCAACCACCATCCATCCATTCATCTATCCATCTATTCATCTATTCAAGCTCTTATTTGCCATCCAACTATCTGTTCACCATTGGATGAAACCTCTGATCTCCTACCCTTCATGTCTAGGATCTCAAAATGGTTTACATGTAGTTTTACTATAATGGAACCCTTAGTCTGCCGAGGGGAGCTAGACATGGAGAACAGTGCATATTCTGAATCCCAGTTTCCTCTGGAACTTTAGAGATCGCCCGACATGGTCAACCCCATGGCCCATGGGGCTGAGAAAGGCTGCCAAGTGCCAATGCCTTTAAGTTGATTGGTGAAGAATTTCATGGTTGTTTTGAGTAGGGGCAGGGCAGAAAGGACCCGAGTTTACAGGGGGACAACATGGAACTGCAGGATGTACTTCAGCCCTGCTCTAGGCTAGATGTTCCCATTCTGAGATAGATGGCTCATCTGCAGCCTTGTGGAGCTAAGGGGAAATGGACATTCAGGTAGCTTTGTGATGGCCAGGCTTGGGAGCTGGTGCTAGAAGAGGACAGTCATTGGGAGATTGTGTGCAAAGACTTCTAAAGGAGCTTTCTGGGGTGATCCTGGGGGTTGTCCTGTCTTCCTGGGTACTGATGTCCTTACAAATGGATCCTGGCTGACTCTTCTCAGTCTCATCCTGTACTGTATAGAAGCAAATGAAACAGAGGGGTCTGGACTTTTCCAATTGCCCCCAAGAAGGCATCTGGTAAATGTTCAGAGAGAAACACAGGGCGGTGGCGGCATCCTTCTTGCCTGGCTCCAGGTAGCAAGTGTTAAAAGAGATTGTTAGTTTTTTCCTGTCTGGTCTGGGCATGGGAAAGTCATGGGGCTATGAAATCATCAATGCCCTGGAATGCATTGGCCATCCGTCTGTTGTGATTACCCCAAATGTCCATTCAAGAGGTTGAGGGGATGCAGGAGATCCAGGTGGAGGACATTTACACCAATGCGGCTCCTAAACTTGAAGCCTGCTATGTGGCTGGGGCACAGTGTACCCAGTAACTAAGGCCCCCGAGTCCTAAGCTGGCAGAATCTTGGAGGACATCTAGATAGAGTGCCCCCATCTGTGTCTACACTCCCAGGAATGGAAAGCCACTTCCTGGGACTGAGCCCCATGCTCAGGGAGCAACAGATCCTGGGGTGCCTCCTTCTTGCCCATCCTAGGTTAGAGGAGACACCTGTTGTCATAAAGAGCCCCAAATGTAGAGTTTATCCTTTGTTCCTTCTGAAAAAGATGCCAGATAGGTGTCGTTGGCCTCCTGAGGATGGAGCCAGGCGTGCTCTGACCGTGTGTGAGATGCTCATTAGCTCACAGGCTTGTTGCGGGCTCAATGTTGATCGTCTCTGGGCTTTTCTCCCAGCCCACTGGTTGGGATGGGTTTCTGGACCTCTGGTCTAAGCTGTTCTGGTCTGGGTAGTACCTGCTCCCAGAAGATTCCAGGATGCCCGTATCAGTCAGTCTCAAGATTGTTCTAGTAAAGCCACTTGGGACTCTAGTTGCAGGGCACAGCATTCTCACTGCAGTTCCCCTCAACAATGTGTACAACACAGGACACCTGACTAGAACGTGGGTTCCCCCACACACCAGTCAATTGATACAAACAGATACCAACTGGATGCACTTGGACTTGATTCAATTCTGACACTACCCAAAGTGAGCACAGACTCACTGGTTACACACTCAGTCCCATGAGACGCCTCCACCAGCAAAGTCGGTTGCAAACCTAAGCTTGCTGACTAAGTGGGTGTGAGTGAGGCTCCCACTGTCCTCCTGGGTTTGACCAATTATCTAGGACAGCTGAGAGTCATGAAACAGTTACTGTTGCTGGTCTTTACACAGGACACCACCCAGCAATAGTCGAAGATTAGCTAGTGTGGGGACAGTTGATAGGTACCCCATTGATCATGCTCCATCCTCTTGGTACCCCAAATCCTCAAGTCCATCAGATTTGTCACGTTTACCTCCAGCCTTGCTGCTCTTCCTGAGACTGGTGGGGAGAGCTAGACATTTGATCCCTCTTGTCACTTGGTATTCCTGGTGACCAGCCCCTTCCTGAAGGCCCCACCTCATTAGCATAGCCTCTGATGTGATCAATAGGTTGGCTATGTATAAGAACACTTGTGACATTCAGAAAGTTCTGTGTCAGGAACTGGGACAGAGAACAACCTGGCTGTTGGATCACATTTCCACACCAGTGCCCCTGAGGGTGTCCCCTACCCCATAGACCCCAGGGACCTTCAGCCGAGACTTCCTTCTCACCTTCTTGAACAGAGGCAGCACTATGCCTGGTACGAGGCTTGCAGAATGTGGATGTCTTCGCGGGGGAGGTGGCCACGTTCTCCTGTGAGGTATCTCGCGCAGGTGGGCCGGAGGCCCGTTGGTGGCTGGATGGCACCCTGCTTCAGAACAGCCCTGAGAGTGCCATCACTGTGCGAGAGGGCACTGTTCACTCCCTCACGCTCTCAGGCCTGGGGGTGGCTGACTCAGGCACCGTCACCTTCCGCACAGGGCCCCTGGTCTCCACAGCCAAATTATTGGTCAAAGGTATTGGCCAATGGGGACCTCCCCACGCTGGTGCTTCTGCTCTTGCTGTCCCTGCATGCTTCCTGCAGAGTTCTGGGGAATTGAGGAGTGTCAGGTACTGACCCCAGGGGCCACAGACTAGGCATTGCTCTGTGCCCAACGTGTACCCAGGAGAGCCTCATGTGGGCAGAGGTGAGCTTCCACCCACTTCCTGAGTGGGAAGTTTAGTCTCCATGAATTGTTTAGTTGGAGACTGGCCTGCACGTTTGCTGTGTGGGACCTCCACACACTGGCCTTGCTTACCATCCTATTGGCTAGACATCCCAGCCAGAAAGGGCTGTGGGGGGAGGTGCTTCCTGGGCTCCTGATGGAGAAACCATTGCTTCTGGTTCTGGTTTGTCCCTGTGCACACCTGCTTCTCTTCCTGTGGGAACCCTTCTGGGGAAGAGTTGGCTGGGCAAGGAGGGAAGGATGCCAGGGACTCCAAACAGCCCATCTGAATCTTTCATCCAGTGCCTTTGCCTAAGGCCTCATAGAACCAGATCCAGGATGAATAGCCATTGGTTGAGTAGGATTTCAACAGGTGGGGATGGGATGGGACCCAAGGGTATCAGCAAGCATCTTTACACTGTTGGAGAAGGGCAAGATGGGCTGCAGCTTCAGATTGCCAGGATCTGGGGTCCAGGTGTGTTTAAGAGGGATCTGGGTGTTCACCTTGGGCTTAGAGGGGCCCAGCCTGGACAGTCAGCCTGACTGTCGTTTGCTATGGTCTGCTATGGGCAGAATGGGGTGTGCCTGGTGTATAGGGCTCTTGGGCAGCCATGATAGGTCCCCTTCCTGGCCACATGCCAGACACCTGTTGCTAAGCCATTGCCACCAAAGCTCCATGCTTGCAGCGGCTGAAGCCACTAACACAGACAGCAGCAGGCGGGTGGGCCATGGTGGCACTGTCCCTGGGGCTGATGCATGTCTGGCATGTTGGCCGACAGATCCCACAGTGGAGGTGGTGAGTGCCATGCAGGACCTGGTGGTGGAGGAGGGTGGCTCTGCTGAGCTCCTCTGCCAGTACTCGCGGCCCGTGCAGGCCACGTGGAAGATGAACGAGCGGGAGGTGTGCGCGATGGGCACCGTGTCATCATAGAGCAGGACTGGACCGTAGCCAGGCTGACCCTCAGGCCAGCCCTGCCCGGTGACAGCGGCATCTATTCTTGTGAGGCCGCGGGCACTCGAGTTGTGGCACTGCTCCAAGTGCAAGGTGAGGCCACCTGGCAGGCAGGCTTGATATAATCATGGTAGAAGGCAAACAGTGGCTGCCAGCCTTGCAATGCAGGTGACCTATACACTGAGAACATCTGTATGGGTGGTGACACAGAGCTATATCTAGGTTAGGGCACAGTCTCATGAGCTTGTGGCTTCTATGAGAAAGGGGCTAATATAACTGACCAGAGGGGAGGGTATGAACTTGGGAGGTCTCTAGTCAATACGAATTTGAGGCAAGCATCTCAGGCATCAGGACAGGTCTAGCAGTGCTTGTTAGGGACTTAAAGAAAGGGTGTGGCCCACACCTTGAAGCTGCAGGCACCATTGTGGGAAAGGATACCACTCTGCATCTCCAGAGGGCTTGAGTCTGGGTTTGTGAGGTTCTGGTTTGTGAACACCTATGTGGTTTTCCTTGTGTGAGACACAGGATGCCCCTCTGCTATGTGGAGCCCATGCTAATGTGATGGGATGGGTGGGCTGGATGACCCCACCTCCTCCAGGGGACCCTGAATGCCACCCTCCACGGTGGCTGCTGGGGTCCTGTTCTGTTTGGCTAGGTATAGTTTTGGGGTGGGGTGGTTCTTGCAAGAGACAGCTGGAGGTACAAATTCCTAAGTCCTACTTTCTCCACAGCCAAGAACACAGTGGTGCGTGGCCTGGAGAACGTGGATGCCTTGGAGGGAGGTGAAGCTCTGTTCGAGTGCCAGCTGTCCCAGCCTGAAGTGTCCGCCCACACCTGGCTGCTGGACGACGAGCCGGTGCACACATCGGAAAAGTGGAGGTGGTCTACTTTGAGAAGGACTGCGGCACCTGCTTCTGCTCAAAAACCTGAAGCCACAGGACAGCTGCCGAGTGACCTTCCTGGCAGGGGATGTGGTCACGTCTGCATTCCTCACTGTGAGAGGTACCAAGCTGAGGGAGGGTGCGGTTGGGTAAATGGGGTGAGACTCTTCTACCAGAGACTGAGCTGGGAATAGAGGTGGTAGTAAAGGGGGTGATAAACAGCTGTCCTGAGATCCCTCACCAAAGGCTGTGCCGGAAGGGAAGAATGTTGGATTTGAGTTCTTCCCACCTCCCAAACTGTGCTGTTAGCCCAGTGGAATTCAATAAGATGGAAGGACTGGTGTCTGGGATGAGAGCCACATGTGGAAGAGTCATTTCCAGAGTGATGTTCAATTGACAGCTGGGAACTGCCACTCTTCAGGGGTGGGGACCCCAGTGAGAAGAGTGATATCTCTAAGATCCCTTCCAACAAAGGCTCTACCTGGCTGGGGAGTTGGTGGGTGTCTCCAGACTCTTCCCATAGGTGGCTGGACCTCCTTGGTCTACAGGGATCTTAGAGACGGTGAGCTGGAGAGTGGGACAGGAAATGGGAAGGCAAAGGAAGTGTCTAAGGCACCTTCCTGATGGACCTCCCTGAAATCTCTCAGGGCTTTCCCCTTCGAGGCCCTGGAGGCCATCAGAGCAGTGACAGTGGGACAAGTGGATGAGGCCTTCCTGGTCCAGGAGAATTAGGTGAACTGTCAGTCTGAGGCACCTCCAACTTGAGGCTGGGCTGAAGGAGGCTTTGTAAGGGCCAGGGGCCTTGCACTCCTTTTCTGGAGCATCCTCACCCTCTGCAAATGCTCATCTGCAAATACTCCCCACAGGCTGGCGCTTGGAAGTCCTAGAGCCCCCACAAGATGCATCTGTGAAAGCTGGTATGCAGGTCTGCTTCACTTGCATACTAAGTGAGGCAGTGCCTGTGGGCGAGGCTACTTGGTACATCAACGGAGCTGCCATCCAACCTGATGACACTGACTGGACAGTCACTGCAGATGGCAGCCACCATGCCTTGACACTGAGCAACGCCCAGTCCCAACATGCAGGAGAGGTCACATTTGCAGCTCGTGATGCCGTGGCCTCTGCACGCCTCTCTGTGTTGGGTGAGTGGTTGGCAGAGATCCCTTCCCTATAGTTTGGGTCTGAGGCACACCCAACCCCCACCTCACCACCCCAAACCACTTTGCCTCAGATGGGTGACCATCAAGAGCTGAATTCTGTGCTGTTCCGTTAGACCCTCAGAGCCTGAGGATAGTGTCTCCTACGGGTCCAATAGGGTGACTGACTAGAGATGCTCATGCTTATCCTTGAGCACTCCCTGAGGCCAGAGTCCCTTGAGATCTTACTTTGTCCCCTTCTTCTTTGTCTAGTGTAGATCTAAGCCTAACTCTTGGGGGGGAAGGACCAAGAGGAAGGAGGTCCTGCAGTCCCAATGGCTTCCCTTAGTGGGGAGTGCCAAGATGCATAAACACCAACCCATGGAGGCTTCAAGACCATCCCTTGCTCCCCAAAACAGTCTGCACCACTGGGTTCAGGGTCCTACAGAACTCATAAAGGAGTCTACCCCAAAGTGTATGCTGTGTCTAGTACTGGCCCCCAGCAACTGCTGGAAGCACTACAGGCCCCAGTGTGTGTGCTAATCTACCCTCTTCCATGCAGCTCTCCCTGATCCCCCTGAAGATGCTGAAGTGGTGGGTCGTAGTGACCGTGCTGTGACCCTGTCCTGGGTGGCTCCCCTGAGTGATGGTGGTGGTGGTCTATGTGGTTATCGTGTGGAGATGAAGGAGGCATCCACAGGCCAGTGGCAGCTGTGCCATGAGTTGGTCCCTGGCCCAGAGTGTGTGGTGGACGGCCTGGTCCCTGGGAAGACCTACCGCTTCCGAGTGGCAGCTGTGGGTCCAGCAGGTGCTGGGGAGCCTGTACATCTGCCCCAGATGGTCAAGATAGGTAAGTTACTGCTTTCAGTCCAAGAGAGTGCCCAGCTGTGCAAGGTGGAGGGAGGGAGCCTTATGGGGGGGGCAGTGACCCTGGCTGATGTGATCTATCCTCTATGGACACTGTTCTTCAGCAGAGCCAATGGAACCTAAACCAGCCCCAGCCCCAGCCCCAGGCCCACAGCCCCAGCCCCAGCCCCAGCCAGCCCCAAGCAACACGGCAGGCAGTGGTTGGTGAAGATGTGTGTCTGGAGTTGGAAGTGGCAGCTGATGCTGGCGAGGTCGTCTGGCACAAAGGAACAGAGCGCATCCAGCCCAGCGGGCACTTTGAGGTCTTCTCTCAGGGTCAGCGGCAGAGGCTGGTAATCAAAGGCTTTAGGACTGAAGACCAAGGGGAGTACCGCTGTGGTCCCATCCAGGGCCTGCCTTCCTCAGGAGCTGCCACTTTCAATGGTGTGTCTGGGCTCTGGAGCTGGATGCTCTGGGAGTGGGGAAGGGTTGATTTGGCCTTTCTTTTTGATGTGTTCTGGAGACAAAGCTGAGACTCCCCTATCCATAACTCCATGTGACATGCAGAGAAACCAAGGCTTGGCCAGATGAGGCAGGTCTTATGTGACTGAATTATTCTTCAGGGCAGCTTCCTAGCCCTGAGTAGAATTGGTGATAGATTTCTTAAATTCTGGGACCCCTGCCCACAAGACTTTGGAGACCTTTTCTGAAGCTACTTCTAATTGGAGCATGGCTCCCTTTCAGTGTACGGTGCATTCTAAGGCACTCCCACACGCCACACACCATCAGCTCTGTGACCTACCCCACTCTGAGCATCACCCTGAGAAGCTCGCTCTGCACTCTAGCTTATCCCCACTATGAGCCTCCCTTGCTTAGTCCTCTCTTGCTCCCCTGTGCCTGAGGTCCTACCTATACTAAGAGTCTCTCACCCCTCGCCTATGCTCTCCCAATTGTTCCGAGTCCATCCCTTAACTCAGCCCTCCTGATGGAAGCCCTCTGTGTTCTGGGTACCTTCCTTTACCCACTGCACTCTGAGCTACACGCTTCACGGGTTTCCTCTCTCTTGCCTTCTGAGCCTGCCCCAGTGTAAGCATATTGTCTCTGTGTAGTGCTAATGTCTCTGTGAACCTGGGCTCCTGTACCAGCAGCAGGGCTGAACAGGTAGAAAGAGGTTTAATTTTAGTTCTGCTGAGATATTTCCTGTTCTGGTTGAGTTACTGTAGGCCCCTTGCAGGAGGTAGACTGAGAAAAAATGGGGTAAGGATCTGAGGTTTAGAGCATCTCAGAGTAGATAAAGGTCCCTGGCTCATGATGAAGAACAGAGGTCCAGATGCCTGCAGTCAGGTCATACCCCAGTGAGCAGCACAGGTAGGCTTGGGCTTGTGGCTCTGTCTAACCTCACTATATTCTGTTGCCCTCCTCAGTGGTCATGACCTCAGGCTCTGGGGATGAGGTCCCCGCGCAGCCTAGCCTCCCTCCTGAGGCAGCCCAGGAGGGTGACCTGCATCTGCTTTGGGAGGCCCTTGCCCGGAAGCGCCGCATGAGTCGGGAGCCCACGCTGGACTCCATCAGCGAGCTGCCCGAGGAAGATAGCCGTGTGCAGCATCTGCGGCAGGAAGCAGAAGAGACAGCTCCTGACCTCTCTGAGGGCTACTCTACAGCTGATGAGCTAGCACGCACAGGAGAGGCTGACCTCTCACACACCAGCTCAGACGACGAGTCACGGGCTGGCACCCCTTCCCTAGTTACCTACCTCAAGAAGGCCGGGGGTCCTGGGATCTCACCCTTGGCCAGCAAGGTGAGCCTCCTAGTTGGTCTGCAAGAAGAGGTCTCAGGTCTTCACCACCCCTTTATGTGCCCATCTCTAATCCCATGACTCACCCATCCATTCATCCAGCTCTGCCATCTACCCATGGTGCATAATCTTTGCATCTTCACATCCATCCATTCATCTGCCATCCACTCCTCTGCCTATATTTGCATCTATCCATCTTCTCATTATCTGCTCACTATCATTCCTTCCATCTGTATATCAATCTGTCCACCCATCCAAGCATCCTTCTACTCCCCTGTCCATCTGTTTGCCCATTTGTCCGTTATTTGCAGTCCATCCACTCATCTGCCCACCATCCATCACCCACCCGTTGAACTGTTGGACCACTTGTCTATCAACCTAACCCCACCCACCTGTCCACTAATCTACAATCCATACCTCCTGTACTTATTTTCCGGTTTATCCATTTGTCATGCTGTCTGTTTGCCAGGTCATCCATCTATCCATTATCCACCATCCGCCATCTGGTTGTTCCTCCCTTCGCTCAGACGTGTGTGTCATGTCCCCCATTCCATTCACCATTCACCTGCTAGTTATTCCTGTATTTGCTAACCTGCTCATTTTTCTGCTGACTTGTGTACCGACCCATCCACCCAACTATCCTTCCATCCGTCCATCATCAGCCACCCCTCACCACCCATCCTACCACACAACCACCTGCCTGCCTATTTTTCTTGTATTTTCCATACACCCACTCACACACCTACTAAACAGTTACAGGAGGCGAGCATGGCCTTTGTGATATTCCTCACAATCTGGGTCACTTTGATTTCTAGGAAGAGCATTTGCTTTGCAGAGCAGTAGTAGCAGGGCTCCAGCAAGCACCTAGGCAACCAGTAAGCTGGAGGCAGATGGTGTGCTGGAGTGGTACTGGGTCTGGGGTGTTCTTGGTCTTCATTTCCCTGTCTTGCTCTGACCTTACATCCTGTGTCCATAGCAGGAGCCCCAGGTGGTCACGTCTGTGAAGCCACAAAGGCAGCAGGAGCCAGTAGTGCCCACATGCCCACTGCCGGGGACTTGAGTGCAGCAGATTTGAAGGATCCATCCCTGGACAAGGCAGCTGTGAAGATCCAGGCTGCCTTTAAGGGCTACAAAGTGCGGAAGGAGATGAAACAGCAGGAAGGGCCTGTGTTCTCACGAACATTCGGGGACACAGAGGCACAAGTTGGGGATGTGCTGCGGCTGGAGTGTGTGGTGGCCACCAAGGCTGATATGCGGGCTTGCTGGTTGAAGGATGGCATCGAGTTAACAGATGGGCGCCATTACCACATAGACCAGCTCAAGGACGGTACCTGCTCTCTGCTGGTCACTGGCCTGGGCCGCACTGACTCTGGCCGTTACACCTGTCAGGTGAGCACTAAGTTTGGACGTGTGAGCCACAGTGCCTGCGTGGTGGTCAGTGGGACAGAGAGTGAGGCTGAGAGCTCCTCTGGGGGCGAGCTGGATGATGCCTTCCGCCGGGCAGCAAGACGCCTGCACCGGCTCTTCCGCACCAAGAGCCCAGCTGAGCTTTCAGAAGAGGAAATCTTCCTCAGTGCTGATGAAGGCCCCGTGGAGCCAGAGGAGCCTGCAGACTGGCAAACATACCGAGAGGATGAAAACTTTGTGTGCATCCGTTTTGAGTCACTTGCAGAGGCCCGCCGGGCAGTCACCTGCTTCCGTGACATGTTTGCCACCATGGGCATCGAGGTGGAGATCAGCCTAGGGGAGCAGGGACCCCGGGGAGTGGAGATGCGCATTGGCAAGGTGGCCCCCACTGTCACCCCTGCAGTGCCGCTTGCAAAGACACCTGGCCTGCAGACTTCAGATGCTGGTGAGTGAGTCTGTGGGCTGCAGCGGCCTGGAGTGGGGGAGAGAAGGAGATGGAGGCTGACTGAGGAAGAAGAGAGCTCTGGCTAGTTGTCTCCCAGCAAACCCTGACTTTGAGGTTAAATAGTTGAATGTGAACCTCAGTTCTGTCTTTCACTAGCGGTACATATTGAGGTCCATTCTTCATGTCAGTTACTGAAAGTAAGACAACTTCGGTGTGCACTGTGTCTCTCCTGGGCTACCAGGAGGTTATAATGAATGACCCTCAGTGCTGTGTCTTGAGACTTCTCCCCAAGTTGGGGCATCTGAGGTTTAAGGCCCCACTAAAGTTTCATCCTGCACATCCTCTTCTGTCTGCCTTTCCCAGTTATCCACTTCTCAGCCTCATGGTAGTTGGGAACCAAGAACAATTTTTTTAGAGACTAAGGAAGGAGAGTAGCTCCTTGGGGTGTCTAATTGTGGAGTTTGGGAAATCCCTTATAGGAGAGGCTGCTGTTTCACACTGCCCTCTGGTGGCAACCTGCATGTATGTGGTGTCTGGGTATGATGGGCACACCCCATGGCTGACTCTCAGCACCCTCTATCTGCCTGTGCCAGCCCCAGTGTTCCTGACTGAGCTGCAGAACCAAGATGTGCAGGATGGATACCCCATGAGCTTCGACTGCGTGGTAACAGGCCAGCCCGTGCCCAGTGTGCGCTGGTTCAAGGATGGGAAGTTGCTAGAAGAAGATGACCACTACATGATCAACGAGGACCAACAGGGGGGTCACCAGCTCATCATCACAGCCGTGGTGCCGGCAGACATGGGCGTCTACCGCTGCCTGGCGGAGAATAGCATGGGCGTCTCCTCCACCAAGGCTGAACTTCGTGTGGAACGTGAGTGCGGGACTGAGCTGAGCGTCTAGGGTGGCCTGGGCGTGGTCTGATCACCTCCTAAAGACCCAACTCCTAATACCAATACCACACTGATTAATTTTTTATAAATGTGTGTGTGTGTGTGTGTGTGTGTGTGTAAATGTGTGCCATGGCACTTGTATGGCTGTCAGAGGACAATTTATGAGAGTTGGTTCTCTCCTTCAATCATTTGGGTTCCAGGAACTGAACTCAGGTCACTAGGCTTGGAGACAAGCACCTTAACCCACTGAACCATCTGGCCAGCCCAAGATTAACATCTTAAAATGTGTGTTTCTGGGGCATGAACACTCTATGTGTAATACTGTAACAGTAGAAAAACCTACTCCTTCTTACTGTGTCCTGTACGGAAAGTCCCCAGCAGTTGGTTTCGAGGCCAATGTCTCTTTAACCCCTCATGGTATTGTAAGATGGAACTGGAAGGTTCTGCATGTGCCGTTGTAATTGATGAAGACCACAAATTGTTTGACAGCTGTAGATCATTGGACCCAAGAGGCTTGCAGCTAGTTATAGCCTAGAAGTGTGGGCCCAGTCCCGGCTGGGACAGGGCAGATATGTGAATCTGTGGCCCTTCTCCATGTTGAGTGCAGTTAGCTTGCCTCGAGACAGCACTGTCAGAGCCTCCTAGGGATAAGGTGGTCCTGGTGCACATGTGTTTTAGACCTTGACCCAGAGTCACCCTTCCTTCTGCAGTGACCAGCACAGACTATGACACTGCTGCTGATGCTACTGAGACCTCATCCTACTTCAGCGCCCAGGGATACCTGTCCAGGTGGGTCCCTCAGAGATGGAACAACCCAGTGGCTGACTCTCCCAGGGCCTCTGAAGAGGCACTCTTGCTGTCAGGGGGTGGGGGTCAGGGTGTTTGGATTGGCAAGCTAAATCTTGGAGACTTCCATCAGGCTATGGCGGCTCTGTTTCCTCTGTCCTTCAGTTTGGGGAACGTCACTATCCCTTCATGTCTGACATCACCTCGGTGGCCCTCCTGCCTTGAGCCTTCTTACTTATATGGGTGTCCCCTTGTTTGTCCTTCCTGCCAGCCGGGAGCAAGAGGGAACGGAGTCAGATGAGGGGCAACTTCCCCAGGTGCTTGAGGAACTGAAAGACCTCCAAGTGGCCCCTGGCACACGCCTGGCCAAGTTCCAGCTCAAGGTGAAAGGTGAGGAGGTAGTGAGGATTGGCACTGTTCCACTGAACAGAGGTCACATCCTACCAGCCACAGTTGGGATAAGATCCCAGCCAGCAGTGTTTGGTTCGTCATGTGTGTGTCCTGTCCCTTTGGTCTCTGAAAGACCTCTGCTCTAGGTCTTCCATTATCACTGGAAGATGGCCTTGAGATGACTATGTACCTTTGTTTACCTCAGGCTATCCAGCCCCCAAACTGTACTGGTTCAAAGATGGCCAGCCCCTGACCACATCTGACCACATCCGAATGACTGACAAAAAGACCCTGCACACCCTGGAGATTGTCTCGTCACCCGGGAGGACAGCGGCCAATATGCAGCCTACATCAGCAATGCTGTGGGTGCTGCCTATTCATCAGCCCGGCTGCTGGTTCGAGGTGGGTGTCCTGAAGGACTAAGCAGAGGTGAGCTGCAAGCCCTATCAGCCTTAGGGCCTGGGATCTGCAGTCATTGCTCCAGTGAACAGAGACTCAGATGGCCAGAACTCAGCCCTACAGGGAATAGGTGACCATGGTGACCTTGAGGCCCCCTCTTCCTGAATATGGAAAGGAATTCCAAACTTGCACCAAATCTATCTTGCTGTGAGTGGCTGTGCTTCCTGTGGTCTCTTTTGCCAGAGTTTGGGCGATGTGGCTCCTAAGCTGCTGGGCTGTGCACATGTCCATGTATTTGGGTGTAGATAAAGGCCACAGGTCTGGGGAGGCTGCGGGTAACAAGGAGGGGTAGCAGTATGTCATCCATCAGGTCCATGTGGCCTGTGGCCATCCCCATGCTAAGTGGTGAGCTCCATAGCTCTCCAGCCGAGGTTTCAAGAGGTTTGGGCATCTTTGCTCTGGGAGTGGGGCTACCAGGACTAATGCATGGGGTTAGGGTCAGAGCACCTATGAGTGCTGAGAGCCTGACTCTGTGTTTTCAGGTCCCAGTGAACCAGAAGAGAAGCCAGCATCAGGTGAGATAGCCCCAGATGGGCAGAAGAGGGTAGTAGACCATGGACAGGAAGCCAGAGTGGACAAAAGTGTGGACAGCCAGTGGACATAGATTTCAGGGGATCCTCTGAGTTTAGGACATCAGAGGTGGATGGGGGGGTTGTTTTTGGTTTTGGTCAGGGGATCCCTGTGGTTTGGCTGTGTATTTCCAGATGTTCATGAGAGGCTGGTGCCACCCCGAATCCTGGAGAAGTTCACCCCTAAGAAAGTGAAGAGGGGCTCCAGCATCACCTTTTCAGTGAAGGTGGAAGGTGAGGTAACTCAGACAAGATGACAGCTACCCACCATGCTCTGTCCCTGTGGGAGGGCCTGGCTCCTGGTGGGGTTCTGTCTCTATCAGGGATGGACTCGCTACCCTCTGTCCCTCAGGACACCCGGCTCCCAGTGTGCATTGGCTCAAGGAAGAGGCAGAGAAGGGAGTGCTGTGGATTGGCCCTGATACCCCTGGCTACACCATGGCCAGCTCTTCCAAGCAGCATAGCCTGGTCCTGCTGGATGTAGGCCGACAGCACCAGGGCATCTACACATGCATTGCCACCAACGCTGCTGGTCAGGCGCTCTGCTCTGCCAGTCTGCATATCTCTGGCTGTGAGTGAAGGGTCGGGGATGGACAGGATCATGCCCATGGGAGGGGCACCAAAGCTGGACAGTGTACAGCCTCAGGCTTTTGAGGGGTGGGCATGTTCACCTTCCACATCTGTACTGGGACAGACTTTTCTTCCACCTCCCATTCTCTCATCAGCCCTCCCTCCCCCAAAGCATCTCGGGTCTCACGTTGCAGGAGAGTTTGGTGTGGGGTTTCAGAGTCTCTCAGGTCCAGCACTCACACCTGCTCTGTACAGGGGGTCTCCAGGTGAGCTGAGCTCTCTGCTCCAGAGCCTCACCCAACCCTCTGTGGGCTGGCACTCTGAGGGTAGACTCATGTTCTTGGTTACTACGGTCAGGAGTGAGGCAGGAGCATTTGAGAATGGTACCTGCTTAGGGTTCAGAGAATACAGTCCAGATTCCTAGGGCAGCTCAAATATCCTGAGGATATCTGGTCCCGGAATTAGAAGCTTCAGAGTCCATGAATTCACGCTGATGGCTCTCCACTCTCTTGACAGTGGCCAAAGAGGAAGAGCAGGAGAGAGTGAAGGAGGCCCTCATTTCCTCCTTCCTGCAAGGGTGAGTGAGGCTCTCTGAAGGCCCCAGGGCCAAGATCACAGACCAGGCCTAGGAACTGGGAATAGCACAACTATGGTGCTGGCATAGACCAGCCTGTCCCGCAGTGTAGACCAGTTGTGGCTTGCACAGGCTATGTACCTGGGCTCACCTCTTTCCTCCCATGCCTTAGTTTCTCCAGTGCAGAATGAGGGTTTTCAGGATCCCTCTGGTGTGGAAATGATGACTGGGGTCCTAGACCATTGCCTCCAGGCTCTTTTCCTGTCAGGAGCCTCTGCTCAAGGGTGGGAGGTGATAGGTGGAAGGTGGTGGCTCCTACCTCAGGCCTCTCATGATGCCCCTGTTTCCATAGGACAAGCCAAGCTGTCTCAGCCCAGATGTCAGAATCCACAGGTTTTGCTGATCTTGTCGGGCAGAGCAAAGGTACAGGCAGGGTGGGCATACCTTGAGTCCTTACCTCAAGCCAGACCAGGTGAAAAGAAGTTGCCTGGCAACAGTGCTGGGTTAGGGGTCCTCACACTCCTGTGCTCAGCTTCGGTGGGAGTCAGAGCCATTTATGACCTCAGTGGATCTGGGAACCTGTGGGATCCCAAGGGAAGCCTAGTCTAGACTCAGATCTCACACCAGTGGGCTGTGGATGCCAGAAAGCCTGACATCAAGAGCAGAGGTGGCATGAACCATTTTCCAGGTCTCCACAGCCTGATAACCAAGGTCTGGCCTCTGTGCAGCTCTGTCCTCTTTTTCACCCCTACCCCATAGCTATGATGGCCACCTGCTGCTGGCGTGTCCACTGTCCACAAGCTACCTGCTGTTCAACTGAGCCTACTGTGCCATATCATAACCCAGATCCTGGCTGTGCCATCCACTCCCCAATTGGTTGCTGTCCCTTGACTGCCAAATGGGTACCCTGCTGATCCTTAGCCACCTGCACTGTTCCTCGGCTGCATCTACTGTGTCCCCTCTGCCCATGTTTGCTTTTCCTTGTTCTGGGGCCCATTGGCTCAGACCACAGCAAGCCTACTATTATTTCTATGGCTAGCCTCACCACTGGCTCAGACCCGCAGCCTACTTTATTCCATACTGCCCCCCACCTGACTAGAGGCTGCTCTCCTTTTCCAACCCCAGCACCACTAAGAAGCCTGGTCTTGTGCGTCTGCCATCCCTTAGGGCCAAAAGTGGGCCTGTGGTGTAGGAATATTCAGTAGACACCTGGGGAAGGATGGTGGATTGAGACCCACTTTTATCACCCCAGGTGAGTCCCTGGTGGCTGAGGAGGCCCACAGTCACCTGTCCCTTGCTGAGGTGGGCACAGAAGAATTCCTGCAGAAACTCACCTCGCAGATCACCGAGATGGTATCGGCCAAGATCTCACAGGGTGAGGCGCTTGTGTATGTCTCAAGAGGATGCTGGGGCCATGTGCTCTTGAGCAGAGGCAGAGGCTCTCTTGCCTCTAACGTCTGGAAACTGTCTGGATATTGGGGGGACATCACAACCCTTGTGCCCATCCAGCCAAACTCCAAGTGCCTGGAGGTGACAGCGATGAGGAGTCCAAGACACCATCTGCTTCTCCTCGGCATGGCCGGTCACGTCCTTCCTCCAGTGTTCAAGAGTCGTCCTCAGAGTCAGAGGATGGGGACTCCCGTGGTGAGGTAGGTGGGCCAGGACCCTTGGGGAACATGATGGGGGAGGGGGCTCCTGGGAGATGATATAGAGATGAGAGGTGCAGGGGAGGGTCCCAGGGAGGTCTTGGAAAGTGAGTGTGTCACTGGCATCAGATGAGCTCCTGGCTTCAGGGAAGCCGGTCTGCTTTCTGTTCCCAAGGTCAATGGGAGGCAGGAACTGGTGAGGAACCAGGTCCATTCCCCAGGCCTCCCACACAGTTGCTTCTTCAGAGTCCTCCTCCCTCCTCCTTTCACCCTCCCTTCTTCCTTTCCTCCTCCTCTAGCATCTCTGTCTGGTGTAGCAGGCATCCTCTTAGGTTCCAGGCGGTGGGTGATAAGATGTCAATGAGTAGTATATATATATCCTTGACTAGAGTCCCTGAGGGTGTGGTGCTTTCTTTTGGGGGAAGCCAAGGGAGAATATCCACATTCCTGACACTTGTGTGGGATTGGGAGCCAGTACCTGCACGGAATGTCCCCAAGACTTCTGTCCTGTGTTCTGGGACTTGACAGGCTTGGCTGATACCCAGGGCTCTGGGAGGCTTCTCCCTTCCCTGGTGGCTGCTGGGGGTCCCTGACAGGCCTAACTGGCAACTCTATCCTTCCCACCCCAACTCATTTCATCTCCCTACCCAATCAGATCTTTGACATCTACGTGGTCACAGCTGACTATCTGCCCTTGGGAGCTGAGCAGGATGCCATCATTCTGAGAGAAGGCCAGTACGTGGAGGTCCTTGATTCAGCCCATCCCCTGCGCTGGCTTGTACGCACCAAGCCCACCAAATCCAGCCCTTCCAGGCAGGGCTGGGTATCACCTGCCTACCTGGACAAGAGACTCAAGGTACGTGGCTGGGGGACTCAGGGAGAGGGTCTTCAGGTCACCAACCTGGAGGACTCTGGTATTGTTGTCATCATTAGGATAGGAGCCTCCAGCCTCCAGAGGGCAGTCAGAGCTCAGACTACCGCTAACTGACACCTGTTCCTCACCAGCTGTCTCCTGAGTGGGGACCCACTGAGGCCCCCGAGTTCCCTGGTGAGGCTGTGTCTGAGGATGAGTATAGAACGAGGCTGAGGTGAGTTTCTGGTAGAGCTTTCCCTGGCTGGCCCACTGCTCACAGGGACCTGTTGCCTACCCTCTTTCCGGGTCCAAATGAAGTTCTGACCTGCTGCTTTTATGGGGGCTGTGACTGCCTACTCCGTATCAGGGATGGGTGGAGATAGAGAAGAGTCGGCACTGGTTTGATGCTGATTCCTGCAGCTGTCCTCACATGGGCTATGCCAGCTTACTTGGGGTGGGAGGCAGATATGCAGAGAGTGGTTCCCTCCCCAGGCACTCCTCATCCCCTCTCTAAGTTGACAGTGGGCTTCAGGAAGAAGCAGTACCCAAATTTAGCAGTTGAGGGGGATGGGGGCTATAAGAGAGCAAGCTGTCTCATGATGATGCTGTTCCCAGGGCCTCGAAAGGGACAGGAGCCTGTGGCCACTGAGTCTTTGAGTATCCCCTAATGGCTTCTCCTTCTGCCAGCTCTGTCATCCAGGAGTTGCTGAGTTCAGAGCAGGCTTTTGTGGGTGAGCTGCAGTTCTTGGAGAGCCACCACATGAAGCACCTGGACCGATCTCCCCGTGTACCCGCAGCTGTGGCCAGCCAGAAGACAGTCATCTTTCGTAATGTCCAGGACATCAGCCATTTCCACAGCAGGTGGGAGGGTGGGGCTATGTGCATGCACATGTGAATATGAGCACCTACTTGCAGGTCAGGCCTCATGGAGGGTGGCAGGAATGAGGGGAACTGTGCTAATATGTCAAAAGGCAGAACTTCCCATACTGGGTATCTTAGTTATGCAGGGTAAATCCTGAAGTATGCCTGACTCTGAGTAGTGTGTACACAGCCCATATGCATGTAGACTCTCATATGTAGGCATACACATGATGTGCATACATGTGTAGGTGCACAGCTGCCACACTGTGCATACCCATGTTCTTGTATGTGAATACTTGTACACACACATGCAAATTCATACTAACATGCTTGCTCATGGACATGCAGAATATTTCACATCCTGTACTTGTACATACCTTGCAACACACATACCAACATGTGCACATAATTGCAGGTTTCTATGCATGTACACTGTCACCCGGGCATACAAGTACACATGAGCATACACATGTACACACCTGTACCATAGGCACGCACACCACAAATGTGCACACTACATTGCACATATACAATGTCTGCACACATATGTGTCCACATCTGTGCATGTTTATGTGTATATGCATGCATGCTATTAGAATTAGAAAACCTGCATAAGTATGCACCCACACATGAATGCTTTTGTACATGTGCACACATAATCTATGTCCACACTCACGCATGGGCAGATGGGTACACAAGCACGCACTTCCTGTACACATGACTCAACACACTCTCCTTCGGAGCTCAGCCCCTGATTAGCATCCTGGCTTTCTTCTTGAGGAGAGGGCCTGGAGCTGGTTGATGGTGGGAGGTGCTGACACTGTCTCCTTTGTGGCAGCTTCTTGAAGGAGCTGCAGGGCTGTGGCACTGACGACGATGTGGCCATGTGCTTCATCAAGAACCAGGAGGCCTTTGAGAAGTACCTGGAGTTCCTGGTGGGCCGTGTGCAAGCTGAATCAGTGGTTGTCAGCACCCCAGTCCAGGAGTTCTACAAGGTGCTTCCTGTCTGTCTCGAGCCCACCCGCCCTGCTTGCTCCCAGGCCCCAGTTCTTGCTGAGTGCTAAGATGTAGGTCCACCGGTCTATGTGGCCAGTCCAAGTTCACCTTCCTCAGCCCACGTCACTGCATACCCACTGCCTTCCTGTGCCCCGGCTTAGTGGGAAATGCAATAGACGTTCCCACAGCTCAGTACTCCTCAGCTGCTATTTAAGCTGCCCAAGCCCTATGTCACCACCAGTGACAGGGTGACCCAGTGTCAGTCAGTGCAGGGCCGTGCATCAGCACTCTTGGTACCATCCTTTAGCTCTCAGGGGACATAGCCATGGTTGGGGGTGGGGTGGTTCAGGGCTGTGGAGCCTATGACACCCCTGGAGCCTAGCCTCCAGATCTAGGTGACTCTAGCCACAAGGGACCATGCATTCATGCACAAAACCAATTATTTGGTTCCTACAGAAATATGCAGAAGAGACACTGTCAGCCAAGGACCCCACAAAGCCACCCCCACCTCCTCTTCAGCACTACCTGGAGCAGCCAGTGGAACGGGTGCAGAAATACCAGGCCTTGCTGAAGGTGACATATTCCAGCCTCATCTGTGCAGGCTACACCTGTTGGGGGGAGAAGGGGATTCCTGGGTTAGAGCATTCTGTGGATCCATGACTCTTGGTCCTTTCCCTCAGGAGCTAATCCGCAACAAGGCCCGCAACCGGCAGAACTGTGCGCTGCTGGAGCAGGCCTATGCTGTGGTGTCTGCCCTGCCTCAGCGTGCCGAGAACAAGCTGCATGTTTCTCTCATGGAGAACTATCCAGGAACCCTGGAGGCCCTGGGAGAACCTATCCGCCAGGTGGGGCTGTTGGGTACCTGGGGTGTGTGTGTGTGTGTGTGTGTGTGTGTGTGTGTGTGAGAACACTGTATGAGGCTTTTGGAGGTGTTGGGATGTGGATGACTGTATGGCTTTGACAGGGAACTGGATACATGACTATCAGTGGAGCCACATCCATGGGGGAGGCGTGGCTAACTAGAGCTTATTCATACTTCCAGGGCCACTTTATAGTATGGGAGGGAGCTCCAGGGGCCCGGATGCCTTGGAAGGGCCACAACCGGCATGTCTTCCTCTTCCGAAACCACCTGGTGATCTGCAAACCCCGGAGAGACTCTCGAACTGACACTTTCAGCTATGTATTCCGGAACATGATGAAGGTCTGTATGTGCAGGGGCTGCTGAGGGCTCTGTAGGAGCAGTGGCCGTGCAGCGGGCTGAGGCCTATTTGCCTCTCAAGCATCAGGGTGGGTACCGGTGACCAGTCCCTGGGCCACCGTTACAGGGTGGCCTATGTGTATCCTGCCTGGGTCCCACACCATCTGAGGGTGGTCACATTCTCCTCACAGCTGAGTAGCATCGACCTGAATGACCAGGTAGAGGGAGATGACCGTGCCTTCGAGGTGTGGCACGAGCGGGAAGATTCTGTGCGCAAGTACCTGCTGCAGGCACGGACCGTCATCATCAAAAACTCATGGGTGAAGGAGATCTGTGGCATCCAGCAGCGCCTTGCCCAGCCTGTATGGCGTGAGTGTCCTTTTGTGGGCCGTGGTGGTCACGACAGGATGGGGACATGACCTTTTTTACCCTAGTTGTCTGGCTGGGCTGCACTCTGGCTGTTGGGACCCTGAGTCTCAGGTAGTTGGATGGCACTGCCTTGGCCCTTGCATTCTGGGTGTGAGAGGGGGTTGACTTTTTGGGGGGAGGGGAAAAGGCTCCACTCTCTCCTCTGTTGGCTCTCAGTGAATATAATAACTACATCCTCATGGGGAAATCCAGGTAGAGTATCAGGTTACCCCTGACCAGGGAGAGGACACTTAGGGGCATGATGGGAAGATCCTACACAGGGACCCGAACTCAGGACATCCGTCTGGATTGTGCAAGGTATCAGGCAATCTTGTACCCTGGACAGCTTCCTCAGTCAGAACAGAATCATCCAAACCATATGGGTTTTTTAAATTAATTAGTTAACAAAATTTTGGTGGTGCATGCATGCATGCATGTGCACATGTATGATTACTTGCGTGTGTTGTTATGTGGGCCTGTGCACATGTGCGGAGCCAGAGGAGGACATCAGGTGTCCTGTTCGGTCACTCACTCTGCCTATTTCTTTGAGACAGGATTTCTCACTGAACCCAGAGCTTACTTTTTTGAGGGGTTAGCCTGCCAGTGAGCTCTGGTGATCTGCCTGTGTCTGCCTCTACAGCGTTAGGGATATAGGCACATGAGGCTATGACCCCATGTGGATGCTAGATAGGGACTGAAACTCAGGTCGTCATGCTTGTATAGCAAATGCTTTTACCTACAGAGGAATCTCCCCAAACTCCTCCTTTCCCACTGTGGTCTCCATCTCTTCCTACTGTGTATCCAACTCACCCTACTCGCCTCTGATTCTAAGTTCAGACCTCAGATGGTAGCAGCCACATTGTTGGACATGGTGTACTAGCATCGGGTGGCGGAACCTGTCAGGGTATATACAATTAAGACTGTAGGCCTAACCTGCTACACACATAACATTGGAGACCCCCTTGTGTATCCTCAGGTCCCCCTGAGTTTGAAGAGGAACTAGCTGACTGCACAGCCGAGCTGGGTGAAACGGTCAAGCTAGCATGCCGAGTGACTGGCACACCTAAGCCTATTGTCAGCTGGTACAAAGGTATGCCCCAGGGATGAGAATGGCCAACTTTACTGTGGGGCGCTGGCTCGGCAACACGGATGAATCTCTGAAGGATGTGGGATCTAGCCAGTGGTCCATGAGGGGCAGGAGACAGGAGGATCTGATCAAGAGCATGATGTAGGGTAGGGGACAGGTAAGGGATGAGTAAACCAAAAGCTAGGTAGTGCTGTGGCACCCAGAGGACTAGTGGAATTGGGTGGTGACAAAAAGCATGTCAGCCCTCTGAGATAACAGGCCTGAAAGTTTCTGCATGATTGAGAGGCAGACATGAGGGCCTGGGTACAATAACCATGAGGCCGAGGAGCAGCTCTGGTCAATATGTCACAGGGCACAACAAGCAGTCTCGTGGGGAGGTAGAGCTATGAGGAGGGAGGTGGGCTGCAGGACAGTGTGGGGATTGAGAATCATGGGGCACATGCCTCACCCAGCTGTGACAGATTGAATGGCAAAGGTCCAAGTGTCCAACCGATTTCACCGCTGACACTGCCTGCAAATTTGGGTTCCCTAGAACCTGTATTCCTGTTATCAACTGTGGGTTGAGACGTCCCCAAGAGCACTCACGATTCTGATGCCAAGTTTGGGAACCCCCAGAGTCCTCTCATTTCTGACACCAGCTGCAGGATCCAAGTCCCAGGAGCCTCTCCCAGTTTAATCATTCACTCCATGGACTCATTGAAATTCAGCAGAGTGGTTCCCTTCAGGGTTGTGTTTTACTGCGGCAGTCTGAAGTCAGCTGAGCAGAGCCATGAGTCGCCATGTGTAAGCTTCGAATTATCCCTTCCAGTGGAGCTCTGGGGACAGCTCCCTTGGCTCCCAGCATCAGTGCATGATGCAGAGAGGAACAGTGTTGGTAGCCAGGATGATCAGCCAAACTTTCCAGTTCAGGGTGTTAGCTGGATCTAGACCAGGGGCCATGCCTGACTTCTCACCTGGCCAGCCTCAGTCTGAAGTCACATTGACATAGCCAAAGGACAGAGTGTCCACCACAGACACTATTGATGTGACTTAGAGCTTATAGCATGGCTTATACTATGTGTCATTGGCATTAGTGACTCCAAGGGTCCTCTGACTTCCAGAACCTGGAGAGATGAGGAATAGTGAGCAGCTTGAAAGAGGGACCATGAGTAAGTAAGGATGAGGACAGATGACAACTTGACAGTGACCAAGAGCGCCTAGAGCCAGTCCTGAGACTGAAAATGTGACTCCATGCCCACTTACCTAGTTGTGGACCACCCCATCACAGATCACACACACATCACACATACTTGTATGTGCACGGCACACATATGTAATATGAACATTATACCAGTGCATACTGAAACATGTCATATGCATGAATATAACATAGAGGTATACACTAGACATACATATATGCATGGATACACACTAGCATGTGTATACACACAGAGAGATACATATACGTTTGCATATGTATACTACAGGCACCACATGGCTCGTGTTGGCCACAAGGCCACATTTACTGATCAGAAGCAGTATGCTCCGAAGAATGGCTGGTTTCCTGGGCCCATCTGCCACAGTAGGGGTGTGGATACCCCACATGATGCAGTCATACTCTCTGTAGACTTGAGAGCACCTCTCAATAGCTTTCTGTCTAGTGTGTAGCATAGCTTTGTGTCTGTCTAGCTGCGGGTGGGTCCCAGTGAGGTGGTGGCTCCATTTAAGAGTCCTGGTGCTCTGGTGAGGTGTCCTCAGTTTATCAGGTGTTCATTTTTATTTGATCCATGCTTTGTGGCCCACAGAGGGACTCCTGTGACCTGCCACTCTAGTTGTTTACATGGCAGAGCAAACCGCTGGAGCAGTAAGAATATAACAGCCTTCACTAAGGCAGTAACAGGGTCAAAGCTCTAAGAATGGCCTTGAACTCTACCCACTGAGCAGAGAGCCACATCTCCACCCAGCTGCAGAGCTTTGTGTGCTGCTGGCTTCCTGCTTATCCGGACAATGAGTGATCCATGGATCCAGACCCACAAGGACCATGCAGTTTGACATTGGGGTAGAACGAGTGGGAGGGTAGCTACCATTCAAGTTGGGAATCAAAGTTGGGAAATCATCTCTTTCATTTTAAGAGGAAGGCTGGATATACACTGCTTGTCCTGGAGTCCAAACTGGCTCATCATAGAAGAGACATCTAGGACATCACTGAATTGAACACCTGCTTTCCACCAGAGCCCCACCCATGCAAAGAATTGATTTTCAAGAGCGATGTGTCTAGTGGCCATGTTGGAAAGAGGCCAGATCCAAGCCCCAAGCTGTGCTTTCTATGCCAGAGACTTTAGCTGGCAGAAGGATGACTCTCAGAAACTTAAAGCTTGCCCAGGACCATGCAAAAGCCTGCTAACATTAGAGCTTCCACTTGCAGTTGCTCTGTCCCAGCATCTGTATTCTTTAGAAAGGAGAGATTTCTTTTGATAATAGGGTTGGAGGCTGAAAGTCCTAAAGCACAGTATCACCTGGTGAGACTCCTGTTGGCTGGCTGCAATGCTGTGTGGCAGCAGCCATCATGGCGGCGGGGGAGGGGGGATACATGGTGGATAGAGGGAGCAATCATGGAGACAGGAAGCAAGAGGGACTCTGGCTGGGCCTGCTCTCAGAATAACTCTTGAAAAATGGAGTTACTCCTAGAAACCAGCATCAATGGAGTTACTCCTAGAAACCAGCATCAACCCCTTCTCAAGGCACTTTCCTCAGTGGCCTAATTCACTTCACCCCGAGCCCTCCGCCTAAGAGGTTTTACCACCTCAGTATAATCAACGCTGGAGACCAAGTTTCCACCACAGGAACCTCCAAGGGACCCACCCCGAAACCATAGCAGAGCTCAAAGATGCTCTCCCTGTGGGGAGTTCTGAAAGTGCACTGCAAGCTGTAGGCCTCTGGGAATCCCTCAGGTCAACTCCAAACTGGCTGGGACCACAGAGAAAACAGGTGGAACACACACTGTCCTCAGGGTCCAGGAGTTCTATTAGGTGTTGGTTCTCCTGTGGAAGGCAGAGGATCCAAAAGACAAAGATTTGTTATTGTGAATGCTGATACAGTCCTGAGGCACTCCATGCTGGGAAGAGAAGCTGGATCTTAGGTCTCTCAGCTTGCCCTGCTGGTGGAGCTCAGCTCAGCCTGGCTATTTGAGACAAACGCTTCTAACTTACCAACCAGAAGAGCGCTGATCCAGCAGAAATGGACTGTCAAAGAATCGTGAAATTCTGAGCGCTACATCCAGACTTAGAGGAGCCTTGTATGTATGTTACATACCTGGTTCTGTGAACTCAAAGGGATTTTTGGTCTTTCTTATCCAAGACAAAAAAAAAAAAAAAAAAAAAGAGACACAACTGGTGTCCCTAACACGGCCATCAGCAGCTGCTAGTCTCACCGAGGATATCCATATCAACCGAAGCTACTCGGAGTGCCTGGTCTGACTGAGCTAGCCCATCTCCTGTAGCTAGTTCCATGACATCATACAAGGGCATGGAGCATGACTTGGCCTCAATGAATCCTTGGACACTTTTTCCTCCTGGCTTCTGTGTTGTCTCTGTCAGCCAATCTTGGAAGGCACAGGGAGACTGGGCTGGGTGACAATGACCTCCTGTGCTTTCTAAGTGGTGTTTGTCCCACCTGAGTACAGTGTGTCCATAGTGGAGGGACACAAAATACAGAGCATCCAGAGGTACAAGCCAAGGCCTTGGCCCTCATATAGGGCCCCTCAGTGTCAGATTGGGTGGGACAGGAATGTGGCATCTGTGTCAGCAGAGCTGGGAGGCTGACACTTTCTCAAGTTCTCCACATGCTGGATGGGATGGATTCCAGCCCCTCTGGCTCCAGAAAGATACAGCCAGAACCATCGGAATCTGTGAATCTGTTGAGTTTTACTTGTTTTGAATATTAATGACTGTGGATTCTCTATGGGAAAGTACCCGTCTCTTCCCATCCAGGAAAGAAGCAGGCTTACCTGACACGTGGGTGGGTGTCATCATATGGTGACATCGTGGGAGATTTTAGATTTCCAATCTCTTACCATGAGGCCATGCATTACCTTCAGTGACTGTTTCAGAATTTCTGGTCTTCATATATGTTTTACAGAGGAGATGACTTGTAAAATAGGTGTCTGGTGTGTTCGTACACTGAAAATGGATCAAGAGTGCCTACCTTGGGATGAGCTGGGACAGCTTTGCTGGACACACATTTTTCCTGAGTGTGTGTGTCTGTGTGTGGGTGGGTGGGTGGGGCCTTTTGACAGGCCTGGTACTGAGGTTTGAGCTGTCTGCTGGGAGTGGTGTCCACTCACTCAGGGGAAACCCTGGGTGCTTGTCTTGCCACAGGACTGGCCGGCTATAGGATGGGGTCAGATATGGGAGAAGGAGGAGGAAGAAGAGGAAAAGGAGGAAGAGGAAGAAGGGGATGAAGAAGAGGAAGAGGAGGAGGGGTGTTAGGGAATTGCTTGTGCAGGCTTTAGATTTTGGGAGTAGAGGAGATTGAGGGAAGAGGAGTTCACATCAAGTATGCTGGACATTTGTCACCATGTAAGATTCCGGGAGGTGCAGCTGACACAAGGCAGCTGTGTTTATTGAGTGTCTTCTACAGTTCAGGCCTGCCCACCAGCCTCTGTTGCTAGAATGTTGAAGTTGGCCGGAGACAGATATCTGCGTCAGGGCCCTTGTGGAGAGACACTCAGAGATCGGGGGGTCGGGGGTGGAGGAAGGGATGGGTAAGGTGAGAGGGAGCAGGAGGGCTGGGGGAAGAGATGTGGAGACAGATTGCAGCCGGCCTTTTATTCCCGGGCATCAGCCTTCGGGACCTTACTGCATGAAAGCTTGCCCCTGCTTTCCAGATGGGAAGCCCGTGGAGGTGGACCCACACCACATCCTCATTGAAGACCCTGACGGCTCCTGTACCCTCATCTTGGACAACCTTACTGGCATAGACTCTGGCCAGTACATGTGTTTTGCAGCCAGTGCTGCTGGCAACGCCAGCACTTTGGGGAAGATTCTAGTACAAGGTGAGCAGAGGGGGTTGTCTAGTCTGTAGTCCATGGTATGAACCCTGCCCAGATAGCTATGGTAGGGCTGGTGTGTGGGGTGACTCAAGGTCTCCCCAAGACTCCCAGAGGATAGTCATTTCTGGAAGTGAGGACAGCCAGTTCCCACCCAAGGGCTCCATCTTTCTGTCCTTCCTGCCCTTGCCTGTTTCTGCCCACAGTGCCCCCACGATTTGTGAACAAGGTCCGGGCCACACCCTTTGTGGAGGGGGAGGACGCACAGATCACCTGCACAGTGGAAGGAGCCCCGTACCCTCAGATCAGGTGAGGCCCAGTGGTGGGAGGGCCGAGCAGCATGATCTCTGATCTGGGGGCGGGGTGGGGGTGCGTTGTATGTGACTATTTATCACTGCAAAGTGGGTATCATGGGGTTGTGACTCCTGCTGGACATAGGGCCTTCTGTGGCTGGGAAAACGTAGCTCAACTGTGGCTTCCAGGAAAGGAACTTGCTAAGGATACTGGATGTGGGGCAGCTTGGCAGGGGTTCTAAGCTCAGGTAGCTTTGTCTAGGGGTGCTCCAAGCACCCTGAGGGTACCATGGAGATGGCCCTGGCAGAACACTGGCTCACAGGACTTTCTGGCTGGTTCCAGGTGGTACAAGGATGGTGCCCTGCTAACTCTGGGCAACAGGTACCGGATGTTGAATGAGCCTCCGCAGTGGCATGCTGGCACTGGTGATCCAGGCGGCCAGCAAGGAGGACCTGGGACACTATGAATGTGAGGTGAGGCACTGTATAAAGAACAAGAGCCATCCTTCAGGCCCTGATCGAGCCCAGGCTCCACTGTATAGGTATGGATGCTCTAGGCTGACCAGGGGACATCAGACTGCTGTCACCCACTGTCCCCAGTCATCTGTCCTCTACCTTGTGGCCTCTCCTTTCACATTAGGCTGGTCCCTGTCATCTTGTCCCCTTGACACTGTCCCCACCACTTCAAGATGAGCTTAGCATCTACGAGTTGGAGGGGATCCGGTGCTGACCTCAGCTGTCAGTCACTAACGTAAAAACGTAGTGCCATTTACCTGGCGACTTTGGCATAGCACAGGACAGAGCTCTGCCTTGCCCAGGCAAGCTGGCCTCCGTCTCTGTGCTCCTTGTCCTCAGATCTAGGTGGAGAGCAATCTGAGTCCTGTATCCAGCTCTTGCTAGAGTCCTTGTCCAGAAGTCAGCCTCCTCTGTGTGGCTTTGAATTGGGCCCTAGGGCACTTGACTTCCTTAAGACCTCCTGGAAGCAAAGTTGCCCAAGTTGACTCTGGTTCAGATGGCACAGATGCCAGGGGCCATGTAGTGACTTAAATCCATAGTAATAGCTATCTCCAATTCCAGGTTCCTACTATTTCAGGTGCTCACACCCTCTGTCTCTTCAGCTTGGACAGGACAGCCTCATCCTGTATGGAGAGAGAGAGAGAGAGAGGAGAGAGAGAGAGAGAAGAGAGAGAGAGAGAGGAGAGAAGAGAGAGAGAAAGAAGGTCTCCATATTAAGAGTCTCTAGGGAAGCCCCTGACTGGGCTAGGAGCCCTCTACCTATACAAAACATTCTCAGGGTAGTGACCCCATGGTAGACCATCGAAGTGGTTCTAGACTCCTTTGAGGGTCCAGATTCCTTGAGAAATCTATCTTCTAATGGGCCTCTACTGTCCCTTTGGCAGTTGGTGAACCGGTTGGGCTCAACACGTGGCGGTGGAGAACTCTACATGCAGAGCCCTGCACTGCGTGCCGGGATCAGCACCACCGGGAACAGCTTGTGGCTGCCGTGGAAGGTAGGCTGTATGTCTGTGTTGACTCAGTGAGTTACAAGTTTTTTAGCCATAGACTTGAAGCTCTCTACTGGTGTGTAAAGAGCCTGATGGAATTGAAACTATCATTGCTGTTTCTAGGAGGAGGGGGGCTAGCATCTCAGGGTGGGGAATGATGGAGGCTGAAAGTCCGGGAGGCTGTACATGAGGTCAGAGGAGGCAGCTGCAGGGTCATGTACGAAGCTGCAAGTGCTGGAAGGCCATGAAACCCAGCATGAGAGCTGGAAGTTACCCTGAATAATGGGGACCCCACAGTCCTACTCAGGTATGTGTCTGCAGAAAGGACATAGGAGGGCTTACCTCAGCTAGACTGGAAGTGCTCGTGGGGGCTCTGCGCGAGTGGCAGCAGGAGTGGGGAAGGGGTCCACACTGATGCAGAAGACATGACTGCTTAGAGCAGGGTCAGGTGTCAGGGCATCTTATAGGGAAGGAATCACAATACACAATGAAGTCCTTGTCTTGGCCCAGGGCTATTCCTGGGGCACCAGTGTAGGGTAGGAGTAAGCTACAAAATAACCCTCACTAGGAGCTGGAGAGATAACTACGCAGTTATGAGCATATGCTGCTCTTGCAGAGGCCCCGAGTTCAGTTCCCAGTACCCATGCCAGGCAGCTCACAATTGCCTGTGAATCTAGCTCCAGGTATCCGACCCTGTCTTGTCTCGGTGAGTGGCAGTGCTCACATGTACAGACACAAAATCAAAACAAATATTTAAAACAAAATAAACAATCCTAGCCACGGACAGAAGTTGAGTTTTGTTACTTATCCTGGAAGATGTGAGCAAATGTCTGTTCATTTCAGATAGGCCATCTGGGATAGTCAATTGGGCATCAGTAATAGAATTCTACACAAGTCTTGGTAAGCTGATGAGTTCGTTGGGATTAGAAGTATAGGTGAGACATCACTTACAGACACATGCATAACTCGAAGGCAGCTGTTTCACACTACAGTTCGTCCCAGCATGGGTGACGAATCTTGGAAGCTACATCCCTGGAGCATGTCACCCATTTCACACGCATGCAGGCGGCTCTTTGGGTTGACTTAGTAATGGCTACTACTTATGTGACCTTACTTTCCGAGCTTTGTAAATTTTGTTAACTTCCTATGTCTTCATGGGTTTCCCTCATTAAAGACATGTTTCGGTTTGGAAGACATAGTCATATAGTATCCCATTCCTTCCTCTGGCTCTTACATCCTTTTTGGCTGCCTTTTTGGATGTTCCCTGAGTCTTAGAAGGAATGGTATAGGTATCTGATTATTTTCTTCTATCCATGGCTGAGCATAGCAGAGAAATAGTTATTTAGTTTCAGGAGCTAAAAGAATATGGGTCTCTATAGCACACCCTCATTGGAAAAAATTCATTTGGAAAAAAAAATTTTCCTCTATGACTGACCAAATTGACTGACCAAAGCCGGCAGCAGCCATAAATGATGCCTGTAAATGTTTAGAAGGCAATTTGAGAAGAAACACCACAGCCAATGAACAAAATAATAGTAGTTGCCTTCCCTGTGGGGCCACAGGCTCTTGTTCTTCCTTGCTCTACTATATGTGAATCCCCTCCTCTGGAGCAGACTTTAAATCTATAGGAAAATAGGTGGCTGTCCCATATCAGTCACACTGAGACTGTACTAGCAAGCACGTCTTGCTTGGCATATCAGTATTGTAGCACACAGAGCCATTCAGAGCTGTGAGGACGTTTCATGACACTTCTCACCAATGGTCCAGCCCGCAAAGAGGGGCAGCTTCAGCAACAGGAATTTTATTTAGCCTTGATATGTAACAGTGACAACAGCCTCTATGGTTTGGAAGGCCTGGGGTGGGGGCTACATAGATCACAACTTGTAGAGAGGCAGTCCACCCTCAGCACTGGGATTTTTAGCCAATGCTTCTACTGGTGTCTTCCTGTGCATGCAGGTGCTTTCATCTGCACTCTGTCACTGCTTTAACCAATCTGTACGACCCTCCTCAGGGCTTAGCATTCTATGACGAAACCTTTTCTTTACAGAGGGTGGGTGGGTTCTCTGAAGGCCAACTATCATCCGTTTCAAGTAAGTGCCAAGTGGTTTTGGTCAACTAGGGTTGTCTTAAAGGAGGAACACAGTAAACAACCAGCACAGTAGAAAAAGATCACATCACTTCTTTCTGTTGCTTCACCAGAGAGCAGTATGTGGCACAGGTAGAAGGTGCTACAATACCTAGTCTTCCATAATTCACAGACATTTTCCATGAGCCATCTGATTCCTTCATGCTGAGGTGCTGTTGCCCTTTGATGGCCTTAGCGGGATGGAGCCTGAGTTGTGTATCATCCATCGCAGGATCCGTGTGACCACTTAGTATCTTGGTTCTCTTGCCCCTATGCAGGCACCACTAGGGTTGTGCAGCTTTTAACTAGTGAGAGGAGACATCTGTTTATCCCAGAAATGGCACTGATGACAGACTAAAACACAGTTCCACCCAAGTCTAACTTAGTGAGCCAGTGAGATTACTGGAGTCACTCTCAGGACACAGATTCAGGTATCACTGGAAGCTGGCTTCAGCAAGGATGAGGAGTCAAAAAGACATGTCCTAGGAACTCTCATAAGGACCTGGCGGCAGCTCTGCTGGTCAAAGTCTCCCCTCCCCAGCAGCTGTCCCTGCTTAGGTAACCTGGGAGCACAGCAGCATCTTGTGAATTTTGTTGATTTCTTGAGTCTTAATGAACCTCCCTCCAAGAGGGAGTGTTTTGATTTGGAGAAAATAGCTACATAAGGAGAGTTTTGACACTTACATGGACAGTCAGGGTGGGACTAGTGCTAGACCAGCTAGTGCTCTCCCATCTGGAAGGTGCTCCCCAGATACTGAAGATCCTCACAACCTGGGGGAATGCAAACAGAGACCAGACCAATACCAAGTGAGCTACAACTTCCATAGTAGAAGAGGTGCAATATATTCCTTTTAGTACTGAAAGCTGGTTCGTGTGGTCCCTTGGCCACTGCAATCGGTTCCTGCCATTTTGTGGTCCTGTGTTTTTTTAGACCCTCTCAGAACTGAGCTAAGTCAGAGCTCAGCAGCTCAGCCTTGGGACTTGTGATGTTCTCCATTGTCCTCTCAGAGACCCCCTTCCATGATGAGCAAATGTCTTTGCTTCTCTTTGACCCTCTGGACAAGGTCTTTTCTGTGATTTCCCACACACAGTCTGTCTGACCACATCCTGGTAACTGAAGCACCATGGGTACTTACGTCTGCCACCACTGGAATGTCCACTTCCTGTGCACCTTCTCTCTCGTGTGCGTCCTACTGTGCACAAGAACAGCCTATATACTCTTTTACTTGTTGCCGTGATGAGTCTTTTTCTGGACGGAAGAGGGGTGGCAGTATGGAAGAGCAGGCCTTCGGGACTCACTGGGTTTGGATGTGTATCAGTGCCTTGGAGAGACAAGAAGGCTGGTCCTGGACCTGGAGACCAGAGCCGGAGTCCTACCAACCTGCTTCCTAACTCCCATCCTGCTTCGTGTTAACCCCGCGGCTCTGCAGCCAGAATGGCCTGACGGAACTCTGTGGGTGTTGCTGCCCTCTTGCTTCGTCCTGCATCAGGCTGGGAGCCCTGCTTTGCACAGTTGCAGCCTGCCTGTGGTTGCTAGCTACACCCAGGCCCAAAGCTGGGCTGTGAGCAAAAGAACCAGGAATGTTCTCAGAGGTGTTGTGCCCACTACCCTTGAGAGTAGGAAAGTGGGATCCATTAGGGAAGGTGACAGTGCTCAAGCTGGTGGAAACATAGAGATCTGTGGCTTGATCCCAGACTCTTGCTGTGGGATCCCTTCCCATTAGGGGAAACATACATGCACACACACACACACGCACACACATGCCTATACACATGTGCATACACATATGTGTGTATCCATGCACACAATGCATACATGCACATATGCACACATGTATGCATGTATGTACAGGTATATACATATATAAGCATATGTGCCTGTGTGTAAGACATATGCATGTATAAGCCTATATATAAGCACATAGTAAATGTTATCTTCCATACACACAGACACTGATGGTTACTTTAACTCATGAATACCTCAGCTTCTCTGTTACCCTTCTATATGTGGCTTTGCAGCAAACCAGGAGTCATGAGTTAGTGTCCCAGGCTACAGTCATTGTAAAGAAGGCTACTCAGATGTGAGGGTGCAGGTAGCCTACAGTCTGCCTACTGCCCAGCTGCCAAGCCTTGGGAGGGGGTGCATCTGAGACACCAGCTGAGGGTACTATAGGGGAAGAGCCCTCTTGCTGGGCTAGACGGAGACAGACACAGCTTGTTTCTGGACCTAGAGCCCCATATACTAGGTGAGAACTGTGGGCCCCATTTATTGGCTATGGGGCAGAGACATACTGGGGTTGTTTCCATTGAGAGAGACAGGTCCCCTTCCCATGCTGTGGCACTGTCTAGGGTTGTTCCTAGAAAGATATCTATGGGGGTCCCCCACTGTGAGTGCCATTTTTAGAACTCCAGGGTCCACCCCCTACTTCTTAGTCTTTGTGATTTTTTTTTTTTTTTTTGTAAAAGAGGATCAGCCATCCTAGCCTAGCCTTAGTGTGGCTGCTGGCTCGCTGTGCAGCTCCAGGCCCTCCCTGTCCCTCTCTGGCTCAGATCCCATGTCTGAGAAATGGAACCATATGCGTGACGACTTCACAGGACTTTGTGGGCTATGGACTGAGTAATAGTCCCCTAAGGACACTAGGTACTTTCTTCATGTGACATGAGAGGTTGACACCACCCATAGGACAGGTATTGCTCCCAATTCACAGATGAGGGAACCGGATCCCCCCCAGCAAAGGTCTCCCCAGGAACACACAAGCAGGCAGAACCAGCCCATGCTCCTACACCAAGCAGGTTGCTATGTTTGCCACCACCACTCCGATAGCTCTAGCTCGGCCCCCGGGCGCTGCTTGACTGTAACGGTTGCTGTTCCGACTGTTTTCTTTGTAGTCACTGAGCAGGAGACAAAAGTCCCCAAGAAAACCGTCATCATGTAAGTGCAGGCGTGACTCTAATCTTCCTCTGACTGTCTTGCCCATGCATGTTACTAACCTCCTCACCTTGTGAGCCTGGTGCCCCTGCTGCCTGCCTGCCTGCCTGTGCATACAACCTTCACCCCGCCTTGGGTCATCAGCACCTTGCCGGTTCTTGCAATCTCACACTTTCCACCGCCTGTGGAATTTCCACACACCACAGCTCCTTTCTAGGCCCCAGAGCACACTGCCCAGGGTGGCAAGATTCTACATACTTCATGGTGATTCACCAGGGGTGGTGGCTTCTCAGTAGCTGGAAAGAGCTGGCATGAAAGCCATTTCCCTTAATGGGCTCTGCCCTTTAGTGACCCAGAGTTTAGGGAATATTGGTGACAGTGCTTCCTGCAGTAATGGATTCCCATTCTATAACCTGCCCTTCCTAATGCAGTATTTAAATATGTTTACTGCAACGGAGAGCAAATCTTGAATATGATCCAGTTTTTATTCATTGGATCTAAATTAATTATGCTATAGTGGTGGATATCATAGCCCTGGTGCTTTGTGTCCCCAAGCCTAGCCCTTGCCTTTGGAAAATGGGAAAGCAGGAGCCCTGGAAAGCAAGGAGGCCATCTTATCCGACTCTCTCCTAAGGTGGGCTGTTCCCACGGAGCCACCCGGCCTATGCTCACCCACCCTAGTTTTGGAAAGGCCCCGCGCTGGAGTTCAGCATAGTTGGTTATCCATACCTGCCACATGGGGAGCAGTATTATAAGACACTTTGAGGCATCAAGACCAGGGTCCCTGGTGCCCAAGGAGACCCAGGTGTTTGTGACATAGCTCTGGGAAAATTCTCTGTCTTTCCACTTTTTTTTTTTTTTTTTTTTTTCTATCCATACCTCTGCTGGGAGCAAGATGCAACTGAGCCTAGACTCAAATCTTGCAAAGTCCTAACCAATGTCTGCCACTTACCCTGATGCCCAAGTTCTGCCTCCTCCTGTTGCTCTGACTCCCATTTTGGAAGGGTGGAACTCAGACAGGGGACAGGGCATGGGAAAAGTCAGAAGGCCTGTGGCAGCCCAGCAAAGTCCAGAGCTAAGCCAATGCGGGTGCACTCCTTGGCCTGGTGAGGTGTTACTATTCCCAGCCCCTCAAACCCAGAAACCAGGAGCATGGGCTTCAGGTCCGAGCCAGCGGCTCCAGAGCTTCACATTGTGCATGTGGCTGCTGCATCAGCTAGCCATCAATCTCTATTAACTGAGGGGCTTCTGGCACTAAGATCTGGCCTGGTACTCTCCCTAGGGACAAAGCACAAAGCCTACTCAGGGGATGGAAAAGATGGGGACCAGCACAAGGAGCATCGCAAAGCACAACTCACTTTGTGTTAGGAAGCACCTAGAACTCTTAGTTAACAGCATATACCCAAGCCTGAGGTTGACCACTGGAACTTTGTGCTTTGTTTCTTTGGTTTTCTGTTTAATTTTCTTAGCTAGGGTAGTGCAGGTTGGCCTCAATTGCATGTATAGGAGTTTGCGCTGTCTTATCCTCTGCATGCGGACACATGCACTAACTTGGGCTCTGACATATGCTGATGGCACTATGCTGGGTGAGGTTGTGGGTCTCTTGGCCATCTCTTCTTGGGCCCTCTCCCCCTACCAGAGAGGAGACCATCACCACCGTAGTGAAGAGTCCTCGTGGCCGACGACAGTCCTCCAGCAAGTCTCCCTCTCGTTCACCCTCCCGCCGCTCTGCCAGTCCACGGAGACCAGGGCTGTTGGCCCCTGAGATGCTGTACCCACCAGGGACCAGCCCATCCCGGAGGCTTGAAGTAGAACAAGGCAGGAAGGCCCCAGTGCCTGCATTGTATGTGACAGAAGTTGAGGCCCACACTCCAGCCTCCAGTCCCAGCCCAAATGGTTAGAAGTGGAGGAAACCATTGAAGTCCGGGTGAAGAAGACAGGGTCACGAGGCGCATCTCCTGTCCGAGAGATGACCAGCCATGGAGAGGGAATTCTCTTCACACTGCCTGGTGGGATCCCTGGTAGGGACCCAAATGCCAACAACTCCAACAACAAGAGTGTGTACCAGGAAGCCCGGACCTGGGGTCCCACTGTGGTCCACGTTGGTGAACCTTTTGTCTTCCAAGTGGACTCGGTGGGCAACGTGGACTGGGCAGCTGCTAGCCCTGAGCCAGAGGAGGTCAGAGCCTCCCAGAAGGAAGAGAACATTGAGAGGGAGGAAGGAGGCAGTGACGACGACGAGAATACCTTCCGGATGGAAGAGCCGCAGGATATTGACAGCCTTCAGGGCCGTGACCCCAAAATCCTCACACACAATGGCCGGGTGCTGACATTAGCTGACCTGGAAGATTATGTACCCCAGGAAGGAGAGACTTTTGGCTGTGGGGACCCCACCCCTAGCACCCCTGATGAACCTCCCTGTGAAGTCTCTGTGCTCCAGAGAGAGATCAGAGAGCCCACTGTGGGGCAACCTGTCCTGCTCAATGTGGGCGTCCTCCAGGCCCCAGTGCCACCTCCAGCTTCTTCAGGCCAGGTTCACAGGTTCACAGTCCTGAGAGCGTCTCCTTCCTTTTGCGTGAGGCCTGGACAGGTCCAGGAGTGCTGCCCCTTGGACAAGCTCCTTCCGTACCCATGTCCAGAGTTCTGTAGATGGTGGCCATGGAAGCTTCAAGACAGAGGTCTCCACTCAGACAGTCAGCTTTGGGCTGTAGGAGAGACAGTCACTTTGCATATTAACCCAGATGGTGGAGAGGCCCCAGGCCCCTCCCAGGGCTGATGTCACATATTGGGGACACAGCATAGGGACAACAAGGTAAGGCGAGTGGCCCAGAGCCTTGGACCCTGCCAGGTACCAGCATCAACCCTGGAACCCACAGCTTACCTCGGGGACCTCCCACCCGCTGTTCTTCTCCAGCCTGGGATTGAGCCTTCTTTGCTTTCCTGCCCGGTCCTGCCTACCTCACTGGACCTGATCTCTGCCGGGGGGATGGGGGAAGTCCCTGCAGAGTTGGATTACACTGATGTCACTTCAGAAGAGCCCTGGCCAGGAGCAGTCCTGAGACTCTGACTTTGGACTCCACCTCTCAGGGCCTTCCGTGGGGCTCTAGAAACAAGATGTGTGGACTTGGGTGTTTGCCCTGAGACATAGCCCCATAAAGGGTCTTCTCCAATGCTATACCTAAGACACGTGTTTACCTGGCACCAGCTCTGCCGCTTTTCAGGGCCACCTCTGTAGTGGACACATAGGGTGGGGGGAAATCCCTGGTCATTGCCCTGATGAGAACAATAAATCAAGTCCCAGACCCTCCTCTTTGCTCTTTCTTGCTTGTTCACCCAGAAGCTCAGGGTCCCCTCCTCTTGTAGCCATCTGCTAGACCTACTCTCATTTCTTCAAGGTTACATCTCAGATCACATAGGCCTCTAGGGTGGTTGATTACCTGTGTACCCTGATGAAGTGCATGCAGGTCCCAGCCTACCTTGAGGTTCATGGGTAGTGTCTTAATTAGGGTTTTACTGCTGTAAACAGACACCATGACCAAGGCAAGTCTTATAAAGACAACATTTAACTGGGGCTGGCTTACAGGTTCAGAGGTTCAGTCCATTCTCATCAAGGCGGGAACATGGCAGCATCCAGGCAGTCATGGTGCAGGAGGAGCTGAGAGTTCTACATCTTCATCTGAAGGCTGCTAAGAGAATACTGGCTTCCAGGCAGCTAGAATGAGGGTCTTAAAGCTCACACCCATAGTGACACACCTACTCCAACAAGGCTACACCTTCTAATAGTGCCACTCCCTGGGCCGAGCATATACAAACCATAACAGATAGATTAGGGACAGGATTTGAATTGGTCCTTGACCATCTATAGAGCTGGTCCTTGGGACTCATGGTGTAACCAGGGCAGCCATCACAGTCACTTTTGACCTGTCAGGGTCTGAGCAGGCCTTCCTAGTCCCTGGATAGCTGAAGCCGTTGTAGAACAAATGGGGAGTCAGGGGTAAGATTGGGTGACCTTTGTGTTCTAAGCTCTTGGCATATAGGGGTAAATCTCATCATCTGCAAAGGAGGTGACTCAGGATACTAGCACTTGTCTGTGAGGGGATGGGGCCCCAGGAAACCTCTAGCCCTGAGGCCTGCTCTAAGGCTGCTTCTGGCCTGTTGGGGTTGGGAACAGCTTGTCCAGGTTGTGTCTGGGGATGTCAGAGATGCCTCATCCCCACTGAGGAGGATCTGGGCTGGGAATGCTGTGGGCAGGAAGGAGGTTTACTGGCAAAGGTGTGGTCAGTAGTCGTAGGACATGTGTATTGGGCCCCTACATAGGTATCCAGGTCTGAAAGGAGGCACGGGGAGAAAGTCCAGGAGCCACACCCAGGAGAGGTTTAGAGGCATGCTGGGGTTGCTTACTAGGAACTGGCAAGGACACAGGCCTGGGCTGGGCTTGGACCATTTAGGTGTGGGGCAGAAAGTCATCGGCCACATGGGGTGAGGCATGAGCAGCCCTGGGAGGTGAAATAAGGTCACCTCCTGAACTCCCAATCCTACGGTCCCTGGTCCTTAATGTGCACCAGTCAGTCTAAGATTTGGGGTCTAGAGCTAGCCCCGAGGGGAGCCAGGGCTGGGTGGAAGGTATGTGGGACTAGAGGCACACTGAAGATGGTGGTTTTCTGAAGAGGTACTTTCCGTAGAGCTTCGGAGAGGGTGGCCCTGAGTGTACATGGATCTGGGGCGGGGGCAGCAGTGGTTCTGTAAGCAGCAGCCCTGGGCTCAGAGCTCCTCAATGTGCCTGCAATTCCTCCTGACTCCCCCCGCCCCCGTGGCTTCCCAAGCAAGGAACAGTGGTAGCAACAGGTCAGGTGCAAGAGGGCGGTCTCCGAGAACCGGGGTGGGCACTTGAGCCTGTGCCTGGGATTTCTGTCCCCAGTCCAGACTTACCTTGTATTCCCTCCCTCCTGTCCACAGACACCTCCGTGGAGGGTTCTGCTCACCCTACCCAGGATGGAGCTGACCAACAAGCTGCTTCTGTCCTTTGGAGGCTGCTGGGCTCAGAAGCCCTCAGCCCTTCCCAGGGGATTTCCAGAACACCAGACAAAGCGAGCCACCTGCATTTGAAGAAGCTGCTCCCCAGATCCCAGTCACAGCTTCAGGTACATCTGGTAAGGTCCAGTAGAGAGCTGACTGCAAAGACTCCTCCTCTCCTTTGCTAACCCCACTCAATCCTTGGCCATGTGATCCAAAGGGTCACCTTGATTGCCCATTCCATGGTTACAAACTTGCAGAGCTCTGGGGCACCTTGGTATCCTTGGCTTTACGTGTCATCATATACTTTGTCTGGTCATGGCTCATCCTTAAATTGACCTCAGTTTCCCAATCTGTGAACTGGGCCCACCCAATTTACCCGTGCATGTAAAAGGACCCAGAGGTGCTCACTTCCATTTGGAGTTTCACTTTCCCCAGATGTGTCATCTGTCCACTCAGTTAGTCCTAAACTGTCACCTGTGTCCTGCTGTCATGTCACCATCACTTCTGCATGGCTGGATGTACAGGTCCTAGAGGGCAGAACTGCATCCCAATGCCAGCCTGGCTGGAAGGCTAGGATACCAGGCTTGTTGCCCTGGTGGGGAACTGAGAGGTCTCAGATCTGGCTTCAGCAAGACAGCCAGTGGACAGTACTAGGTTGTGGTGGCCAGGACTGCCTGGTTCTCACTCCAGGTTTTCATCCTGGCCCTGGAGCTGCTCTTGATTCTGCAATCTACCCTACACTGGTCACACGGGGAACCCATGCTTGTTAAAGAATGTCCTCCCCACCCAGCCAGGATTCAACTCTCTAGGCTCTCTGCTTTCTACCAGGTGACTCCAGAGGTCTCGCAAGCCTGGACACACACAAAGGCCTGGAGCAGGAGAAGACAACAACTTCTGGGTCCCAGGGATGGACTGTACCCATCCGGTAACCTCCCAGCCAGATGGATCATGTGTGAGAAACTGCCCTCCAAGGGACACCCCTGGGTGGGCAGTGCAGAACCTACTTGCTTTGGCCTCATGGCCTTGAAGAGTTAACAGGATGGATTTAAAATTCTCCAGCACACTTCTTACAGGCTCCAGCCCAAGCTGGTGGGCGGGGAGGGGAGAGAGGACCCACCTAGAGCACAAGGTCTTGGGGAAAAGCGGGGCGGGGGGGGCTCTATGCACACATCTAACCCTACAAGTGGGACGGTAGGGTCCTTATCCTCTCCTGGGGTTCAGATCCCTGAGAGGTACAGAGTCAGAGTGCTTCAGTGAGCAGAGGCCACCGTGTCTTGACTCCAGGGTGGAGGGAACAGCCTGGCCAGGTGCAGGAACTGGACAGCTGCTCTTGGATGTGCACAGCCAAGTCATCATGGAGACCACACAGAGGACCTATGTGTGCCAAGCTCCTGACACAAGTGTCACAAGTATGGAAGTGGGCCAGCCAGATGGGAGTACACCTGTGCCGGGTGCTGGGGGGCATTTGTTTTGAGGGTCTGTTTAAGTCACATGGCATTGATGCCTTAGTTCATGTTTCCCTCTCTCTTTTTTCTGTGTCCCCTTGGAGGGCCTAGAACCCTCTGGGAAGAGGCAAAAAGCAGCAGATGTGGTACCTGCAGGCTCCATACTTAAGAGTGGCTATTAGCATTCTGCCTGCTTTGGCTTGATGTCCCTGTGATTGCTTGGCCAGCTGAAGTTAAGGCAGGAAGAACAGGGGCTGTGCTGAAGGAAACACTTCACAACCGCCAGGGGCCTAGGCAGTGAGGTTGGGGTCACCAGGGAAGGAAGTGGGCTTTCTGGTCCGAGGGACATAAAGCTTTACAGACCACAGATGTACATGGCGGGCTGTGCACCTAGGGCTATGAAGCCCGAGTGTTGCTCTACATGGGGTCTCTTCCTTCCTCTCCCAGGGGCCCCATCCATGCAGGTCACTATTGAGGACATACAAGTACAAGTAGGGGACACGGCACAGTTTGATGCTGTCATTGAAGGCAACCCACCGCCCACAGTGACCTGGTACAAGGTAAGAGTAGGCCCAGGCAGCAGGGGGAGGAGACGGGCTTCAGGAGCTGGAGGGCATGGGTGCATGTATGCATGAGACCATGTGGGAGTACAGAAGGGGGCTCATGCACCCCACTATGCAATCTGTAACCCCTATCCCATAGCCCCACCCTGCAGCCTGGGTGTTATGTTACCTTCCCATCCCACTTCTGGCCTACACCTGGGGCTGGGCACGCAGCAGGTATTGGAAGTACTGCTCCAGGAAGGGTGTGTGAGTCCAGGTGCTGGCATATCCCAGGATAGGCTGATGGTAGCCCAGGCTGTCTCCTGTTTGTCCAGGACAGCACCCAGCTGATGAACAGTGCCCGGCTGAGCCAGAGACAAGATGGCACTACTTATTCCTTGGTGTTGACTGACGTGGCGCCACATGATGCTGGTGTCTACACATGTGTTGCCAATAATGCAGGTGGACAGGTGCTCTGCAAGGCGGAGCTGCTGGTCCATGGGGGTAAGTTGGCTGGCTCCTCCTGGGCCCTCCCAGGGCAGTCTAGAGGTACCAGGGAGCAGCCCTTGTCATTGCATGGGAGAGCAGTGGGATCAATTCATGGCTGCCTATAGTGTATCTGTCCTGTGCTTTGACTCTAGGGGACAAGCTAGATGCCGAAAAGCAACTCTATCGGAGAAAACTGCATTCCTTCTACGAGGTTCAAGAAGAGATTGGGAGGTATCGCTTCCTCACCTGCTCCACAGTCTCTAGTCCTTCCCAGGGCACCCTCAGCATGGTACCTACCATGGGTTCCCTCTCTCCTTCTTCACCCCCAGGGTGTGTTCGGTTTCGTGAAAAGGGTTCAGCATAAAGGAAACAAGATGTCCTGTGCAGCCAAGTTCATCCCCCTGCGGAGCAAAACTCGGGCCCAGGCTTACCAGGAACGAGACATCTTGGCTACACTTGGCCACCCACTGGTCACTGGGCTCCTGGACCAGTTTGAGACCCGGAAGACTCTCATCCTTATCTTGGAACTGTATCCTGCACCTGAACCCCTGAGAGAGTTCAAAAAGCATCAGGTCCCAGACTAGGGCTGCAGCTGCTGAGTGTAGAGTCGCTGGACCTGGGTGCTATTGTGACAAGTACTAGCCCCACCTCTGAGCATCCTGTTCCTGGTGCTGTAACTGGGTGTGACAGCAGCTCCTGAGCCTACAACTCAAAGTGACATGGTTGGGGTTTTGGACATGAGATCTTTCCTTTCTGTGGGTCACAGGTGGGGGCCACCACCGTCTTGATTCTTATTAAGGATGGCCTAGATCCCTCTCAGAGGTGACCTCTTGGATATTGGAGAGGGGCTCCCGTCCCAGCTCCTCTTGGTCTCTGTCACACCCATGGGGGCGTGTTTGGGATTCTTATTTATTTCACAGCCTGGCTGCCTATCACTCCTGAAGCTGTGTCTTAGGATCTTGGGAAGGGGGTGCTTGGAGTGGGCTCTGTGCAGAGATGAAGGGTGCCCCAGGTCCACCAGGCTGCTGCTCAACAGCCTCACTCACCAGAGGGCCTTTCTGAAGGCCCTTTCTCGGGTTGTGAACCATCTGGGACCCAGGAATCTTCATCCCACTCTCCTTCATCTGAAGACCAGCACCTCCAGATCTGGCTCACAGGAGCCTCGAGTCCTTGGGTACCTTTCTGTGTGCACAGGCCTAGGAGTCAGGTGGGTTCCAACCAGGTGCAGCTTTTCCTTGACCAAACCCAGGTGCTCATCTGAGGAGCTGCTGGATCGACTCTTCAAGAAGGGTGTAGTGACTGAAGCTGAGGTAACCGCTACCTTCTCTTGCCTGAGTGTCCCTAGAGTCAGAGCCCACATCCCAGTCCCCGGACATAGCCTCTTTGACTTAAGTCCCTTGAAGCTTCCAAGGTACCCAGGTATAACCAGCCTCTCCTATCCCTCCTGACCATACCAGCCCAGCTGTCCTAGTGATGTCTGCCCCTCCCTGATTGGAACTGACTGCTGCTTCCTGCCTATTTAGGCTCAGCACACCTTTGGGAAACCCCCAGCCCTGGGGCTCACAGGTTCCTGACCTGTGCCTTTGTCACCTGACTTGTGGGGCCTGAATTAAGAAGAGGAAGGCTTGATGATGGAAGCAAGCTGGAATGAAATAGAGGAGGAGGCTGAGGCTGTCCCCTCAGCTGGGCCAGGCCTTCAGGAGGTACCTGAGGCTGGCCCCTCACCTGGGCCAGGCCTTCAGGAGATACATGAGGCTGGCCCCTCAGTTGAGCCAGGCCTTCAGGAGGTACCTGAGGCTGACCCCTTAGTTTGGCCAGGCCTTGAGGAGGTACCTGAGACTGGCCTCTCAGTTGGACCAGGCTTTCAGGGGGTACCTGAGGCTGGCCCCTCAGTTTGTCCAGGCCTTGAGGAGGTACCTGAGCCTGACTCCTCAGTTTGGCCAGGCCTTGAGGAGGTACCTGAGGCTGGCCCTCACCTGGCCAGGCCTTCAGGAGGTACCTGAGGCTGGCCCTCAGTTTGGCCAGGCTTTGAGGAGGTACCAGAGGCTGACCCTCACCTGGGCCAGGCTTTCAGGAGGTACCTGAAGCTGGCCCCACACTGGGCCAATCCTTGAGGAGGTACCTGAGGCTGGCCCCTCAGTTTGGCCAGGCTTTGAGGAGGTACTGAGGCTAACCCCTCACCTGGGCCAGGCTTTCAGGAGGTACTTGAGGCTGGCCCCTCACCTGGGCCAGGCCTTCAGGAGGTACCTGAAGCTGGCCCCTCAGTTTGGTCAGGCCTTGAGGAGGTACCTGAGGCTGACCCCTCACCTGGACCAGGTTTTCAGGAGGTACCTGAGGCTGGCCCTCAATTTGGCCAGGCCTTGAGGAGGTACCTGAGGCTGACCCTCACCTGGGCCAGGCTTTCAGGAGGTACCTGAAGCTGGCCCCTCACCTGGGCCAGGCTTTCAGGAGGTACCTGAGGCTGGCCCTTCAGTTGAGCCAGGCCTTCAGGAGGTACCTGAGGCTGGCTCCTCACCTGGGCCAGGCCTTGAGGAAGTACCTGAGGCTGACCCCTCACCTGGTCCAGGCTTTCAGGAGGTACTGGCTGGCCCCTCAGTTGGGCCAGGCCTTCAGGAGGTTCCTGAGCCAGCCTCTTGGGGGCTGGCTCCAAACTGTACCTGGCCTTTATCACAGGTCAAGGTCTACATCCAGCAGCTGGTGGAAGGCCTACACTATTTGCACAGTCATGATATCCTCCACCTGGACATAAAGGTATTGACCTAATGGTACCTCCAGGACTCAGGGTGGGGACAGGTGGGAGCCCCTGCACTGAGGTTCTTCTGAGGACAGGGAACCCACTGCTTCCTAGCCGTCAGGCAGGGTTTGGCTCTGATGGAGTAGATGTGATGCCTAGTCTGACCTGGGTACTCCCCACTGCCCTCTACCAGCTTCAAGGACTCTTCAGTGCTCTCCTAGCCCAGAGAGTAGGAGTTTCCTCTCTCATGAAAAGCTCTCAGCAACTTCCCAACTCTGCCTGACAGCCCCCCAACATCCTGATGGTGCACCCAGCTCGGGAAGACATTAAGATCTGTGACTTTGGCTTTGCCCAAAAGATCACCCTTCAGAGCCACAGTACAGCAAGTACGGCTCACCTGAATTCGTGTCCCAGAGATCATCGAGCAGAGTCCTGTGAGTGAAGGCTCAGACATCTGGTGAGTGGATGGCCCACCAGGAGGGCTGTTGATCTGGAGCCTCCCTGTCCTACGTGTGTCTGGTCTGTCTGGCAGCCTCTGAGCCTCTGCCTCCTCTTCCAACCCTGACATGCATACCCCTTGCATACCCCTTGCCTGTGGGGCAGGCCTGGTATGACTCACAAATGTGGTGTTTTCATTCTTGCAGGGCGATGGGTGTCATCTCCTACCTCAGGTAAGCAGACCCTGCTTCACTACCTCTTCCAAGCTGACCCTTCAGTGTAGGCCAAGTACATTGCTGGCCACTCCCCAGATCAGCCTCGAGCCACAGCAGGCAGCTATTTTGAGACCAGGCAATAGGCCAACCCTGATAAAAAATGTGTTGTTTAACGCTTCTTACTAACACCCCACTGTTGTGAGGCAGATCTTAGCCACTTCCCCTGCAGGTCTGGGGGCTTGACCATGGGACACTCAGTGTCCCTGATGTCCTGAAGGTGCTAGTGGTATAGCTCAAGTTTGGATCTCCTCTGCAGGTTGAACTCTGATTTCTACCTTGGCAAATGCTAGTTCCTACCCTAAAGAGACCTTGAATCTCTTCCCATTCTGAACCTGAGGCTCCGCCCTAGCTTAAGGCTAGGTGTCACCTCAAAGTGACTTTGTATATCTTTCTTGAACCCAAACTCCCACCTCAAATGAAGGCTATGTCCATACTGTAAGCTGAGCATATAACTCTGTCCTATTTTGGACATGAGTCTCCATGTCAGGACAAGGGCAAGTGACCACCTCAGGATGAGCCTTTATTTTTACCGAAGTTAGAGCCAAGATACTCATGTCAGGCTTACCTCATATGCCTCATTAGAGCTGAGCCTCCATCTCTGCTATGGGATCAATCCTAATCCCCACCTCAGCCTGAACCTGGATTCTCATCCCAGTCTGAGCCCTGATAACTAAGCCTGGATCCCTGCTCCAAGCTAATCCTGGGTTGTTCTGGTCCAGCCTGAAACATTTCCTTGAATCCTCAGGTGTAGATGAATGTGGTGCACCCCAGTCAGGGAATCTTCTCCGAGAGTCAGCCTCCCCACTTCTCTGCTTTCAGCCTCACTTGCTCATCCCCATTTGCTGGGGAGAGTGACCGTGCCACCTTGCTCAATGTTTTGGAGGGGCGGGTCTCTTGGAGCAGTCCCATGGCTGCCCACCTGAGTGAGGACGCCAAGGACTTCATCAAGGCCACACTGCAAAAGACCCCCAGGTGAGTGCACACCTGTCCTTCATCTGCCCAAGCTCCAGTCAGCCCTGTCACAGGAACACCTGACTGACTAGCCCACCTGGCTTGCTGCTTCTTCCTCCAGGGCCCGACCTAGTACTTCCCAGTGCCTTGCCCACCCCTGGTTCCTGGTAAGTAGGCCCAGCTTGAGCTCAACTCACTGCTCTGCAGAGAGGGAAACAAAGGCCAAGAGTTCTCGTCAGTATAGATTATTCTGGCTTGTTGCCCCCACCACCCCAATTCAGAGGACCCTAGTGCCTTCATTTTGGCAAGGGGGTCCTGGAGTCCTCTACAAAGGACTGCTCTGCAGTTAGCAACAAGGGGTTCCTTCTGCCTTCCTGGGCATCTGGGAGAGGGATTTGCAGTGTCCTGATCCCAGAGTGTCTGAGAGGAGACCCTGAAGTTTGTTGCCTCCACCCTGCTGGGCCTGCATCCCTGGAGGACTCCCACCAGGGCACCAGGGTCCGTTTTCTCATTACCACAGCCACTCCTCTCCCACTGCAGAAATCCTTGCCTGCCGAGGAGGCCCACTTCATCAACACCAAACAGCTCAAGTTCCTTCTTGCTCGAAGTCGCTGGCAGGTGAGTCCCCCTTTCCCAGGAAAGAGGTGCTGAGGCCAGGGAAGGGAACCTGAATCTAGCCACGTGACCCACTTAGGCCAGGAGCACAGGGCCAGGCTGGCCTGCTCCATGATTCTGGGTTCCCTTGAGTACAACAGGTGGTAGGGCAGAGCAATGGAGCAGCAGGTACAGACCCAGATGTCCTGGGTAACCCCTCTGGGCCCTATTGAAGCAAAGAGGCAATGGGCAACCCACCTCCTGCCATGACCACTCATGCCCAATGGATGTCCCTCTGTCCCCATTTCCAGCGTTCCTTGATGAGTTACAAGTCTATCCTGGTGATGCGCTCCATCCCTGAACTGCTCCAGGGTCCTCCAGACAGTCCGTCTCTAGGAGTGGCCCGCCACCTCCGAGGGGAAGCCAGTGGCTCCTCCAGCTCATCATCTTCCTCGGACAATGAGCTTGCCCCATTTGCCAGGGCTAAGTCGCTGCCACCTTCCCCTGTGACTCACTCGCCACTGTTGCACCCTCGGGGCTTTCTGCGGCCTTCATCCAGCCTCCCAGAGGAGACAGAGGCCAGCATGCCCACTGCCGACACAGCCGTGCCAACATCCCCCAGGGTGCTGGGCCTCCAGCAAGCCCAGGTTGTGTGCCCCGGCACAGCGTCATCAGCAGCTTGTTCTACCAGCAAGCTGGTGAGGGTACAGAGCGTGGGAGCAAAACGTTGGGTGCCAAGAGGCACCCTGCTCGGAAGCGGCACCTGCTAAAGGGTGGGTACATTGCAAGGGCCCTCCCCGGTCTGAGGGAGCCACTGATGGAGTACAGCTTGTTGGAGGAAGAGGCCGCTAGGGAGGAGCAGGCCTCTCTGATGACCAAGACACCATCCTTTGAGACTGCCCTGCGACTACCTAGTTCCAATGTCAGAGAGGTCCCAGGCCGAAGCCGCTCCCTGGACAACCCACCAGTCACAACCGGCCCCTCTCCTGAGGCATGCAAAGAACAATACCTGGTGCCACCCTCCTCGGGGTTGACTCATGAAACTACTGCCAAGGACATGGGGCAAAAAGAGGGGTTCTTGCAGGAGTCTGTCCCCTTTCCACCTACAAGTGGTGACTCGAGGCCTGTTAAGCAAGAAGGATCATCCGGGACAGTTGTAGAGGGAAACCAGCCCCTTCCTGTCACTCTGATCTGGGTTCTGGTTCCCAGGAGGGCTGTGGCTCTCCACCATCACAATCGCTTGGCTCCTTACCGCCACAGTCACTGAAGGAGCTCTCAACATCCTGTGGCCCACTCTTTTCAGAACAGCCTCAGGCAGCCCCATTCCCAACTCAAGCAAGCCCCCTTCTGGGTTCTGAGAAGGAACCTCAAGATAGCTCTCTACCTGAAAGGCCATGTCCAGTTCCCTCCAGTTCCCCAGGGTCAGCCTCCCAAGTAGATGCGTCCCTGGATACTGAAGGTTTGTCTGAAGCTGGGGACACATGTGACTTCACGCCTCCTCCACAGCGGCCTCAGGAGCAGGCCACCACCCGGAAGTTCTCTCTGGAATCCCGTGGGGGCTATGCAGGGGTGGCAGGCTATGGCACCTTTGCCTTTGGCGGGGATGCAGGGGGGATGCTAGGGCAGGGTCCTCTTTGGGCGAGGATGGCCTGGGCTGTGTCCCAGTCCTCAGAAGAGCAGGAGGATGCTGTGATTGAGAGCCCTCAACCGCTGGACAGCTCAGGGCCCACTGCTGAGGCCAGTGGGGTTCCCCCAAGGACCTCTCCAAGCCTCACCCCATGGGAGGAAGTTGAGCATGTTTCCCTGGTACAGATCCGGGATCTGTCTGGTGATGCGGAAGCAGCCGACACCATCTCCTTGGACATTTCTGAGGTAGATCCTGCTTACCTTAACCTCTCCGATCTGTATGACATCAAATATCTCCCATTTGAGTTCATGATCTTCAGGAGGGTCCCCAAACCTGTAGAGCAGCCAGAGTCACCTGACTCAGAAACTGAAGCCGGCCAAGGACTGGCAGATTTCCTGGAGGAGGCCGTGTGGCCCTGGCCAGGCGAGCTGGGACTTCGTGCTGGTCTGGAGATTACAGAGGAGCCAGAGGAGTCGGGGGACCTGGAAGCACTGCTGGGCGAGGCAGCTGTGAGCAGGAAGCGCAAGTGGTCCCCCTCCCGCGGCCTCTTCCAGTTCCCTGGGAGGTGCCTGTCGGGGGAGGAGCCTGTGGAGCTTGGGCTGCGCCAGAGAGTGAAGGCTTCCATGGCTCACATCTCCAGGATCCTGAAGGGCAGGCCGGAAGGTAACCTCCCCCATTCCCTGGTGTGTCCACATCCCTTGTTTTGCATCCACGGGGCTACCAGGTTCTCTTGCCCCTTCTCAAGTCCCCACTGGCCTCCTCTTCCTGTTCTATACCCCCACACTTTCCAGCCTGACCCCATAGGTCTTGGCTCAAATCCTGGTTTCCCCTCTGCAGCTCTGACACCCCTCCTTCCTGGATGTCTGAGACCATCTCTGATACATACTAGCTACAGAGGCCTAGAGCTAACAGCAGGGGCAGACCTTTGAGGAGAGAGAGGGTCCATGGGTCAGTTCACCAGACCCCAGATCTCTGGCCCATGAGCCACCCCAAACCTAGATCCTCTGACATAGCTCTCAATGACCCCAGAGCCCTTTCATCTTCAGAGCCTCCATGACCTCTGACTTTCCTTACCCCAGGGCCAGCCTCCCAGCTAGATTTCCCAGGTAGAGGAAGCTAGTGCTATCCTGCTTCTCTCCCTGAGCTCCTGGGCCTCTTTCTTCCACAGGTCCTGAGAAGGAAGGGCCTCCCAGAAAGAAGGCAGGCCTAGCTTCTTTCCGGCTGTCAGGCCTAAAGGGAAGGGACCAAGGTAAGCAGGTATCACAACAGTGGGAGTCCAGTGTGGGGCTCTGGTATAGAGGTCTAAGCTTGGAAGGCTTCTGTTGGAGCTGGGCAGGGTCCAGACTGGGCTGTCTGGTCAGGCAGTCTCCACTCAAGGCTCTTCTTTTGCCCTCTCTCAGCACCATCCTTCCTAAGAGAACTCTCAGACGAGGCTGTGGTCCTGGGCCAGTCAGTGACACTGGCCTGCCAGGTGTTGGCCCAGCCAACTGCCCAGGCTACCTGGAGCAAAGGTAAGGAGCTGTCCTGGAGTCCGTGTGCTGGATTGGTGCGGACAAGCAGCAATCACTGGCCCAGCAGGATGCTGTGGCTGTCCTGGGGAAAGCCAAGATGGCTTTGTCTTGTCACAGATGGGGTCCTCCTGGAAAGCAGCGGCCATCTCCTCATCTCTTCCACCCTGAAGAACTTCCAGCTGTTGACCATCCTGGTAGTGACAGAGGAGGACCTGGGCACATATACCTGCTGTGTGAGCAATCCGCTGGGGACAGCAGTCACCACAGGTGTCCTGCGGAAAGCAGGTATGTGGTCCACACTGGAAGTCTCTACCAGGGAATGGGGGCTGGGCTAGGAGTTCCAGGACATCTCATTTTGCTTAATGAGCTGGACAATACAGCTTCTTATCTGAGAGTCCACGGAATTGGGGCTTGTAGGGAACTCAAGGAAAGTCAAAGAAAATAAAGCTGCTAATACCATATCTAGCGCCAAAGAGTCTATCTGTGTGCTCCACTGCTGGACAGAATGCCCTTACACATGCCTGAGATATGAACTTCCTCTCCTGACTGCACTGCCTCGTCTTCCTGTATTGCTTTCTGGTTCACACAGCATCTGAGGGTACTTCTAGGGTGATGAAGACAGGGACTACTATTGGCCTAGCTGTGGGACCAGTCCATCACTGACTTGTCTGTTAGCCTTGGGCTTGGGCACTCAGCAGAGATGAGGCACTAACCAGGGCCACTCCATAGGGCCTCCAGTGTGCCCCTGTGAGGTGGCCAGCTGAGAGGGATCTAGACAGACTGTCAGGCAGGTATCCCTGGACCACCCCCTCCCACTAGCTTGAAGCCCCTCTCCATCAAATGACAGAACACGTAGAGGGCAGGCCTGGCAGCTGCTCAGAGTGAGATGGGTGTGGTCAGAGGTTGTTCCTTGAGGGTTGAGTGTCCATGCTGACCACAGAGTTGCCCTTGCAGAGCGCCCTTCGTCTTCCCCACGCCCGGAGGTCGGGGAACTATACACAGACGCGGTGCTGCTAGTCTGGAAGCCTGTGGAATCCTGTGGCCCAGTGACCTACATTGTGCAGTGCTGTATAGAAGGTATAGGCTTCCTGAGGCTTGGGAGTCTCTGAAGGGTTGGCATAGGAAAGGCACTGTGGGTGTGTCTGCTCTCTGTCTGTGGGTGGCCTCAGGAGAGGGGTGCCTTGATTCTCCACATCTGCTTCTTACTCTCTCTCTTGTGTGGCCAGGAGGCAGCTGGACAACCCTGGCCTCTGACATCTCTGACTGCTGCTACCTCACTGGCAAGCTGTCTAGGGGTGGCATGTATACCTTCCGTACAGCATGTGTCAGCAAAGCAGGAATGGGCCCCTACAGTAGCCCTCAGAACAGGTCCTCCTTGGAGGACCCAACCACCTGGGTGAGCTTTGGGGCCGATGGGGGCCTGATAAGGGTGGCCATGAGATCAGGCATAGGCACACTGTTGTCCATGAATGATCTACATGTCTGCATTCAGCCTTAAAAGCCTGCACTCCCTGGGGATCCCATTATCCTCCTGTCCCTCTTCACTCACCAACTCGCCTCATGTCATCCTGGCAGTCGATCGATCGTGGGTGATTTTGACTTCACTGGGTGTTGTGTTTGCATTTGATGGAAGAGTGCTATGGAAGAGTGCTGCTGTGGTTGGTTAGAAAAGGATGGTGGAGACTCAAGAAAGGGGGATGTGGTTTGACTGCTATCCAGTTCCATCTGGAATGTTCTCTGCCGTTATCATGAATGCAATTAGTTAAGATAACAGATCCTGCCACGACCCTGTCCTATCCAAGTTTCTCCTCCAACCCACACAAAGTTAGTTGTTCAAGGAATGAGAGGTCAGAGAGCATGGGAGCTTAAAGGGCCATTTTTGTAGCGCTTGGGAAGGGACTGAGAGATGGTGGGAGGGACAGGGCTGCCTGGATGTCCCTCCCTGACTAGGTCCCTTACCTCACTTCTCACAGCCTCTGAGGAGGAAAGCAGTCGGGGGAGGCCAGCCCAGCTTCTCCCCAGCACAAAGACCTTTGCCTTCCAGATGCAGATCCGGAGGTGCGGGGTGTTTGTAGAGGGTGGGAGGGTGGAGACGGCTCCCAAATCTTCCTGGGGGCTTTTCATGACCCACACTCCAGTGCAACTGCCCAGCATGCCTGTCATTGGCCCCTTACCTTATCTGCTCCTTGAGCTTGGTCCTTGATGCTCTAAGTGTGTGGGGAGTACTTACAGGTTCCCTGTGTTTCCTTCCTGCAGGGGCCGCTTCAGTGTGGTGCGGCAGTGTAGGGAGAAGGCAAGTGGGCGGGCCCTGGCCGCTAAGATTGTTCCCTACCAGCCTGAAGACAAGACAGCTGTACTAAGAGAGTATGAGGCACTTAAGAGACTGCACCACCCACATCTGGCCCAACTCCATGCAGCCTACCTCAGTCCCCGGCACCTGGTGCTCATCCTGGAGCTGTGCTCTGGCCCTGAGCTGCTACCCTGTCTAGCTGAGAGGTGAGGGGCAGCCTGGTCTGCCTGGGAGACAGTCAGTCATGCAAGCAGAGATCTCAGGGAGGGACTGTGAGAACCGTCTGACCCTATCTAGGTGGGACTAGGCAGAACCTGATGCCCCTTCTGGCCTGCCAGGGCGTTTCTGAGCCTTCCCATGTGTGCCAGGCCTTGTTAGGATACCCATTCTACCTGCCTCAGGCCTGCTCTGAGCAGCCATCTGTGTCTCTAGGGACTCCTACTCAGAGTCTGATGTGAAGGACTACCTGTGGCAGATGCTCAGTGCCACCCAATACCTGCATGCCCAACACATCCTGCACCTGGACCTGAGGTCCGAGAACATGATGGTCACCGAGTACAACCTGCTTAAGGTTATAGACCTGGGTAATGCCCAGAGTCTCGGCCAAGAGAAGATCCCACCCCCCGAGAACTTCAAAGACTACCTGGAGACCATGGGTACAGATATGACTCTTGACCTGTCTTCTGATCTGTCGGGGCGGGGAGGCAGTTCTTCCCTACCTGTCTGCCCTCACTCCCAGCTCCACTGACATCCACCAGCCTCTCACTGGAGCCAGATGCCCTGCATGCCAGCTGGCTCCTCCACTGACATCTACCTCCTAACTTACCCAACTGTGCCCAACCATGTCCATCCATGCTTCTCTGCAGCTCCAGAACTTCTGGAAGGCCAAGGCGCCGTTCCACAGACAGACATCTGGGCTATTGGTGTAACAGCCTTCATTATGTGAGTCCTTCTGGGGTGTCTGGGGAAACTGTGCTAGGTGGGTGGGTCAAGCTACCAACACAAAGCCCTGTGCACCCCCACAAATACATCCAGAGGTGAATTTGGTCCCCATACTCCACCATCCTCTATGGGGAGCTCGATGTCCCAGTATCTCCTATCTATCCAAGGGTAACTGAGTCTCCTGTGCCTCTCCACCCACGCAGGCTGAGTGGCGAGTACCCAGAGAGCAGCGAGGGGACTCGCGATCTGCAGAAAGGCTTGCGCAAGGGACTCATTCGGTTGAGTCGCTGCTACGCAGGATTATCAGGAGGTGCCGTAGCCTTCCTGCAGAGTTCATTATGTGCTCAACCCTGGTAAGGAGCTCAACCTGTGCTCCGCCTGGCCCCACTTTGCCTCACCCCACCCCCTCCACTGCTTTGGCTGATGGTCTAACCCACATCGCCAGCCCCACCGTGCAGCCCTTCCTCTTGGCTTGTTTCCTCCCCTCCCATCCCCCCCCCCACCCCACCTCCGTACAGCCTAATCTTCAGACCCGGGCTGATCCACTCTCTGCTTCAGGGGCCGCCCGTGCGCTTCCACCTGCTTGCAGTGCGGGTGGCTGACCGAGGAGGGCCCCACCGGCTCCCGGCCCACGCCCGTAACCTTCCCCACGGCGCGATTGCGCGCCTTTGTGCGCGAGCGCGAGAAGCGGCGGGCGCTACTCTACAAGAAGCACAACCTGGCCCAGTGCGCTGAGGTCCAGCTCTACAGAGCAAGATGTGCCAAGCCACATGCTGACACCCGCCAATAAACGACGCAAAACAGCCAGAGTGTTTCATTGAGTCATCTTCCTAGTGTTTGGGATCTTCATTAGTGTTGTGGAATTTGTGTCCCAAGTCAGGTCTCTAAAGAGATAGTGTGATTCTTTAGAGCGCCACTGCTACCAGGCTGGTAACAACTGGAGATCAGCAGGAACCTTTGGCTCCTGAAGCTCTAGTGGTGCCCTCAGATCCCTTCCAGCTGTTCTATTAACCTCTGGGGTCTCTGCTATTTCTCTTCACAAGAACCTACTGGCCTTTCTCCTAGCCTTGTGTGTAGTGGGTACCTCGAATGTCTTGGTTGTTAGGTCTTGGATAAATGGTGTTGAGGGACCAACAAGATGAACTGCTGGCCATGAACTTCCTGGAGTCTTTATCCAGGTCTTGTCTTGGAATTGCTGGTTCAAGGCCATGGTAAAAACCGGGCCACCCCCAGTCTTCCATTGCCTCTGCTTGCAGTCCTGTGGTTTCACCAGGGTCAGTGCAGCACACACACTCCTGGTTTGTTCTGTTGTTAGAGCACGAAGGCTTCCGATATGTGGAATATGTGGAATGGGTTATGTATCTTCTGGTGTGGGAGCTGAAAGCTGAAGTCTGTACCCCCATGATATGGCCTCTGGTGAGGGCCCCTGACTATGTCACTTCTTAGTGGATGGCACTCAGAGAGGACAAACTGAGAAGTCCTCAAGCTTATTATGAAAACCAGAGGGTGGGAGGAGAGTGGGATAAATCAGTTCCTTATCAGCTAAAGCAGCACAAGCAAAACTACTGTGGAAGCCTTGACTTCAAGTCCACGTGCCCTGATGTATGAGGTCTCTGGACAGTTAGCTGCAAGCAACTGTAACTTCCTAGAAACACCAGAGTATTTCTCTCCAGAGCTCACTTTCCTGTCAGATTCTCCTTGCCTCTGGGTACATGGCAAGACAGGAACCCTCTGGGATACAAATGGACAACATAAAATCAAATAGCTTCTGGCCAGCAAAGGAAGTAATGGCCAGTGAAAAGACCCTACAGAATAGGAGAGCCATCTTTGCCAGCTAGTCATCTGACAAAAGATCAATAGCCAGACTATATGAAGAACTAAAACTTATCAATGAAAATGTTAGACAACTGTCAAAAGAAGTACAACTAGCTAATAAACACATGAAAATAGGCAATGTCCTTAGCTACTAGGGAAATGCAAACCAGAAGTACATTGAGGGGCTAGGCGATGGTGGCTCTTGCCTTTAATCTCATCATTCTAGAGGCAGAGTCCTGTGTAGCTCTGAGTTCAAAGCCAACCTAGTCTACATAGTGAAACTTTGCCTCAATATAGCAAGTATATCGAAGTTCTATCTTGCTTCAGTCAGAAAGACTATCAAGGAAACATGAGCTGGAGACGTGGCCTAGAGCTGTGGTTCTCAACTTGTGGGCAGTATATCAGGTATTTACATTACTGTTCATAACAGAAGCAAAGTTACAGTTAAGAAGTAGCAGTGAAATAATTTTATGGTTGGGGGTTTGCCACAACACGAGGAACTGCATTAAAAGACATTAGGAAGGTTGAGAACCAATGCCTTAGAGGTTAAAAGCACTGTTGACCTTGTAGAAGACAGAGGTTTAATTCACTTAGGTTGGCTAAAATTGTGTGGTGTGAGACGGGGCTTTGACTTAGGTCTGAGGAATATAAGAATGAGTACAACAGGAGAGAAGCTCCCAAGGACCTTAGAGAGCCTCCCCGTGCTCTGAGGGTCTCACCGCTTTTGTGAGATCTTTCCTGACCGACATCTGACATTGCTCTCGGGCAATGTCTCATTTCAGAGTTCACCCACTACCGGGATAGGACTCAGACCCTGCTCCAGCAGAGCTCATCCAGTCCGTTAATCTGTCTGTCATTTCATTCACTGCATGGAATCTGCTCCTGATCAGGACATGGGAGTTCCTGGCTGTTTGTATACTCCCTGGACAAGGACCACTTCCGACTTATAGAAGCTGGTATTTGGCTTTGTTCATGAACATCCTTCCTCAGGACCTGTGTCCTGCTCTTCTCAAAGCCATGGCTAGGGCTAGGAGCCATTTGGTCTCAACTGCGGCTGTCTCATGTTTGCAGGGTTCTGCCCAGAAATCAAACACGTACATTGTCTACAAGTTACAGCCAGTCTGGCTGCAGAACCCAGGTGCTGTACTCACTGCTATACTTCCCTGCTGGGACAAACGTGGAATGTCATAGGTGTCCTCAAGATAAAGCTGTAACAGAAAGGGCTAGTTGACAAGCTATACATGATCCCACTAACCCCAGAGAGCCAAGTCCTTGGCATGTCATACACATACAACACATGTGACAAAGAATATGACCCCACTTGTCATGCTTGTGGAAAGAGCTGTGTGTCAAGTCTGGTGGCCTGTGAACCTTGCTTTTCAGTGGACACGTATCTGCCTGGCATGTCGCTTCTCTTTAAATACACTTTTTAGTAGTGTGTTGAGAGGTTTATGCAGCATGTGATCGCAGATGCCCAGAACTGGTGTGTAATTCCGTCAGTGGATTACAAGCAGTTACAAGCTGCCCGACATGGAGTTGGAATCAGTCAGATCAACTGCAAAACAGCGTGTGCTTTACCAACCCAAGGTCTTGGTTATTTACCCACAGGATAAGCAGAGGACACTATTTCAGATGAGTTTATTTAAATGTTTTCCTTTCAATAAATAGAAGATAAAACTCCGGGCAGTGAAATACAAAAGCAGACACTACTGGCTCCTGTACACTCAGGACTGTGCAGCTCAGTCTGCAAAGCAGGCAACCAGGGGCAGTGCACCCCAGCCAGCCAGGCAGCCAGGCAGCCAGGCAGCTCCTTTGAGGGCAAAACCAGACAAGTCTCAGAACAGAAGGGTGTGTTCAAGTGTCATTTCTGAGTTCTACTACTGGGCCCTTAAGTGCTGAATACAGATGTTGAATACTCTTGGAATTCAGCCTCCACTAGAGGGTCTCATTTCTGGGGCTAGGCTGCTGGCCTCTTATCTCCTTGTAGCCACACCCAGCAAGGTCAGGACTCTGAGCAGCCTTCCTGTTTATTAGACCAAATCCTGAGATGCTGGTGAACTTGAAGCTGGCTCCCTACCTAACCTTACACAGTATCACTTCAGGGACCGTGTGGCATGCTTGGCAGGCAGGCCAGATTGCTGCACAGCTGTGTGGACAAGCCTTGATTATTTCTGGAAAAGTCTATGACATTACAGGAACCCAGAGTCTGAGGTGCTGGTGACACATGGGACTTAGTGCTTTGGTGAGAGCTTTCGGCACTAAGTGGCATCAGGGGCAGGGAGGATCCCCAGAATGAGGGCAGAGCCCAGCCCAGTATACTCTCATCCACACTGTCTCTGACTGACAAGTTGTGTTTCCCACGTGTGGTCAGAAAGGCACTATGCGCTCCTCCTAATGCTCACAGGATGTCAGCTGGCTCCTGGGTCTCTGCATGGCCAGGACAAAGGACCAGGAGAGGTGAAGGGACTCTCCTAGAAGGTTGGGTCATTGGGAACCAATGTCCCCCGATACACCTATCAGCCTGCAGATGGTCATAGGAGTCGGGCTGCTAGACAGAGGTGAGAAGAGGGGCCGGAGCGTACCTGAGAAGGGGGTCTCAGGGAAGACAAACAGCAGCGACCCATCTGTGGCACTGTAGAATGAGAGATGACCAGCTTCATAGTCCAGAAAAATCCCCACACGCTTGGGAGGGTCCCGTAGTGGGGAGAAGGCCCGCTCATTGGAATTATAGAAACTCCCCAGGAACACCAGAATCCAGAACCCATTGCCAGCTGACAGCTCCCCCTTTTCCTTCCTGTTGACGGTTTCTTTACACACACCAAGCGCCCAGCTGGTTCGGTCCCCAACTTCTACCTCCCAGTAGTGGCGGCCGGAGGTAATGCGCTCCTGGCCCAGCACACAGGGGCCAGGGTCGAACCGCTCTGGGCTGTCAGGAAGGGCCTGCCGCTGTTCACCACGCTGCACACTCCTCCGGTCCTCAGATAAGACCAGCTCCGGGTTGGCGGTGTCTGGGTCCAGGGTTATGTCCCCTGTATAAAGGCCTGAGGTCAACCAGACTCCCGAGTCAGCCCCCATTGCTCTAGCAATCAGCCAAACCTTTCCTGGCAGTCCACGTGGCTATTTGCTGGAGCCTCAGGCTTAAGCTACTACCTGCAGTGGAGACCTTCCCTTCCTAGGAGAAAACACCTAGCTCTATCTTAACTCTAGAAAGTAGTCTGGCATCTGCGTCTGACATCAGGGCATTCTGACTGCATTTCCATTTACCTTCTTGAGAGGGTCTCAGGTAGCCCAGGATGTGGTTGCTGAGTCCAGGATGTGCTTCTGTCCCCACCATGTCCTGACCACTTTCTACATTTGTTCTTTCTTTCCATCTCCAATGGAAGACTGTGGGTTTGGGTTGCAGCTGTACCCTAGACCCACAGCATTCTGGAAGCTCCCAGGGTAGCACAGAGCTGCTCACGAGGAGAGTTGCAGTTTCCTCCCAGACCACAGTCCCAGCTGATTTCTGGTCTACCTACCTCTGGGCCTGACATGGCCACATACATGGGGCTAGAAGCAAGGGCAGCAGTTCCCTGGACAACCAAGACTTAACAGCAGAGTCCGTCCCTGGCTCCAGAGAAGACCTGCAAATCTGCTTTGTCAATCCTAAGTCTCCTTACATTACACTTGAACTATGTTCCTAAGGTGGGGTCAGGTGGGGTCTGTGGATCACTTCAGGATGGTGCTGGCCACAAGCCAGCTTGTGGACGGAAGGAATACCAGCCTCATTCATGGGCTCCAGGAGTCAAGTTTGCTCGCAATGACCTGCATACTATGCCTGACAAACAGAACATCCCTGAAAGCTCCTCAAACGTTGGTCCAAGAGGACAATGAGCTGAGGGACAATCCTCAAGTGCAGTGAGGCCGTGTGCAGTGAGTGCAGGAAGGCTCCGTGCCTCCTCCAGCCTTACCCACCAACTCTTCCTTAACTGCAGCTTCTTCAGCAAATAGTTAATATAAGCAAAATGACTCCTGGATTTTGTGAGCCACCCAGCAAATCACCTAACATTAGATGGGGTGGTGAGGACTCTGGGTTAAGAGCAGAGAGACAGAAATATGGCATTTCCTGGGTCTTACAAGTAGCATCTTTGGTAGGTCAGTCTGTGGGATTGGGCCTGATGGAGAATTGCTCACACGTGCTATCGTGTCTAAAGCAGAGGGGAGTTTCTAGAACTGCTGTTCTAAGCGACTGAGTCCATTGTAAGTCCTGGGGCTCCTGACAGCTCCGCTCCCGGGACTGTACACCCACCTCGGAACCTCCGCAGGGTCTCCACCAGCCCTGGGACCCGGCACACGGTCCTCAGCTCCATGGGCACCACTGCTGGAGGCTGCAGCTTCACATCCTGCACCTACAGGGGACAGCTCAGCTTCATGCTTGGGGCCAGCAGCGGGCCCCACCCACATCCTGCCCAGATGCCCAGGCTCATACCTGCACAGGGCGTCCTTAATGTCCTGTAGGGGGAAGAAAGTGGACACTCAGTACTAAGGCTTGTTACCTGGTCCTGGTTCTCCCCAGATTACTCTAGATCCATGTGACAGAGACACACACAAGTGGGTGTGATAACGGCCCAGATACAGGAATGCTGCAGGGGTCTAGTGTGTCGATATCTCCTGAAGGGGGAGACCAGGTCTAGATCAAGCTCTGCCTCTTCCTCTCATAGCAAACAATGGGTCACTGTCTACTTTGTCTCCAGAATCCCAAGTAGACTCCCTGTCACTCCTAGGATAGGACAGGCATGTGTACTTGCCCCTAGATGGGGTACACTGTGTAAGGTCAGGATCTTCACTAGGAGTCCAGCCTGTGACCCCCCCCCAACTGTGTCCTCTTGCCCTTCCCCTAGTGCCCCTCCAATGTCCCACAGGTGCCCCAGCTTGGCCCCATTCCTTGGTATTCTTCCTTCTGTGTCTATTTATCTAGTCCACAACAGTGCTTCACAGTAAGTGACCACGTTCTGTCCCTCCCTCAAACCTTGGAATGGAACTGTATTTCAAGACAGAGCCAGTCTGTAAAAATTACTGTTATATACATCCCTGTATAGAGATGCCCCCAAACACCAGCCTACCATTGCTCTTGGTTAACCATTATAATTAGAAGGTAAGTCCCTACCTAGAGACTCAACACACATTGGTTGAAGGTCACAGAAAAACCAAGTTGAACTGACCTAGAAATTCCTTCCCTGATGACTGGCTTCTCTAGTACCAAAATCATCAACGGCCTCACTCAGAGGTTGACCTTGGTGCAATGCCAAGGCACGATGTGCCCTCTGCTATAACCGTGGCATGGAGGCTATGGGGTAACCAATTGCTTTCACCGGGTGCGAGGCCTGCTCCACAGAAGGAAGGAATTCGTGCCTGGTAAGGCTGGGGAGGCCATAGGCCCTAGAGGGGAACCTACTACTGTTGTTTTGTTGAACTACCTTCGAATATTTATGTTTATATCCATAGATAACTGCTGCTGTCACCTTGGCTAGAGAAGCTTCTCTCTCCAGTGCACAGCAGTCAATGCAGAGCCTCAAAACTAGTTAAAGTGCCAAGAATAAGTGACCATGGAATGTTCAACCCTAAGTGTCATCTGTGTCTGCATGCACATCCCCACCCGGCTCCCCGCCACGGGCGAGCAGGGAGGGGAGGGGAAAGTGTCGGAGCTGAGGGTGGAGAGGGGGGCTGTGAAATGCTGTCTGCTGGACATGGCACTCAGGAGCTCCCAGCAGCTGTGGTTATCTACACAAGATCAAGCCAGTCAGGAAGTCTGGCACGAGTGGGGGAGGGCCACACTAGACTGCTGGTAGGTTGTCCAGCATATATGGGCAACACTAACTGGACTCAGTGGGTCATTTAAATAAAGACAATGAGGGAGAGAAGACAAGAAGGTGGCTAAAAGCATGTTCTGGGGGGTGCCAGGGAGGGGAGTTGGAGTGGACATGCTCAAGATCTTCTGCATGAGTGTATGAAACTCAGAGAGCCGATAAAAATCTCTTTTAAAAAAATCACTATTACTGTTAATCACTTCAAATCTTATTGTTAAACACGTCTAACATTCATCTTCGTGAAGACGTCGCAAAGATGCTGAAGGATGGGCCATTTATTCCTAACTGGCAGCTGTTGGACTCCCCCTTGCTGCCCTAAGTACCCAAATTGTCATCTCAGCACTCCACAGTCCACAACTACGCAAAAAACCTCAACAGACCCTCACTGCTCCTGTAGAAGCCTCTAAGACTCTGCCTTCAGGAACTTGGGGTAGCACGCCCCCTGGTGGCCCAGTGGGCGACTGCAATTGCTGTTAACATAACAAAATCCTGTCTCTACTTCAGAAATACACTGTTCTGCTCCCCCGGTATGTGGTGGGTTCATAGGCACCTCATGTCTGCTTCTCTAGGATTCCATTCAACAGGTCAACAAAAGGCTCCCTTCTAGTGGTCTCTCTTTCACCTCATTTAGTGACACTGGCTGAGCTGGTGATATTTAAAAGAAGCAACAGGGGCAGTAGATGTTGCCTGGTCAGCTGGCTGAGGGGGGGGGCAATGAGACTCAGCTAAAAATCAAATGGGTTCAAGATAGCAGAAACCTCAGGTCCTGGCCACCAGCAAGAGATGCAGGGAGATGTCAACCCTTTACAGTCAGGGGTCTGACAGACATTGGGCCAAGAGCTCGACACTGACTGGTGTTGAGGGTCAAGAAACCCTGATACCCAGGCCTGCCCAGAGCTCGGCACTGCCTGCAACAAGGGCGGCAGAGTCTCCACTCCCTAGGCCCAGAGAACTGTAACACTTGTAGGTCCAAGGCCTAGCCACAAGAGTCTCTCTCTAGAACAGTCTCTATGACACAACTGTGATTGGTGACTTGCACAGGACAGGCATGCAGAGGAGTGACAGGTGAGAACATGGGAGAAGAACATGGGAGGTCTCTGAACCAGGAGAGAGGCCTTGAGAGACACCAACCTCTATGATTTGTTTGTGGTGACTGTCCTCCTAGATATGGCATAGACGTTTGGTCCCTGTGAAGATGTTAAGAAGTGGTGTGGCCTTTAAGAGGTGCAATCTAAAAGGAAGTGTCAGGGACCTACCCTTGGAAGGAATTAACATAATACAGTTCATTGTTAGGACCCTGGTTAGCTCGTTTGAGAGTTAAGAGCACATTGGTGTTTTCTTCTCCTCTAGCCTCCTGTCTCACCAAGCAATCTCCCTCATTCAGGTCCTTACAGCATGATGTCATCACCACAACATGACCCACTCAAGGTGCCACCCCCAAGCTGCCAGCATGATGTTTGGATTTCCGGCCCCTAGCGTTGTGTGTTTCACAGCAACAAGATAAGTTAACATGCTAACCCCACTGACACCCCGGTCCTCTACTTCTGGCCCCTAGAGTCATAAAGAAATAAAGTTTTGTGTACAAGGTGCTCAGCCTACGGTACTTTATGTATCAGTGGAGCTGGGCGACACATGCAGCTAGCCAGTTCCCACAAGCCTTGGACTTTTTGCCCCAGACATGATAAATAACATGTCCCTGTCATGGGGGAAGTTGCTAAAGGGGAGGATTCCAAAGCCAAAGATGAATTCCCTGGAAAACATGAAAGGGTACGTGCGAGGGTACGTGTGCAAGCAAGGGTACATGTGCAAGGGCCTGGAACACAATGAGCCTGGTGTGGGCAAAGGAGCACAAATCTATCCCTTACCCGTTTGGAAGCAGGTATGTTGGGGGTACTGCCTCACACGGCCTGGGGCAAGGATGGCACAAGGCCTTCCTTGCTGGGATGATAGGAGAGCCTTGGCCTCCAAGGTAGGGAGGGGCCCTCCTCAGACACATCTGTTGAGGAAAGAAAATTACCCTATGCTATAGAACACATCAGCCTAGAGGGGCTACCGGTATCCACAGATGGGTTCCAAGTCCCTCAGCCCTCATCTTTGAGTGATACTTGCCCAGAAGGCCACAGGACCACACCAGGCCTTAGAGATCTGGCAGAAGGACCTTGCAAATGAGATTGTAGACCTGCCTCAGGCTCCCTCTCTCACCATAGCCAAAGAACAGCAGCTCACAGGGACAGAATGAAGCAAGGGCTGCTCTCCTAACCTCACGACATGGGCATAACCCACCCAGCACGGCACCCACCCAGCATGCGGCAAAGACTCTCCCAGCACAGCCTGGTAAGGTGGGGACTGGGGGAAGAGAAGCAGGTGGGGAGCAGGCAGTGGTGAGACACAAACGGGACAACGATGGGGGACAGACACAGGTGGCAGCCAGGCAGCCTGGTGGTGTGAAATGAGTAGATGGCTGAAACCACAAGCACAGTGACGAATCCAAATCTGGTGCTCAGACCCCTGCACCTTCTTTTCCAAGTCACCCCTCTTCCTAAGACTTTCCAGCATTTTGTGTTCCTATAGCCCAGGAGGCTGACTGTGGCCAATACTCTATGCCCTATCATGTCTGATGCACCACAAGACAAATTTGGTTTTTCATATTTACTGTCTGTAAGTCTCCCTAGTTGCGTACAAGAGTATGGGCATCTGATCAGGGGTACATCACTCAAAAACCCAAAGTGGTCCTTTCCCTAGCAACATACAACAATGTATGTACATTTCAAGGCCTTTCGAGACCTTCTCCCACAACTGAGATTTGGATGGGCTCAGCACTCAAACAAAAAAAAAAAAAGACAAAAAAACCAGATGAGAGGCACATCAGTGACCCTGATTTAATCAGTGCAGAGGCCGTACACACAGAGAAACATCATACTGTACCCCAGAAAGAAAATACCCATGCTCATTAGCTGTTAGTTAAACACACAAAACACTCTCAGCACTCCAACCCCAGGGCTTCTCCTTGCTTCCTGGCTGTCAGAGACTCTGCTTTTCTGACACAGGCCTGTCTTCACTCATCTCTGGCCCCTAGTCCTCCCTCCAGGAGATCACAGAGCTATTTCTGTCTGTCAGGCTCTAACCATGACAGCCTGGTAAAGGCTGAAGTCCCTAGGTGTCTCTTCCCAGTGAGGAAGTCCCTGCTGTGTACCTAGCATCTGGGTCCCAGAGGGAACATACTGCCTCTGTCCTGCATGGAGGGTCGAGGGTCAGACTCAGACCCCCAGATCTATATACCAGGTTGATGGCACTGGGGAGTGGGGGAGGATAAAGTATAGCCGAGCACCTAAGGAAGGGACCAGTGGAACCCACAGCCTCTATGTGACCGCTCAGCAGTCACCCCTGAATCTCATCAATGCCCACTGGACAAACAGGGAGACTGAGGCCCTAGAACTAAGAGTCATGTTTCGAGGTCATCTAGATGAACTTGAGACAGAGTGTAGGGGACCCAAATGTTCTGGTGTGGGGGACATGAAGAGAAGTCAAGATCTAGGGAAGAGTGGGACTGGAGCTCACATCTTAGGAATAATTCTAAGGGGGAAAAGAGAGGGCGGGGGGGGTGTTGAGGGCTAAGGGACCAGCTACAGTTTGAACGTCTCCCTCCAGATACACATCAAAATGTACTCCTACCATGAGGGGTCACGAGGAACACTTTCCTGAGGTGATTTGTCCTGAGGGCTCTGAGAGCTCCTCTCAGAGGCTGTTGTTTGACCTCAAGTCCCCTGTCTCACACTGTTAGAAAAGAAAAGGATGGAGACAGCACATCCAGGAGTCAGTGCATGGAGTGTAGATCACAAGCTGAAAGGGCTGGGCCAGAAGTCCTACTGAGGGCTCTCAGGGATTCAGGAACCAGGATGAGTACACTACCCCTCCCCCTAAAGCACACAGACCGAATCACACCCACGTGGCTGTGTCCACTGAGGACAGCAACGGTGGTCAGCCTGAGAAAATGAGAAGCTGACTGCGGGGACTTATGTGGTCCACCCCAGTGAATGCCATCGCTTTGCACCTGCAGGCTCAACCAACGGTAGATTAAAAGTGAAACTCACCTCTGAGCTGAACACATGACACTTACCCTTCTCATGACCCCTGACTGCACAGCAGCTATTTAACAGCATGTTCAGAATATTCAGAATCTCAGGTCAGCTAGTGGTGATGGAAGGCAAGTGGAGGATGTGTGTAGCGGATACACAACACTGCTCCCTTTTACTCAAGGAACTGGGGCATCCCCGCTGGGAGCCTTGTGGCTGGCACCCATCTCAACGGACACCAAAGAACACATCTTTGGGGTGCCTATCTTAGCTGCTGTCGAGTTTAAAAGACAGATGGGGAGGACATGCTCTCTGCAGACTTGAGTCTGTTATGAGCAAATGCTTTCTCATTCTGAATCCTTTCCCAGCACCTTCTCTGTCTGTCTTTCTGTCTGTGTGTCCCCTACCCCCTAACCTCTCTCATAGAGCGAGCATGGTGACTCATTAGGTGGCAGCATGGTCATGGTCAGTGGAGGAAGCAGAAGACATGCAAGTGGCTAGGACTTGGGGATGTACTGAGTCCCGTGGCAGCCCAACAGCAGGCAGATACAGAGCCTGTGTGCCTGAGAGGAAGCAGTGGGGTTGGGGGTAAGGGTGTACGCTCGATGTTCCTCTTGGGGACCTCAAGGACACTCCATCCAGCCCACTCACCTGCAATAAACCCAGCGCTGGCAGCTGGCAGCGGCTCTCAAGCTCTGAGATGAGGGCTGCCAGCTGTGTGCTTTGCTGGCCAAGCCTCGCAGCACCTTCGCGCAGGCGTGGCAGAACCTCCAGCTCCTCTTCCTCCAGCTTCTGCAGCAGCTGCTGCTCCTCCTCTGCCAACAGGCGGCGCAGCCTCTCAAATTCGCCCAGCACATTCTGCCGCTGGCTCTCCACCATCTTCTGCAGGGCGCAAGAGGGACAGCTAAGATAGAAACCTGATGCTAGACCAGGGACGGACCACTTGGAATGCTCACACCCCAAGTCTACCAGTCTAGGCTGATCACAGAAGCTATCTAGACCCCAATATCTGACAGCACATCCAATCTGTCACCTGGAGCTGCCCAGATACCGCTTGGGGCCATTTACAACCCAAACCCACTTGTCCTTCAGCCCTCAGACCTCCAATCTACTACCCTTGGCTCCCCAGACTCAAGATCCATTCCTGGGACCAGTCACACTCAGCATCTGTCACACAGGCTACAAGCCCAGCCCCAGGTGTCAGCAGACAAAGACGCCACCCCACAGCTAGACACACTAAATCTACCCAATGCCAAATACCTCCCTGACTCCTAAATTTACTACTGGAGACCTCCCTGTATCTGACATCCATCCAAATCTACCCTTGGGAATCCTCGTGTCTGCTCCCTCTGTAACCCAGGACAGGTACTTAATGCAGGACAGAATCCAACTTAGGTATCCTATATTACACGCACACGCATACATTCCGGCTGCTGTGTCTCAGTGAAGTTAGTCTGGCTACCGGCTACTGACTCCGTGCTCCCTCCTTCACCCCAGGCCCAGCACCTGCCTGCCACAAGGCACAGGTTTCTTCAGCCTGGGCTTGGAACAGCATCGCATCCTCCATTTGTTTCCGCAGGTGCTCCAGTGACTTCTCCAGCCTCCCCTGGTGGGATGGAGACCAGGCGGTGCCATGAGAATCCCAAGAGGCATCAGGCCCTAAATGTGGGGCCCAGACACAGAAGTCTGCCTTTCCCCTCCTGACCTCTTACCCCAACCTCTACCCCATTGAACCAATGCCCTCCAAAGGCAGGTATCTTCCTGATTTAGCAGTATCCCCTCTATGCCCCTCCTCCTTCCCAAATTCACTGAATATCATAGTTGAGCTTTCTCCTTATTTTTAGTTCTCAGCCAATGGCCCTGAGCCAGTCCTGCTCACCTCTGTAGACAGCTTGTTCTGTGCTCCGTGGGCGCGTCCAGGCTCTTTCAACAGGACACACCTACCAAACTGGCACTGAAGACCCAGCTTTTCTCCCTTCAAGACACTACTGTCCCTTCCCCCTCTTTCCATCTGTGGTCACAAGGGCTCACAGCATGTCAGTGGCTTGAGTGTATCCCCCCAAATTCCACCACTAGGTGGTGGGCTAGACTTTGGAAGGTGACTAGGACATAGGCTCCTTCTTCTGGAAACATGAGAACACACCAAGAAAGGGGCCCACCTGCGAGTCAGCAAACAGTCCTTATTAGCCATGCCTTGACCTTGGACAGCACCCAGGGCCATGTGCCATGGCTGTCTGTGAGACAGAGTGGGGAATGTATCATGGGAGTTCAAACTAGATATGGCTTCCCACACTGCCTTTCCTCAGAGTCCCTCATGGTCTGGCTATATTTTCCCAGGTCAGACCCGGTCCAGTTTCCTTTTCCACTCTGTGGCAGGTTCGTGGAGCACAGACTAGTAAGCATCACCACACACACTTGTCTCCTCTGGGGTCTGTTTATATCAATCCAGTCCCATCAACTCCAGGCTTGGACAAGGTGCCGGGGAGATCCTCCAGTCAGGTCAGGAAGAAGGGGTGAAACCCAGCTGCCAGCAGGGTTCAGCCATCATCAGGGCTGTGGTAGAAGCCACAGGCCTATCTTTGAGGCTGCCTTACTCTTGAAAATTCAGGCTCATCCCATCACTCTGCCCCTACCATCGTTCCAAGCTCTGCCTGAGTCTTTCCCGAGTTTTCTCCTGGAGCCCTGGACCTCGCGCATGCTGAGAAGTGCCTTACCACTGAGCTACATCTAGCTCTCTTTTCTAGTTTGCAACAGGGTCTTACATTGGCCTTGAATTTATAGTAGGCCCTGAACTTTAATTTTCCTGCCTCAGCCTCTGTAGTCACTGGGATGACAGATATATGCAACCACTCTCAGCCATTTTCTCATTTAAAAACAGTATTTTTAGTATTTTGATCATGTATGTCGGCAAGTACAATGTGCACGTGTAAGTGGCCTGTAAAAAGGCCAGACAGGTCAGATCCCCTCAGAGCTGGAGTTACAGGCAGCTGTGAGCCGCTCAGCACAAGTCCTGGGAATTGCCTGGACTCCCGCAATCCGGAAGAGCAGTAAGCTCTTTTAATGCCCGAGTCATCTTGCCAGCTCCTATTTTCAATGCTGAAGTCAGGAAGCAGCAGCAGCAGCATGCATACACTTCAGCAAAGGCCTCAAGCTCTGGTTGCGTGCAACCCTACCAGTGGTTAGGTAACAAAGCCGACTTCCTACCCTGGGTGTGGTGAGAGTTTAGTGAAGTCCAGGAGGCCCTGGGATAGGCCCAGGCTCGCCCCTCAGCTCCCAGTTCCTGCCTATGCGAACCCTCCTCCCATCTCTTTGGTTCTACTGGAGAACTGGAGGATCCCCTCTGGATACTACTCACTCATGGCCCCAGAGCCAGAGCCAAAGAGTGAACTTGTCACCAGAACCATGTGGGGCAGCATAGCCTAAAGAACTCCCCCCATCCCAAGCTCTTGTGAGTGGAGGAATGGCTCACTGTAGACCCACTTGGTCACAGGTAAAAGCTATCTGCTGATTTCCTGGTGTCACCAGAAAGCAGGCTGTGTCCCCACACCCAAACCTGTTCTTGTGCTGTGAGGATGTGGAGGAGAGGCTACTGAACAGTCACAGCTACCTAAACGTGCAGAAGACAGCATCAATTCTGCAGGAGGGAGACACCCTCTCTGCCATCAGCCTCCTATTTCCTAGTCAGGTTCACAAGGTCTCTTCTTGGTAACTCCACCCCTTTTGGGATAAAAGGCCTAGGGTAACTGCTTCTCTATTTTTCTTGCTCTTTGCTTTTGTGAAGCCCTATGCAAGACTAATTTAAAGTGTTACTTAACCTGTAACTTTTCCTGCTGATCCTTCTTGTCAGTTTGTTAAGTTCAGACAGTGAACCTTGCAGGGCAGAGGACAAAGGTTTTCTTCCTTGGCAACAGAGCAGCTTTAGTGTTGTCACTTCAGAGTTTATCATGTCACTTGTGGAGTGATGTGGGTCCCTTTCAGCACTATCAAGGGGCTTGTGGTGGCAGAAAAGTAAACCCGCTACACCAGTTGGTAAAACGGGTATGGACTAAACAAAATGAAAAGTTACCGGGACGATCTCTGTTCATAAACTCCAAACCTCTGTGCTAAAATCCAAAGCAAAGGAGACTTGGTGCCTGGTTTATTCTGGTTACCCGAGTTCATGCTGTGATGGCAATACACTGGCCGAGTAACAACTCTGACATAGGCCAAACTGTTGATGTGACAGTGGGCCCTTCACAAGTTCTCCCAGCTGAGTCAGAACTGACTACCAACACCCGGTTTTTCCCAGAATGCACGTGCATCTCATCCTGGAATAAGACAGACTACACCCCGACCCCCTCACAGGATCAAGCTAACTGTAACTCACACTCCCTCATCTCAGGGCGGGGCAGTAACAGGACATCCCTTCGCACCCGCACGGGCCGGTTGCATCTGATGGAACGCACCTTGAGGTCGTCGGCTGCCTCCTGCAGCGGTCGCACCCGGTGAGCCCAGTGCTCCGAGCGCTCGCAGGTGGGGCACAGCAGGCTGAGGTCGTCGCCACAGAAGGTGGTCAGCGGCTCGCGGTGCGCCGCGCATACGCCCTGCGGGACGGGCGAAGGCGGGTGCAGGCGCCGTGCCATTTCTGCCATTTTGGCGAGCGGGCGGTTGGGCCGTAGGTTCCTCTGCGCCGACAGCTCGCGGCACTCGGGGCACGCGTACGGGCCCTCGGGCTGGCCCCAGCAACGTCGGATGCACTCGCGGCAGAAGTTGTGGCCGCAGTCGGTCATCACCGGGTCGGTGAAGTAATCAAGGCAGATGGCGCAGGTGGCCTCCTCCTGGAGGTTGGTGGACAAGTCTGGGGCGGCCATGGTGCTGGCGGCTGCGCCTGGATCAGGGTCTTTGTGGTGCAGGGGGATCAAGCTACTCCGCTGTGAGAGCGCAGGGGGCGCGGGCCGTGAGCAGGTAGGAGCACTCTCAGCGTCCTGGGCAGTGGGCACATCCAGCACTCGGCTCACAGACTTCCGCCGGAAGAGGAACCGCGGCGGAAGCAGGAAACTGATTTTTAGTATTTAGAACCCGCTTTTGTCTTGGATTGGCCACTGTTTATCACACGGCTCGGGAATGGGATCGAATTATAGTGCTACAGATCGCTTCTTCGTGGTGACAGGTTTCCGGGGGTGGTGTCCCGGCTCCCCAAGACCCGGGTGCTGCAAACTTTGGCTGTGGGTTCTGTAGATAATTTCTTGTGCACTGTGTAAAAACATTCGCCAGTCAATAAAATGGCCAATGAGCTTAGGCAGGAAATTAGAAGGTGGGATATCTGGAAAAGAGAGGGTGAATGCTGGGATCGACACAGGCGGAAGTTTGGCACCAGAACGATGAGGTAGATAGCAAAAACTGAGGACCAGGTAACCAGCTACATGCGGCAGAACTTAGAATAACGGGATGATTATGCACTAATCAGGGAACAGCCAAAAAGCGTATGGTGGTGACCAATTGCGGCCACTCACTTTTGCCGCGAGTGCATCCGACCTTGCTGGGGCCAGCGACTTAGAAAAGTTCTGGACAGCTGCAGCTGGACTAGAAAGCCAGGCACGGCTACTTTAAGATTTCCCGTAGCGGCGGGTCGAGCACTTGAGCAGCAGTCTGAGGAACTGTGGGAAGCGAGCCGGAACGCACCCCAGCCTGCATCTGCAGCGGCCCGGGCGGTCTTGCACTCTCACTGCTGCTGAGAGTCAGGCAGCAGCATGTCACGAGCCTCTGGTGCGTCCTGCAGGCTAGCAGCTTCCCAGAACTGCACGAACTAAGCGCAGTTTGCGACCCAGAGCTGGGGTAAGTAGGCCTGGCTTCCAGCTGGTGGCTGCAGGTGAAGACCTAAAGCCCTTCAGGAGCAGCACGTGCGGAAGGGTTGGCCAGGGCCTGCATAAGGTAGAACCAATGGAGCAGCTTCCTGAACTGAGCTGATGGGGTGAAGTTAGCCGCCATAGACACTTGCTGGTCTGTGGAGCCTGCAGACTCACTAAAGGGCAAAAGGAACATTTTCCCGCAGCTGCCGTGGGACTAAAAAGCCCCAAATTTATGAACTGGTAAGGTATTCAGTTGGAAAACAATAAAAGAGAAAAGAGACTAAATATAAAACATGGTAGATAAATATCGTTTAAAATTGGTAAATCAAAGTCTTTAAGGAGAGAGTTAGAGATTAAAGGAAAAAATATTTTCTATGTTAAAAATGGAACTCAGTGGCACAGGGCATCTGGATTCCCTATAATTTTGTTATGCATACCAGCATAGAAATTATTTTTTTCAGTAACGATTACAATTTTATTTGTCCTTTTTAAGAGAGATCAAAAGAAAACAGACTTAGATAAGGAGAGGACTGAAAGGTGGAATGGTAGATTACAGATCTTAAAAGAAAAATTAGAAAAAATTATAAAAATGAGGAAAACTCTATAGTAGTAGAGATACAGGAAGAGATGAAAATGGAGACAGGCCATAGGAGAGAAATTGGAAAGATAAATAAAAATGAAGAAAATACTAAGATAGTAGAGCTACAAGAAGAAAAATATAAAAAATGGATAGGCCTTGGAAGAAAAATTAGAAAAGTTATAATGAGAATCGAGAAAGATACTGAGATAGACAGAGGAAGGATGGCCAGAACATATAGCACTGGCTTGTAACAAGACTGAAAAGGGCCGTCTACATCTGTTAAAAAACCTAAAATGGTTTTCCCAGACTTGATAAAGGAACTGGGAGGAGATGAAAGAAATCCACATTGTTATCAAGAATTTGAGTGGCAACTTATAGAGGCACAGGATTTTAGAAAGCTTAAGGAAGAAATAATGAGCTATGGCTTACATTCACCATATGTAATAACTGGCCACACAAAATCATGTAATTCCAAACAATTGGAGAGATTTGATGCCAGCCATCTTAGAGCCTCAACCTCAATTATAATGGCTGACATGGTGGAAAGATGAGGCTTCAGTCATGGGGCAATGAAGTAGGACTGGAGGCATTGTCAGGGATCAGTTACTAAGTAAAGGTCTGTTCTGAATTGAGAGTACAGATTACCCTTGATGATGCTGTCCGGAACAATATTGCCTTACAAAAGCCTGGTCAGGGCGGAGCTCAATCGTTTACAAAGATAACCCAGGGTTCAAATGAATCTTTCACTGGCTTTTTACAAAGATTAGCTATATCTCTAAATAGAGCAATATCAGATCCAACTGCTAGAGAAATTTTAATTGAATCTTTAGCTTTTAAAAATGCTAATGCTGAGTGCCAAAAGGCTACTAGACATTTAAGGGCCAGATCTGTACCTCTTTATAAATGGATGAAAACTCTGCGGATATAGAGTTTAATACAATTCAGTTTTGGTGGGACAACAGCACACAAAGCCCACGGCTGTGGCTGGAAATGAGCATACCATTCCCTAAGGGACTGGAGACAAACTGTTCCTAAGGATAAATTCTTCTATAGTAATTCAGGGAAGAAGTTTCCTGTGAAATTAGAAGATGTGAAGGAATGGATATAAGGCTCAGAAATGCAGGTCATCCAAGAGGCTTTGCTCTGGGCTCAACAAAAACCAACATGAGCTATTCGTTTCCTGTCCACCAAGGAAAGAACATTCTAAAAAAAAAAAAAAAAACCCTAGAAAAATCTAAGCCTGATAGGACAAACAGCTGCTCAAAATATAAGTAAACCATTTAATATAGAGCTGCTCTTATGGATAAAACAAGAGATTCTAAAGATATCAAGAACCAAATGTTGTGACGAACTACTATAAATGATAAGAGACCAAAGTTAGAATTACAGTTGGGTAAAAGAATTAATGGACACAAAAACAGATGTCACTTTAATAGAAAAAAATCTTTAAAGGTTTTAAGAAAAATCAAGATGTCAGATATTTCAATTATGGTAAATAAGGTCAAAAGGGATCATAGGCAAAGCGTTCACAGAGACATGTTTTCCTAGAGATGCTCTAAAGAAGGCCCAGCCTTCTGAAATACGCAAAACATGTGGCAAAGGCTGACAGGACTAATGACTGTAGATCAGCAAGAGACAGACTTGTTTGGGACACTCAGGACTTGTCATTCCATCCCTACATATGGTGTGGATGAGTGTTTATATTACAGTTTGGTCAGACAATCCAAACCAACTTTAAAGACAGATGTCTTTCATCTGCTCAAAGAGCAAAAAATCATTGTCCACTGATTTATGTACACTGCACATCTCATACTTAATGTGGAAATGTATAATACCTTTGAAAGTTTATATGTTCACAGAAAAACCACCTGAATAGCAGCCATGACAAGATTCACCTTGGGGATACTGAGATGCTGAGGTGTAGTGAGACGACTGAGACAGACTGACAGCTTCAAACTCTGTTTCCAAGAACTGGGCAAGTCCAGGAAAGTCAGTTACTAGAAAAACTCCAGGCCTTGGGCAGCCAATCAGAAACTGTCGAACCATCAGTAGCTGCCCCACCACCTGACCTGAGGCAAGGGCAACTGTCAGTAACAGTTTCTAAACTTCCCCAGCAACAGTCACACCCCTAACCCTGCAGTGGTTCTGGAATGTCCCTAGATATAGAGCCAACCAATTAAGGTTACCTACCCCTCTCTGGAATTCCCCCTAATGTGCTTTAAATTGGTCAGACAATCCACTGTGAGCTCATTTGAACATCTCCATCTTGGTGGACAGTAGACCCCAGCATGCAGAATAAAACACTCTTTGCTTTTGCATACTATTTAAGTCTGGAGTATTATTCTTCAGTGAATCAAGGACCCTTACAGTATTTATTCCAGCATCTTGCCTGATCCTACCTCAAATGTCCTAAATGATGTTTCCTCGAAATTCTGCATCCAGGATGGCTTCAAAGAAAGCTACTTGACCCCGGTTGGTCAGCATCAAAGACTGTTGTAGTCAGGATTTCAGTTAAGCCCTGAACTTTCTCAGCACATAGAGACAGGACAGCAACTGTTACAGCTAGCTTTCTTAGGATTTGACCATTTTCCCAGTTTTCTTGGGCCCCCAAAAGGAAACTACGCCCCAAATCAGCAGACAGTTTTAAGAGAGCGACACCCCATTCCCAAAAGGCGGGGTGGGTGATTGTTTTGGTAGTTGGATGGGTTGTGGATGTTTGTCATTTAAGGAGGGGTGGTTACAAGTTGTAATGGTCTTGGATCAGGGAGGAGGCAATAATGGTCAGACTCGGGAATTTCTCTTTTTCTTTCCTCTATCCTTTCTCTTCTATCTAGTGTTAAGGGGTAAGAGGGATATAGGAGTAACAGGAAAAAGGATAGATTATTAAATCATTTTTTAGATCAAAGAGTATTAACAAGCCAAAAGTGTTACATTGGTATAGGTCTTTGTATATTGATATAAAAATTGAGGTTATATTTTGTTACATTGGTATATATCTTTGTATTTTGATGCAAAATTGAAGTTATATTTGCTAACATACTATGTTTTCAACTCTTATTTGCAGTATTATACCTAAGTGATTATTAAAAATGTAATATTAAGCTCCTGATCTTTTAAAAGCTTTAATATAAGTTAATAGTCAATCAAATGTATGGTTTTATAGGTACTAGCTTAGTTATTTTCAAAATAAACTTTATTTAGTCTCCAGTAGATGTTTTCAGAGTTAATCAGATAATGAATAGCTAGAAACAAGACAATTCAGTTATAGATGGTTTTCAGGAACATCAGAGATCTACAGAATATGACATTTAAAGATGTTTTATTATTAAAAAGTTTTTTTTGACAGTGGGATAGGTCTGCTCCTGAGAGAACCCATTTTTCTACTTCAAAGAAAGATGAACATCAAAGAATCTCCCTGTGGAGTTTGCTTCAAGTGTGGCAAACTATCACTGGGCAAGAAACTGTCTGCGCTTCAACTGCTGACAGAATACTATCCAAAATGGACAAACTGGGCACAGGGAACTCGACTGCTGAGCCTTGCAAGAAAAAGATAGGCAAGTCCTTCCTAATTCCTGCTTCACAGAGAAGTCTGTCAGATATACTGGACCAGAGGGCTAAAGATCGGTGCCCCACATCATACAGGAATTTGCGGGGACTGTCTAACAGCCAGCCTGTCATGTCAGTAGTTTTGGAAGCTGCTTGCCTGCACTTCCTACACATCAGGTGATACTGATTCCTTCTCAGGTCTCTGGGGTTGAAGACTAGATAGTTATAGTCTCACAATTAAGCCTAAATTGTTTAGGATTTTAAGTTAGTAATGCAAGTTATAATAGAAATTGATTTAGGTACAGAACTCTGAACTCACCAACATAGGGTAGATAACGGAATACTTTCTCCAAGGTTGCCAAAACATATGGACTGAACATTATGTATGTGAATCTTACCTGGTAGTTTTCATAATTGTTATTGTGTAACAATATGTGATTGTATATTATGAAATTATATTATTGTATAACAATTATATAACAAAATAAACTATAAAGGAGCCTTTTATTGGACTAAAAGGGGAAATGTAGAATCTCTTGGTCACCGTGTAAAAGCATTTACTTGTCAATAAAAGGCTGATTGGCCAGTGAGCCGAGCCAGGAGATTAGACGGGACATCTGACAGAGCGAGAGGAGGGGATGCTGGGATAGACACAGGTGGAAGATTGACCCCTCAACGCTGATGTATGTATGCAGTAGCAAAACCTGAGGACCAGATCATCAGGCCTGTGTCAGAACTTAGAATAGTGGGATGAGTAACTTAGGAGCTAGTTAGGGAACAGCCACCGTTTGTGGCCTAGGTATTTGTAAATATGTTTGAGTCTCAGAGTTATCCTGGGAGCAGGGGCCATGAGAAAAGACATGAGCATGCACACGTGGGTAACTCCAGGGCTCAGAAAGGGATGCTGAGTACTACTGATGCACCTCGTGGACCTGGAAACCCCTGAGAGTGGTGGCCAAGGGAGTTGGTGGTTTCCCTTTGCACTTTTACCCTGTGTTTGCAGCCCACGGCACCCCTGGGCTGTTGCTGCTCAGAGCCTCCAGTACCACCCTCGTGTCTGTGGTAGACCTGAGTGACCCCAATGAGAAACAAGATACATGTCACACCATGGACCCAGGAGCGTTACAGTGGAAAGGTGTGCTATGCCAGTACACCGCCTCACCTGAGTCCTGGGGTGCTAGTGACTTGTAACAGGAGTGGGAAGTGAGGAGTCCTTGGGGGAAGGTGTTAGGAAAGGATATGTGGAGGAAGGGGAGAGAAGCCCACAATTTTCTTAAGAGGCCCCACTTTCTCTGTCAAGGACCTGTGGCCAGAGAAGGGCACTAGGAACCCTGATATTAACAAGCTCAAGGGAGGGAGAAAGCTAGCAAAACAGAAGACCAACTTGCCTGGTGAGCAGGTATATATTTAGAAATGAGTCCACTCTGAGATAATCAGGACTCTTTCCAAAGTTCCCCCATTTAGCATCTTATCTGTAGTCTTTCTCACTTGAGCATTTTAATCTTGATTGTATTTCGGTTAGTTGCCCTGCCAGCACAGGTATTAACTCTTAGCACCCCAGAGAAGCCTGGGTAGATGGCCACGTTGGTGAAGCACCCTGCCTTCTGGGGAACCATGGCACACCCAGTGTCTGTGTCCGGCCCCAAGCCTCTATCCCTTCACCCACATGGTCACTGTGGAAATGACCATTTGGCCCGACTTTGGAGCCCCCAGGCAGAAGAATGGCAGCAGCGGCCCAGGGAAGGCAGCCTGGGAGAAGCTGTGTAAGTGAGACCCATCGTTCACACTGTAGAAGGACACCTCCCCGGCCTGGAAGTCCAAGAAGACACCCATGTGGCTGGGAGGCTCCGTGAGAGTGACTAGAGTGGAATCGGGTAACATGGACAGATGTTTCTTCCCTTGGACAGCTGCACTACCCAGAAGCCATTTTCTGGGGATTTAAGCACCCTGTCCTTCCGGCTCACATTGTCCCTGCACACCCCCAAGGACCAGAGTGCATCCCCGGTGAGATTCATGCCCACTTCCCAATAGTGCCTTCCAGAGGAAAAACTCTTCTGCCCCACAGCGCAGGGGTAGGCCAAGAACCGGTCCTTGCTGTAGGGGGCGCTGCCCTCTGGTGGTGGGCTCAAGTACCGCCTCTGGCGACTCTCATACAGGAGGAGATATGGATATGCTGAGCTGGGGTCCGGCATCACATCCTCTGCAAAGGGTCCAGGTGGACAGACAAAAGTAGGGGTCATTCAAGGTGGATGGGTCAGAACCCTCAAGACGGGTGGGGTGGGACACAGTGGCCAAATGGCTCTTTTCCATACCCAAAAGCCTCCCTTCCTCCAGTCTCAGCTGGTTGGGGTTAGCTAAGGGTTCTACACTACAAATCCCTGTGAGTATTGATGATGGTGAGTCACCAGGGCTAAATGGGGCAAACTTAATTCAGCAGTCAGACTTGGAAAGATGGTAAGTATAGTTTAAGACACTAATTTCTAGTCGGTAGCTCTGGTCCTGTGTGGCATTCGGGCAAGGCAGAGCGGTGCCCAGAGAACTGGGATCCTTGGAACCCTGGGTCTCCACTTACCTTGGAAACTTTTGAGCACCTCTATCTGTCCTGGAACTCTGCACACGGTCTTGATAGCCACAGGGAGGACCACCTCTGGGTACTGCACGCTGAGGTTCTCCTTCCTCCAGGGAACACAGACTCATGTCCCCTCTGACTCTCCATGTGCTCTGCCTTCACCCACCTCCACCACTACCTCTACTGAGGGTGACAGTACCTGTTCAAGGTGTCCTTCACATCCTGCAAGCAACAGGGAGGAGAGTTCAGAGCTGGTCCTGCCTGTTAGTGTCAAAGCTACCTCTGCTGCCCGCTACTTGGGACATTGTGCTTGGCTGGACAGTCCCTTCCCAGATAACTTCGTGCTCTCCCTGGAATCTTCCCTCCCACTTGGCAGACCCTAAGCATTTCCTCAGTCCATGGTCGTAAGCCGGAAGTCTAGTCCATGGAGGGGAGGCCAAGTCCTGGGAAACCAGTCAGCACTTACAGTAGTGGACACAGACAGACAGCAGGGCCCCTGCTAAGCAAGCACACCACCACTGAGCCACACCTCCCTGTTCTGTATCCAGTGCCTCCTCCCTTGAAGCAAGTAAACCCTGAGTCAGAAGTCCTTCACATGCCATGCGCGCGCGTGCGTGCGTGCGTGCGTGCGTGCGTGCGTGCGTGCGTGTGTGTGTGTGTGTGTGTGTGTGTGTGATGCTCTTTATGAGTCTGGCCCAGAGGATGCTAACATAATAGAACCGCCATCCCTAGCAGTTGACTATGGTGAGCTTGTGCTTCCAATCCATCTAAGCAAGCTCAGCACTTGGGCTTCACAGGGCTTCACTCAAAGGAGGCTGGCTACTCGGGCTTCTCTGAGGCAATACACATCACCAGCTTCACTGCTCCTGTGAGTGTTACTTGTGCACACCCGCAGATCACACAGTGGCTTTGATAGCCAAGACAGTTACTGGTGATAACACACGGCTTAGATACATTGAACAAAGAGGCGATTACCACTCGAGGTGGATTTTAGCAGATTCCTCAGAATAGCATGCGGTTTAAAACTTAAGGATTGTTTACTTGTGTATTTTCTCCTTCGATATTTTCAGGTTGAGTATAAATGAAGCTATCTGGGGAGTTAAGCTGTGGATAAGGAGAGAGCAGTTTCCTCCTTTGAAACTCTGGCAGCTGCAGATCAAGTTAGGGTGCATAGAACAAGGGGGTAAAGAAAGGAGGACCGGGAATACAGTGGACATGGTTTGAGGAGGGAGAGGGGCTGGGTGGTGACAGCCTAGGGTCCCTGGAGGTTTTCTAGAAGCCCAGAATCTACAGACTTCTCAAGCACCATTAACATCCTGGTCTAGAAAATGGCAGGGTCCACCTGCCTTGTCTAGCTGTGTTAGGTTCCCAGCAACATTAGGCTGGAATTTAATTCCTAGTGTCACAGTACTGAACAGTCAGAATGTGGGCCCTTAAGAGATGATTAGAGGTCCACCATGGTGAAGGGAGATGAGAAAGGGTGTTGACGTCAGCCTGCTCTCATTCACTCTGTCAGGTGTTGGCAGGCCGTTTGTCATACGAAGTCTTCAGCAGAAGCAGAACAGTTGGCAGTAGCATGCTCTTGGACCTCCAGAACTCTGGGCTAAAACCAGTTTTTAAGAATGTATTTGTTCTCTCTCTCTCTCTCTCTCTCTCTCTCTCTCTCTCTCTCTCTCCTCTCTCTCTCTCTGTGTGTGTGTGTGTGTGTGTGCTGTGTGTGTGCGTGCATGTGCTGTGCGTGTGCGTGTACCGTGGACGGTGTGGGCTGGGCTGTTTGCTGTGAGGCTGGGATAGGATGGGTTAATGACCTTCAGGTATCAGCCCAGCCTCATCCTGTCTGTATTTGTTCTGCAAGCTCCCGGGCTGAGTGCACATCCTCAGGCCACACCCATCAAGGACACAAATACCTCAGCATCCTCTGGCCTCACCTGCAACATCTGAAGAGGTTCCTGCTGGCTGCGCTCCTCCAGCTGCAACAGGATCAGGTCCAGGGAGCGGCTTTGGTGGTCCAGGGAGGCCTTGCTCTCCTGCAGCTTCCCTAGAGTCTCCTCTTCCTCGTTCTTCAGGACCTGGAGGAGCCTCCTTTCTTCTTCCACCAGAAACAAGACCACCTTCTGGAATTCCTCCAGGATGCGTTCTCTCCGCTCCTTCACTCTCTCCTGTGGAAATGGAATGGGAACCCCAAACTGGCTATGAGATGTGCCAGAAAGGATGGATTTCCTCAGGGTTGCCATACAGCAAATCTGGATACTGGGTGACCTAGAAATCTTGAGCAAGGTTGGGAACCAGGACTTTTGACAGAGATTCCCCATACCATCCCTGTTACACCCTAACCGGCCCTGAGTAATGACACTCATCTGAGTAATTCAGATGTCCATGTGTCCTGGTGTCAGTGGCTTCAGAACAGGCAACCTCAAAGAAAGACAGGCATGATTCATGAAAAGGACAGGTGGCTCCTAATAGCCAGGCTAAAAATGATAATGTAATTGGACTTACCCATGTCCCTAAAGCTGTTGATCAAAATTAGTAAGAAATCAGTTTCAGAGACAACAAACTTCCCAAATAGGCCCCTCCATCCCTGCTTTCCCTCTCTTTCCCTTTCCCTCACAGTCTCTCTCTCTCCTCCCTCCCTCCCTCCCTCCCTTCCTCCCTCCCTCGTGTGTGTGTGTGTGTGGTGTGTGTGGTATGTGTGTGTGTGATGCACTTGCTTGTCTTCCTTTACTTCTGAGGTAGGCTTTTCCCATATAGCTCTGAGTAGCTTGGAACTGGTTATGTAGTCTAGGCTGACCTTGAACTAACACAGATCTTGGTTTTGGCTCTTTAAGTTCTGGGATCACAAATAAGCACTAATAAGTCATCCCTTGACCCAGGTAGGCCATTTCCAGTGAGCAGAAGGACGTCAATCCTTGCCCAACAGTACCACAAGATGATCCATGGTTAACCAACCAACCTGATCCCACTTTACCAGGAAGATAACTTTGAAATGAGAAGGACCAATCTGCAGCCTTTCTCAGTCTTTAAGATCAAAGGTACAGCCCACATTTATTTTATGGAAGCTTTGCTGGATTCTAGAATAAAGAAATAGAGCTATTTAAGATCTGAATAAAAAGATTCCTTTAAAGGGGGATGGAGAGATGGCTTAGCAGTTAAGGGCAGTGACTGTTCTTCCAGAGGACCAGGGTTTGATTCCCAGCATCCATATATGCCTCACACCTGTCCTAAACCATAGTTCCAGGTGATCTGATGCCCTCTTATGGCCTTGCTGAGCGTTGCATACACATCGTTCATATATACAAACAGGCAAACGCCAGTAACACATAAAATGAGGTTAATTTTTTAAATTATTAAATAGCTATGTCTGCCTGTAGATATAGCTATTGGGGAGGCTGAGGCAGGATGATTACTTAAGCCTATGAGTTCAAGGCTAACCTGAATTTATGAACACCCATCTACAAAAAAAAAATTTTTTTTAATGTGTTATTTCATCCTCTGACAAACTTGAGGTGTTCTAGCAGGCTCCACCTGAGACTCACTCTTAAAATCATGCTTACCTGACTTGTGTAGGCTCAATTTGCAGGTCAGGCACCAAACCTGCAGAGTACAGAGACCTTTTTCTTTCTTGAAGCCTCCCACACAGAAGACACTGGAAGCCCTGAAAGGTACTTTCCTGTCACGGATGAGGATGGGTATGGGCACACAGGGTGGAACAGTAGCCATTGGCACCCACCTGCCACTCAGTTAAGTTCTGTTCGTCCTTGGCTTGCAGCATCTCTGTCTTCATCATCTCCTCCCGTAGATATTTTATGTCCTCCTCCAACTTGAGCTGGACACACAAACAGGGGGTCAGCAGATCCCATCTCTGCCCACGTCTGGACCGTGGTCTCTGAGGCTGTACTCACCCCCCCCCCCCGAGATCCTCCTACAGACAGGATAGTATAGCTTCCTATTCCAGTGGCTATGCCATGTCAAGGGCCCTGAGCTGGAGCCCTTGAAATGACCTTTCTTGACCTGGGTTTTGGAGGTTAGCTCATGGTAATGTACACTGTATTGGTAAACTGTCTATGCTGCTTGAACTTGCTGGATTTGGAAGCTCCACCCCACTCCCGCACATTTATTTTACACCCAGGCATGTTTGTTGAAAAGAGGCCTTGAAAGTTTCTTGTCTTGAGATTGGCTCATCCCCTAACTCTGATGTGACAGGTAAGAGTAAAAAGCAAACAGCAAAATAGCCCAAGAATAAAACTGTTGTGTACTTCGAAACAACTATAAAGCCACTCCCAACAGACAGAGGTTACTATTATTTATCTTGTGATGTAAAAATGCATCCAGTGTTAAAAAGAAGCCAGAATTTCAGTCATCAGAAGCACATCCACAGAGAGAGAACTCAGTTACCAAGCCAAGCCAAGCCAAGCCAAGCCAACTAAACCAAAACAAAGAACCCTCGCAGCTGACTACCTCAACTTCCCTAGTCAATTCTGCTGATCCCTATTTGTAAGACTCCTATTTGATGATGTTACCTTTTCTCTCTTGATCAGGCTCCTCCCTCAATTGCTTCTGCTGGACATTGTAAACTCATTTAATGACACTTTGCCATCTACCTACTGCTTGTATCTGCTACTTCGCTATGTGTTCTTACTTTTGCTTGCCACTCATTAATAACATGGCTACTATGGAGCATCCTCGGGAACATGTGGATGAGTTGCACACCTATTTTGTTCTGGAGGCGAAGGATACCTCCTCCTGTTGTGGCTGTCTCTAGACAGTAACCCCCACCCCACACCCCACCCCCACCCCCACCTGCAATCTGTTAGCGCCAGTGCTTTTATTATGAAGTTCTGAACTGAGGCAACTTGCTTGAACTCCCACTTCCCCTCCTGAACTTGCCACCCCTGACCCTGGATTCACCTTATACTCCCTTGCAGCCTCATCCAGAGGCAACACCCTGTGCATCCGGTGCTCCTGGGCCTCCCTGCAGACCACACAAATGGGGCTCTGGTCATCCTGGCAGAACAGCTTAAGGGGTTCTTGGTGTACTTGGCACAGGTCTCGCTTCTGCAGCCCAGGGTGCTGGCGGGCCATCTCAGCCACCTTTGTCAGTAGGCGGTTGGGCCTCAGGTTCCTCTGAGGGGACATCTCCCTGCACTCGGGGCAGGGGAAGGAGCCCTTCTGCTTCTTCTTCCCTTTCTTGGCCTTCCCCTTCTCCCAGCTCATCTGGATGCACTCTCTGCAGAATTGTGGCCACAGGCAGTCATCACAGGATCAGTAAAGTAGTCGAGGCAGATGGAACATGTGGCCTCTTCTTGCAGCCGTCTGGCAAGCTCCACAGCATCCATGGCTCCTGGGGAGAAATGAGGGAAGACCACTGAACCTCAGCTGCTAAGCTTGGACTCGGTGCCTGGGTCAGCTTAGCTATGAGCTCCCTCCTGTGCTGCCTTGTTTGTAGTCAAGCCCTATGTCTGCCTGAAGCCACATCTCCACCCCAAAAGGCTGCAATAGTCAAGTATCAGAATAATGTCTTTAACTCACCCCTGGTAAAACAAAGAAACTTAGAAAAGGAATAGAGATCCTTTCAGTTAAGGTGCAATGCAGAAAAGATACAACAAAACACACAGATACAGGGTCTCCATATAGACACATGGACACATCAACACATGCACACAAATACAGGGCCTACATATAGACATGCAGACACATGTACATATACAAGCTTGCACATGAGTAAATATTTGTAACCACACATGAACACATCCACACAGAAAACACGGGCAAGCACACTTACACACCATAACAAGCACAGGCATGTGAACAAGGATGTACTCTGAAGGCACATACAACACACATGTGCACAGGTACACATATACATGAACCTCTCAATTCTGAGTCCTGCTAACCCAGCAGTGGAGACCCTGAACTGGCCCCATCCTGCTTTCCAAGGTTCTTTTTGAGAGTTCAGAAATGAGGTCGACTCTCAGTGCTCCCCATCTTGTTCGTTCTTCTGAATCCTGAAAAGCCAAGGCATCTTCGGATATTCTGGAGTGGCTACCATGTTAATTTCATCTGAACTTTCTATGAGCAGAGTGCAAGGCATTAGCTCCTCCCGAACTAACCTCAAGAGCCTCACCACTGCCCACCTAGTCAGAACCAGGACCAAAAGGGCAAGGTCGCCTGGCTTCCCTAGAGCAGAGACAGACATCAGGGCTCTTGGTCACCTAAGGTCTTTCGTCAATGAGGGCTCATCTAGGAGACCCATGTAGTCAGAGTGGTACACGGTTTAAAACTTTTTTTTTTTGTTTTTGACTTTTTTTTTTGGTTTTGAGACAGGGTCTCTGTGTAGCCCGGGCTTCCTGGAACTCACCTGTAGACCAGGCTGGCCTCGAACTCCAGAAATCGCCTGCCTCTGCCTCCCAAGTGCTGGGATAAAGGCGTTGGCTCACACGCCGGCTGAAACTATGGTTGAAGTGGACTTTTGTTGGGACAGGATGGCTGGCTGGACAGGAAGCACAGCGACCTAGGAGAGAGGGGCTCCTAGAGTCTCCCTAGACGGTGCCGGAGCGAATTCTCGGACGGTGAGTACTCACAAGGAAGGAGCCTTGCACTGCGCCAGGTGCCAGACCAAGTGCGCGCGTGGGGGAAGGCTGGGTTGTGCTACAGCACTGGGAGAGACCTGGAGTTGGGGCCGAGGGCATTGTGGCGTCAACGCACGCAGCGGGTTGCTTGGCGGAGATACCGCAGGGGCGGGCTGAGGCTGCTACACCGAAGGGTGGAGGCGGAGCAGAAGGGGGGAGGGAGTAGGAAAGGGGGGGCGATGACAGAAATAGACTTCGCTAGAGAGTTGTGGACCAATAATCGATAGAGAAAGAGATTGGCGGGACTTGGTGACTCAGGTGGGACTGCAGGAAAGTGTGGTCGTGTTTAGCATGGATTGAGGCCATAAAATGGAAGGGCAATTAGAAGTTAGGACTGCAAGTTGGGAGGTGTGATCATGTCTTAATTCCAACACTGCAGAGGCAGAGACAGGCTCGTTGAGCCAGAGGAGTTCCAGGACAGCCAGGCTACACAGAGAACAGTCTTAGACTCTTCCCATCCCCACCCCTACCCTGGGTCGATTGGAGACATAATGGGCTTCAAAACTTCATTGCTACTTACATGATGCACACCCTAGAATTTTATGTAGTTAACATAGCCATTAAGAGTGGCCCACATGTACAGAGGTAAAGTTTTCTGTGTCAACCTCACAGCCATATTCAGGCTCTTGCCCTCAGCCCTCCACTATGCAGTTCAGTTAACCATCTCCGGCTCCTCCCAGTTTGATTTCTGAGCAAGCCGGTTAATCTCCATGCCTGTCATCTCAGAACACCACCAGCTCTTCGTATGACTCAGAAGTCACACAGTACTGGACAATATGAGAAATCAAGACTAGTAACACCCAGAGAATTAGAGTCCAAGGCAAAACATTCTCTGATAAGAAAGGTTCCCATTGCTTTCCACTCAGGCCGAGTCAACACAATAGTTGGACTTTCCTACCCTATAGGAATCCTCTAACAGGATTCTCTGGGTGTGTCCCCTGGAAAGATGCGAGTTAACTTTTTCCTGACTCTTGTGCCACCGTCATGACAGACAGGCAAAGTTAACTTTAATAAAAGAGTTCACTGGTCTTTCCATGAGGAGAAAGGCTAACTTTTAAAGCACAGGAATAGCTAAGCCTTTTAAACTTCAGGTAAATCTGCCTCAAAATACAAGGCAATTATCAGAACTTGACTGGTAACTGGAGTAGACACAGTTGGATACTACCCACCACGCAAACACACTATAGTGGTGTATGTTTGCTGCTCGTAGATGCCGGGCTCCTACTTTCACTTGACAAGGCCAGTCCCTTTTCCAACTACCAACCTTGCGCTACAAAGTCAGGCCACTACATCAGTTAAGCGAAGGCAGGTTAGAATAGGATAAAGTGTAAGCTAAACAGCTCGACAGGCAACGATCAGCTGCTAAAGCCGCTAGCCTGATCCCTGGGAAACTGCTTGGATTCCCAAGCACGTTGTCTTACTCTCCAGAGTAGACAGGAGATCTAGGAAGTCTAGGTTACAAACACTTTTCCGGACTCCGTGGGTGGCTCTGAAAAGAGCCGTTGGGTTGATGAAAAGAGCAGTGCCTGTGGGGTCTAAGCCCGTTCTCCGCGAATGCGCCGGGACAACTGGATGTCTTTGGGCATGATGGTCACCCGCTTGGCATGGATGGCGCACAGGTTCGTGTCTTCGAACAGACCCACGACGTACGACTCGCAGGCCTCCTGCAGCGCCATCACGGCGGAGCTCTGGAAGCGCAGGTCGGTCTTGAAGTCCTGGGCGATCTCGCGCACCAGGCGCTGGAACGGCAGCTTGCGGATCAGCAGCTCGGTCGACTTCTGGTAGCGCCGGATCTCGCGCAGGGCCACCGTGCCGGGGTGGTAGCGGTGCGGCTTCTTCACGCCGCCGGTGGCCGGGGCGCTCTTGCGTGCCACCTTCGTGGCTAGCTGCTTGCGTGGAGCCTTGCCGCCCGTCGACTTCCGCGCCGTCTGCTTGGTGCGTGCCATCTTCCCGTGATGGCCTCCTCCTCCGCTGCTCCTCAGGTGCAGAGACGGCGAGAGGCACGGCTTTTATAGACCCAGCCACATTCCTATTGGCTGCCCACCAGGTGGCATTATGGGATGCTGCACTCTGATTGGTCCGCTGGGGGCTCCGCTTTACACCCTGCCCCTTATATTCTCTCTGAGCGGTTTGGCCTCCAGAGCTGTTAGTTGAGGCTCGGTAGGAGGGCAGCGGGGATTGTGGAAAAACTCAAGTTGTTTTCTTGGAGCTAAGAAACAAACAAACACCCCCCCCCCCGAAAAAACCCAGAACAACCTTGCCTCGACACCCAAGACACAAAGAACCTTCTAGAATCCTCCTGCATGTCTCCTTTATAGGGCAACCACGCATAGTTTTTCTGAGTTCTGGAATACTTTAAAAAAAAAAAAAAAATCGACCTGGTTTTAAGGATGCCTCTGGGGGCGGCGTGCACAAGGGCGAGGGCTGGAGGTAGCTCAGCAGTTCAGCTTAATTCCAGGACTTGGGAGGTCGAGGACAGTGGATATCTGTGTGTTTGAGGCTAGCCAGGGCTACATAGTAAAGCATTACTTTTAAAAAATGGGGGGTGGGGTGGGTGGTGTAGAAATAGAAAAAAAAAAAGGAGAAAAATTAAAAACTAAATTACGTTATTTGCTGGAAAAATGGAAAGAACTCAAGATCACAGTGTTAAGTAAACCGGATCCAGGAAGAAAAACATGGCATAGGTTCTCTAACATGAAAGAAGCTAGATTTTTTTTTTTTAAAGCATAAAAATGGGTTGGGGTGGGTATTTATGGAGAGAAAGGTGACCAGAGGGAAGAGGAAAAAGGGGAGAGCTGGTGTGTGTGTGTGTGTGTGTGTGTGTGTGTGTGTGAGCGAGAGAGAGAGAGAGAGAGAGAGAGAGAGAGAGAGAGAGGTTATCAATATGAAACCTGTTACTAAGCATAGTTAACATACGTTAATAAAAAATACTAAAAGAAAGGACTCAAAGGATAGTGGTCCATGCTTATAACCTCAGCACTCTGTAGCTGAATCAGAAGAATAACAATTTTGAGGCTATCTTAGGGAACACTGAAATGTCCCTTTAGCAAACAAAATAAAACATCTTTAGATCTGAAAAAAATAAAAAATGATTTATGAAACAAGACTTTCAAGGACGACATGGGTTGTATTTAAGGATCACCCAGAGCTCACAATCTGGGCATCAAACATTAGCAATAATGGTTACTTAGACCATGTCAGAAGATGAAAAAGATCATGCACATAGTTTCAAAAACGTGAATTCGGTAAAGGATAGAAATCAAAATGTGTTGCATCCTTACGAATTTAGTTAAAAAACAATCAGAACACACTGGCAATCATGCTGTTTTGCTTCTAAACATGTATGTGTCGTTTAAACAGACGCAAGTGAACGCCAAAGCAGGGAATCGGGAGCCCATGTCCAGCGATGCAGTCGCGGGTAGGCGCTAGGCCAACCGGAGGACATGGGTCGTCCATTGGAGGCGCCGGGGAACCGGGGCGTCCCGGCCCGCGCCACTCTCCAGTGCCAGCTTATAGACATAGTGACAGGGGAAATGGCTTCACTCTCAGAAAGAGCTAACCGAAGCTCTTGCTTCTGGGAATGCGGGACCCTGTGAGACATCCACATACTGCGTTTGAACTCCTGAGGGAGCCAGGGAGGAAGGAGCTGTCTTAAAGTCTTTCATCCCGCGTCTCACGTAGCCAATGAGATCAGTCAGAGCTTTCGGATTGACCAATCGGAAAACGTCCTTGAGCAAGCCCAGGTTCCGGAGCCGGAGAGGGCAAAGCGGGTCTCTTCTGCAGCACCCAAGACCCAGGCGCCCGTTAGAGGACGCGGAAAAGCTTTCTTACTCGACACGAGAAACCGTCCCTACGCCCCGCCCCTGCACTCACGCTCCCACACTCCCGTACCCCAAACCTCCGTAAGGCAAACTGCAGCCGCCACCGCGGAGGTTTCCTCGCTGGGCGCTGCACCTACGGGAGCCACTGCTATAATCTTAAATCTGAGTGGTTCTTTTTTTTTTCTTTCTTTCCTTTTTTGTTTTTTTTTTTGTTTGTTTGTTACATTCCAACTAGACTGCGCTGAGCTTCCCAGAGAAAAGTTGTGCCATACAAAGCTGCATGTAACTGCAGAGCAGCGTCTCAAAATCTGGGAAGGAGCTTTTTTTTTCTTTCTGGAGCCTGTAGTTTCCTTTCTCTATTAAAATTCTCCCATTCATTATCCGATCCGCACCTATGCCTTGTGGGAAAGGATCAGATGAAGGTTTAGTGTTAGGGGTGGAAGATGGGGGCGGGGAGCTCTCAGCTCCGTGCTGCTAGCTATGGAAGGTCAATTTCTTTCCATCACTGGCTAGACAGGGAAGAAATCCTTTGTTCTAACTTAGCTTAGCAAATATTTAGCACTATGTGCAAGGCATAATCAACACGTGAGAGTGACAGTAGACATGTGCCTCTGCACTCTTTGACGTCAATGTTAGCTAGTTGTGAGCTGGCCACAACATTGCAGTGTTTATCCCTAGGCAGGAATAGGGCGATTATGTCAGGAATTGGAAAGTGGGACAGCAGTAGAACCACAGAGTACTGGAAGGGAAAGGAGGCATGACTTTTGTTTTTTTGTTTTATTTTGTTTTGTTTTTGACAGCCATCCTAACAGGAGTGAGGTAAATCCTCACTATGGTCTCATTGGTCAGCGACTGTAGCGATTTCTAAGATCGTGTGTGTCTTTACAGAAATTCCTATTCGGGATCCTTTTGCCTCTTTAAAATTTGAGCTGTTTGCTATTGAATTATAGGGCTTTGCTGTTTTGGATATTAATTCTCTGATCAACTGTATGGCTTGAAAATGTTGTTCTCTGTTTTGTGGGATGCATTTTAATGGATCCAACTATCTCATTTCCGTATGTATATTTTTTGTTGTAGCAACTCAAGAATACTTAAAACAGGTATATTTTGTCTGTTTTTGAGTTGAATCATGGGTGTGTGCTGGAACTGTTTAGAGAGGGAGGAAAATGTCATGCGATCACGATGCTAGTGGGGACAACAGGCTACCTTTAGCAGAGGGGAATATGCAGTAGGTGCTATAAACATGCAGCTTGGGGAAGAGGTGTGGATTTGTGGAAGTCGTGCTTTTGGTGATATCACAAGAAAACAGGGTCCCTCATGGTCAGCAGCCAGACCTGGAATGTGCAGCAAGGAGGCCTGAGACTCCTGCCTCCTAGACATCCATCTGGCTTTGCCCCTCATATTAGGAAATTAACTGTCTACACAGCCTGAGTTCAACTGGCCTGGCACTTGTTCTGAACCTCAGAGCTTAGCTTGAGGGACAGTATGGAAAAGTGAAGCCTTTATGGTCCTTGAACTACCCGTTAACCCACTAGAGAAGCTGCCATGACTCTCCAGCTGCCACCTGCTGATTCTCCAGTTGACCTTCCTGGCTCTCCAGCCTCTCTTGAAAGAGTTATTTCTACTGAACATGCATAGAGTCTTATGATTATGATTCTTGATCAACCTAGTACAACTGTTTACCCTATAGTTGCATTACATTATTTATAAAGAGTCATGGTGGCATACTTTAAAACACTCAAGACATTTGTAGGTTATAAACACATACTATGGCTTTGTATATAAGAATCCTGGGTACCCATAGATCTTGGTGGCTGCCCAGGCTGGGGGTTGGGCAGAGAGGAGGTCCTGGAACCAATCCTGTGATGCCAAGAGACACTGAAATGTCTAGGTTCATCCAAGTGGCAAATGAAATCTTATTTCTTTTTCAAGCCTATGTAGTAGTTATCTGTGTACGTACATTTTGGAGCTCCATCTGCTCCTTCATAGACATTTAGGTTAGTACCGTCTTAGCTATCGGCAGTGCCACAGTGGGCATGTCAGTACATATGTCTCTTCCACATACTGATGTCATTTCATCTGGATAGATGCCCAGGAGTACGGGAGCTGGACCGTATATTAGGTCTATTTTTAATTTTGTTGAGATGGGAGATTATTGGCTATGTGGATGAGCCTGCAAGAAACGGCCCCACAGAACAGAGACTAAATGTGGGAAGCGAGTGCTGGAGGGAAGACCCAAACCCAGAAGAGGAACATGGGATGCTGCAGAGATAGGTAGAGAACTCCCACACACTGCAAACACTGTCCGGAGTTAATTCCAAGATTGTCTCAAGCTGCATTCTTCTGGAACTCTCCTTCTTGTCTCTAATAAACAGCAGTGCATAGGGACACATGGAGAGTGGCTGAAATGATTCGAATACGGTCATGTGTAGAGACAGAGTGGACCAGGGAAAGACCTCCATACCTCCACACAACATTCATGCAGGCTGAACCTGGCAAGGTTATTTGCCAAGGCCTGCTCAGAGCTGCAGCAGGAGGAGGATCAGGCCACGTCTGCCTTTCTATATGGTCTCTGATGACGGCAGCTGTGGGACATGGGTTTTACCTTTTACCTGAGGTAGGCCAGTTTTATCCTAGAAAGAAAGCACTAGACTGCATCTCAGTTTTCTTTCTGTCCTTAGCACTTACAGGCTTCCTTTGTCCACTCATGTCCCCTGCCCCTGGCGTCCGTGTATGAATGTGCATTGCACACATATGCATGTATGAATGTGTGTCATCATGCCTGAAGGTCTGAGACACAATCTCAGGTATCATTCTCAACTTTCACCTTGTTACTTGCTGTCCATACCACAGCAGCTGGCCTGTGAGCTTCCAGGGATTCTCCTGTCTTCCTTGGAAGCACTGGATTTAGTCAAGTGCTAACCTGGCCCCTCATTATATGGGTTCTGGATTTGCTCAGGTCTTCAGACTTGCTGGCAAGTTCTTTACTCACTGAGTCATCTCTCCAGCACCTGTCTCCTTTAGTCACTGAGTGTCTTAAGAACTTAGGTGAAATTCACAAGATATGGTGAGCCATTTTCATGTGCGCAGTTGAGGGACACTTAGCACATTTCTTATGCCTTCTCCCATGACCACACCAGGAAGGTTCGTACTTTCTCTCTCCCCTCCTTCAGCTCCTCTATCTATTGTCTCTGATGTTGCCTGTTCTGGACATGGAGGTTCATTCATCTTGTCCAGTCCCTTCATTGAATAATGCTCCATTATGAGAACAGCTTTGTATATTTGTCAACTGATGAATATTTGGCTTTCCTCTGCCTTTTAAGTTTTATGAGTGATACTGCTCCTCCATCTGTATAGCTTATGTTATATGCATACTCATTTTACTGGGTGTATACCTAGAAATGGATCATGGGGTACTTGAATCCCGTGAACAATCTCTTTTCAAGGTAGCTGCTATTGGTGCTTTACATTTCTGGAGACAGTAACCCAGATGATCAGATCTTAGATCACAGCTGCTCTAATTGGAACTTTCTGTAATTTGTAGACACATTTAGAATCTGTCACTAGCCACATATGCCTGGGCAATTTATGAACTGTGTCTTTACAGTTTTTCCTAAATGGAAATGAAATATTCCCTTTGGATGGTGGTTGTGCATTTGACAGCAGCCTTAGAAGAGATGAGAAACTACCCTAGTACACCTCCCTTCACAGTGCCTCTGTAATAGCCTTACATGGTAACATTACCCAATTCCTAAAAAGTTTAACCATCTTTCAAGCGTTTAAGCAACTACGATGACCTATAAACACACATAAACTAAAACTAGAACCAGAGATTCTAACTTAAAAAACATAAGGAAACGATCACTGGAGGTCCAACCCTCTGGCTTTGTTTTACTGAGACTACCCATTTGCAGATGTACAATCCATATGCAGTTTTTTGGACTATTGTATTGAGACTTACTGTTGAGGAAATTGCTTATCCTTAGGCAAGTGACTTTTTAAGACGTTGGAATTTTATAAGCAGATTTGTAGTTACAGATGGTGCCTGAGGAGTCCAGGCTTAAACAGATCCAGTTTTGTTTGGTAGAGTCTCTACAAATTATATAATAAACATTAAATAATTGTCTTGATGGCCTGTATTGTTAAACTTTAATTAGTGTACAGCAGTTAACAGGGAAAAGAGGCTCAATTCTGTGGCATTTTAAAGGATTTAAAAGTAACACATTTAACCTCCTCCTTTCCCTTTCCCACTTACGTGCTCCTGTTGATTTACCTGGAACTCCAACCATTCTTCATGCTGCCTATGGAAGTCTCAATCGTCTCTAAAAACATTTAGTGTGATGTTTCCCTTTAAACTTTATGACAAAAGACTGCTGTACTCTCATACCTAGTATAACCAAAATGTGACAAATTATTTTGTTCCCCAAGGTTAAGCTACTTAATTGGATCTGATTAACCAATTCCAAATGCCGGCAGGAACACCATGCTCATCTGTAATCCTACCACTACGCAGGCTGAAGCAGCCTAGAGACTGGCTCCCCACCCCCACAAAAGAAACCAGCAAACTCCAAAGTTGTAAATCGCCTTATAACAGAACGTTTATATAAACAAGTAGATTTGAAATACCCAAATCTTCCCTCAGAAACCTTTGGGAACCCGCTATGATCCGAATTCAAATGGACTTCATGTTTTGGAAGATTTGAACATGTTAATTTCCCCAGTTTCAGTAGAAACACTAGCATTTACCAACCCGAACCTTATGCTAATTTCTACAGAATAAAGTATTCCCTTAAATTCCAAACACGAACGTTAACTGAAACCTTGTGTCTGACACCGGAGTGGTGGGGGGAAACTCGAACGCCTCCAACTGACCGCAGGCCACCCGCAGATGAAGCCGTTGGTCTCTCGTGAGCTCCCCAGGAGCCGCACAGGAATGCATGGCAAGAGTCGAGAGACCTCGCCCGGCCGGTAACTGGCGACAGACTCAGTGTACAGCACTTTCTAATAGATTGTGGGTGGCTCTGAAAAGAGCCTTTGGTGTCCGTAAAGTTGCACTAACAGCCAGTAGGGGCCTCACTTGCCCTTGGCCTTGTGGTGGCTCTCCGTCTTCTTGGGCAGCAACACGGCCTGGATGTTGGGCAGGACGCCGCCCTGCGCGATGGTCACGCGGCCCAGCAGCTTGTTGAGCTCCTCGTCGTTGCGGATGGCCAACTGTAGGTGGCGCGGAATGATTCGTGTCTTCTTATTGTCACGAGCCGCATTGCCAGCCAGCTCCAAGATCTCGGCAGTCAGGTATTCCAGTACAGCCGCCAGGTACACCGGAGCACCGGCGCCCACCCGCTCGGAGTAATTACCCTTACGGAGGAGGCGGTGCACACGGCCCACTGGAAACTGCAGGCCAGCCCGAGAGGAGCGAGACTTCGCCTTTGCACGAGCTTTGCCGCCCTGCTTGCCACGACCAGACATCTTCCACTGAAGACAAAAAGTAGACCGAAAGAAATAAAAGCTGGCGAAAACGAATCTGTAAGCGCCAGCAAGCTCTTATATATGATCAGGAGGGAGGCTAGACTGCGCCTTCTATTGGATACAAATTTGAACCAATCAGAAAAGAACGCGAAGCCCTCCTAATTTGCATATGCCTTACCCTGGGATGACGTAATGTGAAATTGTATTCAATCAAAGGGAGTGATGCCTGATCCTTCATTTGAATACAAGGCTTACAAATACACTTGGTACTGAGAAGCCCGCGTTTCTGCAACCCAACTAGACATTATGCCTGATCCATCCAAGTCGGCTCCAGCCCCTAAAAAAGGCTCCAAAAAGGCGGTCACTAAAGCGCAGAAAAAGGATGGCAAGAAACGCAAACGGGGCCGCAAGGAGAGCTACTCCATCTACGTGTACAAGGTGCTGAAGCAGGTGCATCCGGACACCGGCATCTCGTCCAAGGCCATGGGCATCATGAACTCGTTCGTCAACGACATCTTCGAGCGCATCGCCAGCGAGGCCTCCCGCCTGGCGCATTACAACAAGCGCTCGACCATCACGTCCCGCGAGGTGCAGACGGCCGTGCGCCTGCTGCTGCCCGGGGAGCTGGCCAAGCATGCGGTGTCCGAGGGCACCAAGGCAGTCACCAAGTACACCAGCTCAAAGTGAGGCGCGACGAGGGTGCCCTCAATTCAAAGGCTCTTTTCAGAGCCACCCATATAGTCGTTAAAAGGGTCTTGAACACAGTGTGGGTCACTGATGATTGTCACGCGCCTGAGGCGTTCCCTGACACTGGGTGCAGCCAAGTCAGATTTTTGAGCTAGGAACGTGGGGATACGGCTGCTTCGCTCTTCCTAGCCGCAGGAGCAGGCAGTGGGCGTGAGTCTCCTCCTTAAGCCTGGAGCTTCGGTGGGCGAGGTCACAGTGCAGTGGTATTCTGGATGTGCGCCCCCTTGGTGGCCTCTGAACCTGCGTTCCCTTTAGTACCTTTTCTGTAATAGAGAAGCATCTTTATCCCTTGAAAACGACCATTCTGACATATGTCAATAAATCCTGCACTAGCAGTATGCTGGAAACCGGGCGCGGGTAGGGGGAGGTGCGGCACACAGTACTGCCAATGTGCAGGAGCTAGGATGTAGCCAGCCTGAGCTGCCAGCCGCAGTTTCAGCGGTTAGGGGATGGGAGAGGTGAGAAAGAATTCCGTTGTTTTGAGCTAGAGTTGCTCCCCTAAAGCTGCATTGTTTTCTGTGAAGCATTAGTAAAAGAATATTCCATACTCAGCATTTATTTTGAGAATATCATTTTTATCGGAACGTTTGGACAGGAAATCTTACCTGTGGGAAAGAACACCACTTTCCTTGGTTTGGCTTTTATTTATGAAAAAAAAAATTCGTGATAATTATTTGAGACATATTCCCTATGGTCACCAGCAGGGAATACTATGTAAATTTTATTTTATTTTTTTCTACCAAGTTGTCAAAGGGAGCCCCTCTCATCTGGACTCCTGTTAATGGGCATTTGGGGGGAGGATACCTCTGCGGAACTTCTTACAGTGGCTCTGCCACCTTCTACTTTCCAGCTTGGTCCACATAAAAGAGTTTTTGATAACGTCATGTGTTTTAAAGTTAGCATCTGAAGTATTTTTATCCTAAGTTCAAGTAACTGCAAAGATGCAAATTACAAAGCAGGAATATTTTATTTAAAAAATCATTTTTTAAAACCATTCTTTAAAATACCTATTGCTTTATCAATTTAACACCAGAGTCAGGAAAAAATAATTCTTAAAAAGATATTTCAGATTATTCTCTCTGGGAACATCTCTCTTATTTTCCTTCTGCTTCAAATTCTGCCAAGGCATTATATATATATATATATTACATTTAACTAATTGCTGCTTCCAGAATTGTCTGTTCAAATTTAAACATGCCAACCAAGTTATCTCAATATTTAAAAAAAAAAAAAAAAGACACAAGGAGAATCATTTAAGACAGGAACCGTTTAGTTTTGGTAATTAGTGAAATTAGTCTTTCACTAAAGTTTGTTGGAGGAGGGGTTGGCTGGAGACTTGAACCTTAGACCTCAAATATTAGCCAAGGTTCTCCACTGAGATGCAACTCAGTCCTCTTCTGTAAAACTGCTCAGATTATTATTTCAAGTTCAGTCCTAGGCACAAGCAGTCAGTGTGTGGTATACAGCATTACTTTCATCTGACATCTTTTAAAAAGATAGAAATAAGCACATAGTAAAGGAAGCCTTGTCATAACTAACTTATCGAATACATTGCTCCTTAGTTATGGTAGAAAATATAAACCATGATCCATCATCAGAAGAGAAGCCTGTCAACAGTTCTTTCACATTCTGTCTCTTTCTGTGTCTCTCTCTGTGTGTCTCTTTTACACACAGAGACACAGAGAGAGAGAGAGAGTATATGTGTGTCAGAGTCAAGTAGTCATGTAAGCTTGACTGTACTATATAGATCAGACTGGTGTAGAATTCAGAGATCTCCCTTCTCTGCCCCCTGAGTGCTGTTATTAAAGGCACTCACCACCACTCTGTCAGTGGTTTTGTTGCTGTTGTTTTAAAGAATTATTTATTTTATGTATGTGAGTACACTGTAGCTGTCTTCAGGCACACCAGAAGAGGGCATCGGATCCCATTACAGATGGTTGTGAGCCATCATGTGGTTGCTGGGAATTGAACTCAGGGCCTCTGGAAGAGCAGTTGATGCTCTTAACCACTGAGCCATCTCTCCAGCCCTCTGTCAGTGTTTTTAATGGTTTCAAAAATAGAGGATTTGAAAGCCAGACATGGTGGCATAGTCCTGTAATGGCAGCAGTTGGGAGAAACAGGCAGGTGGGTCATTGTGTGTTCACGGCCAGTGTGGTCTGCATATCAGGTTCCAGGCTATCCAGAGCTACATAATGAGATCCTGTCACCAAATAAAACACAAACAGGATTTACACTCAAAAAAGATAGAATGTGTTCCTCTGTGAGCTGATGCCAAATAACAGTCAAGGCCTCTGGGACTTTCGCTACTACAGAGCTGCATGACCAGCCCCTGGCACCATCTATTCATTTTTAAATTTTGGCCATGTGTGGCTTTTCCTGCATTTATGTGCACTGAAAATGTGCAGAAGTTAGAAGAGGTGGTCATAGGAAGGAGTCAGATCCTTTGGAACTAGTGTAACTGACGGTTGTAAAGCCATCATGTGGGTGCTAGGAACTGAACCAAGGCCTTCTGCAATAGCTATATGTATTCTTAACTCCAGAGCCAAGTATCCAATTTTAAAGGAGTATTTACTTCTAGACCCAGTACAGTACATACATGGTTTTAATAAAATGGAACCTTTCCCTCCAGAACAAAAATGAGCCTAAACATTGTTTAGTACCAAGAGGAGGGGGAAAAAAAGCAATGAGCAAATCTAGCACACAATTTCCAAGTATAATTAACTCTCTAACAACACATGTATAGTTGTCAGTAATGCAATGGACTTTTTAAAAAATTTTTTTAAACAAAAGCTGGAAGTTCAGAATAAGCTGCCCAGGTGTATTACTTTGGCAGCCACAGTTCAGAATGGTGGAAGAGTTGTCCTTTTGTAGAATGTAAATATTAAGGAGTAGACAAAGTAATGTAGACATTTGTCTCTGCTGTTGAGATTTTATAATATAGAAAACTGAGATCAACTGTATACAAAAGCAATGTCTCTAGTTTCATGTTATAAGAGAAAAAAAGGAATGGTCAGGTGAAATTAAAAAATTGGAGATGTAAGGAGGGTACCACAGATAAAAGAATCTACAATCCTAAGAATTAGGACAATGCAAATAGCTAGATCTCTGGACCTGAAAAATTTAATGTTAGTAAGTTTGGGGGGCAGGGATGAGGGATTTGCAGGCACACAGTCCGAAACAATGAGACAGTTATCCCCCACTCTCAACTAGATGTTCAAAACCAATTTGCTAATTATTAGGGAAAAAAACCTAGAATTTTGAGCGAGTGAAAAAAACTTGTCTCTTTAAGAGGAAATTACCAATAGCAAGACTCGCCTTTCCTGTGTGACAGTAAGAGGTTAAATGTTGACAAATGAGTGGCTGCTGCTGCAGGTGGTGTGAGGAGAAAGATCGCCATTGTTCACCAGTGAAACTAACGTGTAATCGGAACCAGGGCAGCTAGGAGTTCATGGAAGATGGGCTTCTCCGACATACAATGAAGAACCACTGATAGTTGAATTTTAGAGGAAGGATAGTTTGGACTATTCTTGCAAGCCTCATTCATTTAATGCAACCTACACTGAATACAACGTACGTAGCTTTTTGTTGTTATTTTAAAGGTTCTATTTAATTTTAAAGGATGTTTCACCATTTACTAGAGTTCTGTTAATATATACACACATTTATACGATATATACTCTCATACACACGCACACATTGAGACGAAACAAAAGGACCTTTCATTGTTTAAATTCATCTATGGATAAAATACCAGAATCTTCACCGGCGAGATTGTTGCTTAATTAGGTAAGGTTGGAGAAAAGGAGCTGTGCATCCCCGAGTTAGGCATTATGAACAGAATACAATAGAAGACCTGCTTAAACTGTTTTTGGGCCAGATTTTAATCCTGACAAGGGGATAGAGCAAGATGGCTCCGAAAGCACCAGCGCTGAGAGCGCAGCACCCTGAGCCTCACGGAGCACTCCGCAGGGGGAGGGGAATGGAGAGAGTGGGAAGATGGAGAGAAATCTTATTGCTGACACAGCACCCCCTCCCTCCAACCGCGCAATGCATGCCACATTTCCCCAGGAGCCATCTATTAAACTACATTCTTTGTGGCCAAAATTGAACCAGACAAATTTATTAATGTACCGTTATGACAAGAGGCATTATCTCAGGGTCCCAAGGTCCAGTACAACTCCTCCCCTTCCCTCCCCCCATCCCAATGTTTATCAAGTATATGACAATAGTCAGGTAGCACGCTCCTTTTTTGAGCTTGGAAGGTGGCTCTGAAAAGAGCCTTTGGGTTGGGGGCGCTCTCGTCGCGCCTCACTTTGAGCTGGTGTACTTGGTGACTGCCTTGGTGCCCTCGGACACCGCATGCTTGGCCAGCTCCCCGGGCAGCAGCAGGCGCACGGCCGTCTGCACCTCGCGGGACGTGATGGTCGAGCGCTTGTTGTAATGCGCCAGGCGGGAGGCCTCGCTGGCGATGCGCTCGAAGATGTCGTTGACGAACGAGTTCATGATGCCCATGGCCTTGGACGAGATGCCGGTGTCCGGATGCACCTGCTTCAGCACCTTGTACACGTAGATGGAGTAGCTCTCCTTGCGGCCCCGTTTGCGTTTCTTGCCATCCTTTTTCTGCGCCTTGGTGATGGCTTTCTTGGAGCCCTTCTTTGGGGCGGGAGTGGAGCGGGAAGGCTCCGGCATCCTGCTGCACTGGCTGCACCCAGACGAACAGGGATACGGTGAAGGCAGGGTTATTTGTCATCTTTATATTTAAATGAGGGCTCCAAAGTACTCTCATCTGATTGGACAAACATAAAATGTTGTAACTAGATGACCCTGCTTCTTCTTTCCTATTGGACAATTTCCCAACCAATCCGAAAGTGCATTGACTGAGCAAGCTCAGGTGTCTTATCTTTGTCCGAACCCTTTGTTTTAACATGGAGGATTTAGCGTCTCCCCCCAACTGTGGATCTGACTGTGAAGGAACAATGCAGCTGGGTCTGATCCTTGTTCAGCTAAATCGCTAGCCATTTCTTTGTCACCCTCAGCTAATGAGGGAGAGGCTTGTTGCCTGCTTAGCGGAGGAAATGACAGCTTCCAACTTCCATTTGTTTCCACTCAGAGGAAACAAAAGGAAAGACATTTCTATGAGGATTCATGACCAAATTCCAACAGTTCATTGGGCTATCTGAAAACATACTAAGGTTGTTTCACTGGAACCGTGTGGCTGGGTAGACATTCATTTGGAGAAAGGTATAATACTTGGGACGTTCATCATGTCTGGAAGTGAAGCTAGAGGCATAAAGTTAACGATGGATACCGTAATTACAGGGGGCAGCAGATTAGGGAGGTTACGATGCTCTCGCTCGCTCGCGCACGCTCCGGCGCTCCCGCGCACCATCCCTCTCCCCGCCCTGCCCCTCCCTCCCCTCCCCGCGCAGGGTACTGAGAGAAAATAAAAAGGCTGTATGTTCTCATGGCTCACATTTCAGCATCACTTGGAGATCTGGCTTTATAAAAGCAAACTGTTAATGTCCTACCTTAATACACGCCGAGTCAGGATCTGCACATTACTGATTGACAAATCCAGGTCTGAAGGCCAGTTAGCTGCTATACCTGGGGCAGGGAAATCTACTTCCTTTGCATCTCCATTTCTTAATGTGATGATCTAATGCCTGTTAGATGCTGAGTTCATGTGAGTGAAGAGGCTGGCAAGGTGCCCTGCACATACTTGTGCACAGTTTCTATGTTAGTATTATTATTATCATCTCTCACTGAAATACAGAGACAATTATAATCTCCCACACAGAGATGTGGCTGTCGCTCCGGTGTCTGCGGGATGAAAGATAATTTGGCACTTGGCAGACGCCCAGCCAATGCTTGGTGAAAGAACAACACAAACCTGGAAGCCTATTCAGCTGGCTGCTGATACCTTGGGTATCTTAATACTGGGCATCATGAGTTCATTTGTCAACAACATACTCTTGGTTATCGGCAAGTGAAAATGCTTGCAAAGCAATATTGTAAAACACAAAAAACAAAAAACAACAACAACAAAAAAGAAAACTAAAGCCTGGAGATGTTGGCACAGGCCTTTAATCCCAGCACGGAGTGGGGGGGTGGGGGTGGGGGAGGGGGCAGATATAGGCAGATCAGAGTTGGAGGCCAGCCTAATCTACAGATGGAGTTCCAGGACAGCCAGGGCTACACAGAGAAACCCTGTCTTTATAAACAAGAACAAGCAAGCAAGCAAACAAACAAACAAAGCAAAATCACTTAGGAAAAAAAAACCTGGGTGTCAACCCTCCTATACACTTAATTTAAAGAACCTTGGGCTAAAATTTGCAACTACAGAGAGTCAAAAGGTTACTGTTACAAATACCTATAAATTCGAGAAAATTTACAAATTGTTTAAGAATAAGAATAGGAAAAAGAAATTTGAAAAAATAACACTACTATCAAACTAACATAAAAGAGATGCTCATTAAAACAATGGTAAATGTTTCACCTACTAAAATCGCAGTGGCCTGAGCTGCCTAGTGCATGCAAAAATACATCCCTACACTGAAAAAACATCGAGGAAACCTGGAAATATATACCAAGATTCTCTACACTATGCCAGAAACCCTACGGTCAATTGTAGTCTCGCAAAGTAACAAGCATGTTTGCAAGCAAAAGGGAACATTCAGTTTCATAAATAGTATGTGTAAAAGAATATAAAAGAGATGAGGCCCAATCATGAAGCTATATAGTAGAATCAATTGGGGCTCACTTTTACAATGGAGTTTGTTATCATTACTGTCAAGGTCTTGAGTGGGCTGTGTTGGCACATGCTTTTAATCCCAGCACTCAGGAGGCAGATGCAGGCAGATCTGAGTTTGAGGGCATCCTGGTCTACAGATCGAGTTCCAGGACATCCAGGGCTACACCAAGAAACCCTGTCTCAAAAAAACAAAACAAAACCCAAAACAAACAAAACAACCAAAAAGGACAAGGCCTCTGGTAGCTCATCCAACCTTGCATTTCTGATAGTCTTGCTTCCTTCTCCAGTGGTTGAGATAACAGCTAACCACACTTGACTCATTAAATGATGTTTTAAAGGCTATTTAATAAGTGAAAATAATATTAAGGAAAACTTAACAATAAGTACAACTGCACCAAATGTCCCTTGCAGTGACATTGTCATCTAAGTCACTTTCTATCCACCTTGGCAATGTGTTATTGCGTATCTACACTGTGTTCAGAGTGGACAAAACCCCATTTCCCTCACTCCAAGGCCACATTGCAGTGGCGACTCACCTGTGGGGATGGGGTGATCTTGAATAAAGATGTCCTATTTTACAGTTCATTTAACATGGTTAAAAACAGCCCATACCCAATGGATTTGGAATTGTATAAAGTATAAAAGTTGTCAGAGTAACAATAACCTCCTGTCCTTAACAGACTGGAGGGAGGTGTGGAGGGTGAAGCAGAGAGGTTGGGAAGGAAGGGTTAACTTACTCACAAAGCAAATAGTGCTCAGTCCCAAAAGACTCCAGAACCATGAGCTGTCACAAACCCACAGAAACCTTAACCAATGCTTCGAAGGGACTGAGTGCCATGGGTCACTTAGATACAGTTTGAGCTTAATATTAATATACCTCAGGTCCCAGCAACAAATCACATGTACAGGCTCTCTCTCTCTCTCTCTCTCTCTCTCTCTCTCTCTCTCTCTCTCTTTCTCTCTCATATTACTTCTACATGAAGACCTTGCCAACAAGTGCCTGTCCGATACACTGGTGTCACTGGTAATTTTGGCCAAAGATTATTGTTTAAAAGTATCTTGCACATTCCTCATTTGTGTCTTTAAAAACAAGCAAGCAAATAAACAACAACAACAACAACAATAACAACAACAAACTATTCCCTTGCTCCAACCTCTTTGAATGTGCCAATCATTGCTCACTTTGGGACACGGGTTTCCACTGCAGCATTTGGCTCTCCCGTGACAGCATTCCATTATAGATAAAGCAATATCATTGGTCTGGAGAACTCCTGTTATTACTGGACCAACCTGTTAGCCACAGGTGAAACACTGACAAACGGGAGGGTTTTGCTTGTGAAAAAGAAGGGAAGAGAGGAGAAAGGGTCGGTAAAAGGAAGGAAGGAGAACCCAGGAGAAAGGAAGACAAGAAGTGAGAATGGAAGGCTCAACAGGTGTAAGGGCAGCAAGTGTCAAGCCCTAAAGTTTAGAGCCCAATGTTAGTGTCCATATGGTGGAAGGAGGGAAGGGATTCCTACAGTCATCCTCTGACCACCAATAAAGGCATACAGCATGAAGCAAAGTGTAATTTTGGAAAGTTAAGAGAAGAAAATGAAAAGGGAAAGTCAGGGAAGCAACGGCTTCCATTTTAGCTACACTTGGGGTTGGTGGCAAACGTTTAAAAAGAATGTTGAAACCTTTTGTTTTGTTCACACCTCTGTTTTTCTTTACTGGTGCTAAAGCCCAGTGCCTGGCACTGCGGCTGCCGGCCCACATGTGGGATGAATTTCTTTGGCATTAATAAGCACCTTGACATCCTGGATCTTTTGGTGCTGCTCTGCATTCGTTCTTTTCAACTATGAGCAGGCTCTCACCCAACCATGAAGCTGGGTTCTTTTTTAAAATTTCCACAATTAATATAGGTGACACACTGTCATGGACAATATATGACATACACGTCTGGGAGGAGGGTCCCCGAAAGAGGCTGATAGTTGGAGGAGCAGTAACACTTGCAATCCAGACTCCAGTGGGGTCAAGGGGTTACAGAACACAGAGGGCAGGCATCTTACAGGCTTCCCTGAGTGGTCAAACCTTTGACTTCGGAGCTGCAGGAGTAGGTGGCAGGCATTGTTTCTGGTGAGCTTGCATCCTCTCCTCTCATAAAAGCAGGAATGAGGTTACATGGTCCTTTGTCCTCTGCAGTTTCCAGCTGGCATCCTTTGGACAAAGGCCTGCCCACCACTACACTGTAGCCTTTCCTCTGGAACATCTCTGGTGTGGCATGGGGCTGGGGCACTGGAAAGTCCCTCAGCTCAGGGTCCTGTTTTCTCTGATTGGACAACCAAGGGCTCTAGCTGACCACACCAAGGAACAGGGAGGGATATGAGAAGGTAAGCTGACCCGTGTTTGCAGAAGGGACTTCTGTGGCCATTCCTCTTTTACATCAGCAAGAGTTGCGAATGACAATGAGCTGTTGAGGTAACTTTTTGAAACAGATGCATCAGCCTGGGAAAAGCTGGGCTACAGCCCCCAGCTCTGCAAACTGCATGCATCCAAAGTTTGGTGTCTCTGTGCACCAGCCCAGCTGCTTCAGCCCCACAGGCTCTGGTGAAATTTTCTTCCATGCCAAGTGATAACCTCCTTCTCCGACCCTTAGGTAATTCATGCTTCGCCCTCTAAGCACAATAATAAAATGTCTTAGGAGCTGCTGAAACTGATCCAGTAGCTTTTGAGCAGTATCTAGAGAAGATGCAGAACTGCACACTCAACCAGATTTAGAATTTATGAGAATATGTACCTGCTCAAGAGACGTAGTATTTGCAGGGAGGTGGGGTAGGGTGGGCCTGGGGGCATGGGAGGAGGGGCAGAGGACTCACAGTGGCTTTAGAGGAAGGGCTGCTGGGGGTGGGGGAAAGGGAGGGAATCAGGGATGACTGCAGCCTTAAGCAAGATGAGGTCACATCCCAGGCCTGCCCCAGGAGATACCAGAGCCTGCTCTGGCCCAGGTTTTCTACCCCCTCCCCCCCAGAGCACATGTATCCAAGGAAATCACTGTGATGTCTAAGAACAAGAGAGAATGTGAAGGAACTAACACTCAGGAAATAGAACAAATTCCTCACCAGGGAACAAAACTGAAGGCCTCTGCCAAGCGATGGGATAAAAACCAGCAAAGTGCTGGAGCAGTAGATGAAGCAGCTCTCAGGCTGAATGCACTGAAATCACCCCCTTGCAGTCCTACTGGGTACAGCTACCTAACCATCACTTCTCTCTACCTGGTAATGACCTGAAATCACCCCCTTGCAGTCCTATTGGGTACAACTACCTAACCATCACTTCTCTCTACCTGGTAAGGCTCTGCTGTGCACAGGACACCAAGTATTCCCTGTCCTAATCCCTTGTCCTAATCCTGCAGAAATGGGGCTTTGCTGTTTCTCACTTGGGCTTTGTCCGTTATCTTAAACAATACACACATATACACACACAGAGTTCTTCTGAATCTCATATATATATATGTCTTTCCACGTGTCCTTCATCCTTGCTTCCCATTCTCAATATGGTTTTGGTGTTATTTTTGATTTGTTTTTTCTTTTAAGCCAAGGTCTTGCCTTGTAGCTCAAACTGGCCTTGAACTCAGTTTCCCTGCCTCCATCTCCCAATTGCTGGGATTGTAAGTACAGTCATTGTCTAGGATGCACAATGCCCTGGGTTTGAGCATCAGACCTCAGTAACAATTTGAGAACCATGTTGGATATGGCCATGGTCAGTTAGATGAGTGTGAAAGTGCCTAAATACAACTGATTTTTTAATTTAATGAATTTAAATTAATATATACACATAGTTATATCTGTTGAAGAGGTTGGCTCCAAACCCCAAGGATACCACAATTTAAGGACACTCAAATCCCTCACACACCAGATCTCTCTCTCTCTCTCTCTCTCTCTCTCTCTCTCTCTCTCTCTCTCTCACACACACACACACACACACACACACTCACACACACATGCACACACACACATACACAAATATACAACACACACTTTTTTTTTTTTGAGACAAAGTCTCACTATATAGCTCTGGCTGGCCTGGAACTCACAGAGATCTGCCAGCTCTAATTCCTGAGTGCTGGGATTGAAAGCATGTGCCATTATACCCAGCTAAAACATTTACATGCATCCTTCTATTTAATTTTTTCTAGATGATTTATGATATTTAAGAGGATGTGAATACTGTGCAAATATTCTATTGCTTAGGAAATAATGACCAGAAAAGGACTGTATAGCTTTAGTATAGATGTGGCTGCTATCACAGTGTTTGGAACATATAAATGGCAACATCACTGGCTTAGTTAGGGTTTCTTTGTTGTGAAGAGACACCATGACCAATGTAACTCTTATAAAGGACATTTAATTGGGGCAGGCTCACACGTTTCAGAGGGACAGTCCATTATCATCAAGGCAGGAAGCATGACAGCGTCCAGGCAGACATGGTGCTGGAGAAGGAGCTGAGAGTTCTACATCTTGATCCAAAGCAGCCAGAAGACTGTCTCCCAGGCAGCTAGGAGGAAGGTCTGTCTCAAAGCCCACCCCCACAGTGACACAGCTCCTCCAACAAGACCACACCTGCTAATAGCGCCACTCCCTGGGCCAAACATATCCAAACCACTACAGACACATTTACAGTATATTCTCAATTTCAATCTGAAGTCATAAATTGTGCATAGCTGACTACACCTGTATTAGTTGTATTAATACAGCATTCTTTAGAGTGCTTTCTTGCAAGAGGTGCTGCCGTTCTGTGTGCACATTCAGCATCTCTGCATTCATTTTGTATCGCTATCTTATTTAATTTGGTCATACTCCCGCTTGACTACATAGGCATCTGTCTACCTAACCTGTTTTATCCTGCTTCAGTGCCGAAGGTATAGAGATAAGTCACCTCAATCTCGAAAAAGCCTTCCCTGACAGATCACCTCCCAAATTATCTGTGGGAGATGGGCAATTATCCATGATGTTGGGGCAGTACCCTGCAGTATGAATAATCTTATAGGACACAGGGAGGAGTATCGTTGTGAGGATCTGGGTTTGGAGCCCACGACTGACACCACCAGGACAAAGAGGTGAGCATCTACCAGAAGAGAGGGCAGCCGCTCAGAACTGGGCAGGGCGACGAGCGACTACCAGGACTTGACTGGAGAGCACACAGCTGCCAGGACCTGGATGGAGGAACGCGCAGCTGCCAGGACCTGGACGTCAGAGCGCTCGGCAGCCAGGACCCCGCCCCGCGCGCGCGCGTGCCCGGCGTTGGCGCAGTCTGAGTCTGAGTCGTCGGCTGAGGCTTGTCGGCCTTGCTCTCCGGCCGGTCCTCGGCCCTTCTGCGCCTTCTCCGCCCGCGTCCTCGTTGGCGCCGCCGCCCGCAGCCCTGGCGCTCCCCGCGGGCCCCGCTGAGGCCATCTGCGCCTTGTGTCAGCGCGCGCCCCGCGAACCGGTGCGCGCTGACTGCGGCCACCGTTTCTGTCGGGCGTGCGTGGTGCGCTTCTGGGCCGAGGAGGACGGGCCCTTCCCGTGTCCCGAGTGTGCCGATGACTGCTGGCAGCGCGCCGTAGAGCCCAGCCGCCCTCCACTCAGCCGTCGCCTCCTGGCGCTGGAGGAGGCGGCCGCGGCGCCGGCGCGCGATGGCGCTGCCAGCGAGGCCGCGCTGCAGCTGCTGTGCCGTGCCGATGGAGATCCTCTGTGCTCCGCCTGCCGCATGGCCGCTGGCCCGGAGCCGCCCGAGTGGGAACCGCGCTGGAGGAAGGCGCTGCGCGGCAAGGTGCGCAAGGCGGCCCTGCACATTGTCCACCTTTGTGTCTTACCTGGAGTCAGTCCATCGATCAGTGTGCTGACCTCCTTTTCCCTCTCCCGCATCCCACGGGTGCTTAGCAACCTTCCTTCTCCCGGGGACCCTTCCGCGCCTAGGCTCCTGAATTCTGGAGTCCATGAATTCTGCCTTCCCCCATCTCTATTTGTCTCCCGGACCTTGCTGTGTTCCTCGATCTGTTATCTCTAGAGCATGCTTTTCTGTCCGCTTTTCATCTCAGGTATTTGGCCTAGCTGTGCCTTATCTCTATACAACCTTTAGACTTTAATTTTTCTCCATTTCCCCTCAATTCCCGATCCCATTCCTCAAGGCCTCTTCCTCCTACCCGGGTGACCTCATTGGTGCAATCCCCGCCCATCCACTTGCTTGTGGAGCCCTGAGGTTTGTGCTGGAGACCTGAGAATGGTCTTCTGTCTGCCAGTTACCATTTGCAGCCCACTGAGGGCCTGTCGGTACCTCATTCTGGAACCTTCTCTGCTGTGCTCTCTTGGTCATTTCGTGTGGCACCTGCCATTGGTCAGAAATCAACCATTGGAATCTGTTTGAAGCTGGGTTATAGGGATCTGGAGTGTCATCCCTGAGCCGGAGAAGGATGTCTTACTGAGTGGCCAGGTAGGGAAGCAGTGGTCCCTGCCCCACAGGAGGAACTGGTAGCTTAGTGTGTTTGAGGGTGCTGTTAGCTTTATGTTCTGGAATGATGAGATGGAGGCCAGTGGTTATATCCAGGTCCCAAACTGGGGTAGGTACTCTGCCAGAATAGTTTGTTGTCCCCTTTCTAAGACAGCAGTCTCCACAAGAGTCCAAGCAGGACACAGAGAAATCAGGAAAGCCACTGTCTTAAATCAAGCTAACACTAAAGGGGACCTACCTAAAAACCTGGAATCATACCGCCAACCTTGAATTGCCTGCTGTACACCTAGTTCTGACAGGTGGGAAGCACCGGAGAGCCTTTTAAAAAAAATAACCATTTTCCAGCAGAGACCAGATGAGTAGTTCCAGTGGCCAGACGGCTGATCTGGGTGTCCAAATCCTTCTTCCCAGTCTCTAACCAGCTTCTCTCTCCCAGGAGAACAAGGGCTCTGTGGAAATCATGAGGAAGGACTTAAATGATGCCCGAGACCTGCATGGTCAGGCAGAATCAGCGGCTGCTGTGTGGAAGGTAAGTGGACTCTCCTGGATATGAGGAGCTGGCAGGGCAACCAAGCTGAGCTGCTGGAGTCTGCCTGGCTGGCTGGAGGAGGGACCTCTGTGCACTTGAGTGTCAGTAGGGGTCCTCTTTTCTGTATGTGTTATATCTTCAGCTTCCTTTTCTATACAGGACACTTTCTAGTCCTCTTGATTCTGACCAACTCCAGCTGTTACCAGTGGAACATGCTGTTTTCTGGCTGCCATATAAAACCACAGATAGTATTGCCTTGGAGGCTGGAAGTCCACAGGCCAACCATGGCAAGTCCAAGTCAGGGCTAGTTTCCGGTGGCCTTTCACACTGTATTGGCACATGGAGAATGGGGAAGGAGCTCTTTGGGGGTCCCCTTTACTAGAGCATTGATCCCACGTCTACTTTGGTGGGACTAACCACATCCCAAGGGCCTACCACTTAACACCTGCACAAAGATCTGGGGGACACACAAAGTTGGTACTTTGCAGCTAGCCTTCATCTGGTATCATCCAATCTCATTAAACACCAAGATGACATTATGTTACAGTTACTTTTTAAGGTTACTTGTCAGCAAAACCACACATTAGTTTAAACTGTGGCAGCTTTTTCTTTTATATTATATTAAAGTTCATTACAGTCCCCCCCCCCCCATTTTTTTAAAACATAAAACCAAAGTGTTTTTGTAGACTACAGAAACCCTGATGCTCTCAGATAGCCTGCACCTTAAGGCTGTAGGCACCTGCCCTACACCTAACAAAAATTGGTAGGCATTGAGTACACCTAGTTTTCTAGGAGCCCACAGTAATTCAAAGGACAGATTCTAGCAGATAGAGGCTTTTAATATGAAGATGGAGATCCTGTAGTCAGAGGAAGGAGCTTGGCCAGACAGCAGTTACCTAGCTGGCATTTATATCCTTTCAGCAAAAACATTCTTCCCTCAGGAATATGGGTGTCCCGTTTGTGGTCCAGGGCCAGGACGAAGATCCGAGTGCAGTTAGGAGTGTGCCCTTTCTAGTCCTGCTGTCTAGGTTAGGCTGATAGAAGTGTCGCTGAGGGTAGCGGGATGGAGTTTTACTCTTAGGTTTACCAGGGGTTATAGTGGGTAAAGTGGCTGGTTTAAGGTAGCTCTGTCTTCTGACAGGACTTTAGTCCCAGAGATTGATTTTGGGAAACTGAGTGGGATCTTCACATAAGCTGAGTGTTGTATATGTAGATTGTATGTAAGGACTTAACAGTCTTCTGATCAGAAATGTAATCAGAAATGAGAGTGTGTCTGTTTGGTGGAATGCTTGTCCAGCATGTGAGAGGAGGCTCTGAATATAATCGGGCAAAGCAAGCACCACAAATAGACAGTAGGCCTGTGGTTGTTGTGTGGTTGTACTTAATGCATAGACTTCTTTCTAGTCAATTCTTACAAAGGAAATTACATTGGGTTAGGTAAATTGTATCAGCTGGGGAGGATCTGAAGCACATGGAAGGATAGCTCATGTGTTAGTGCCGTGCTGTTTTGTAGAAGGGTCTTGAGCATCTGTACACTGTAGTGTCTTAGGGATTCATTTCCTGGAATCAGACATGAAGGGCAGTGCAGGGGAGACAAAACATTGCCGTAATAGAAGTTCTGATGGGATGAGCGACCATACAAGGAAATGACCCAGAGAAGCTGTCACATCTTGGAGCCCACAGTAATTCCAAGGACAGATTCTAGCAGATAGAGGCTTTTAATATGAAGACGGGGATCCTGTAGTCAGAGGAAGGAGCTTGGCCAGACAGCAGTTACCTGGCTGGCATTTATATCCTTTCAGCAACAGAAATTATCAGGTTGTAAAAAAGTGATTGATTTGGGAAGCATAAAAGAAAAGTATCTTAGGAAGGTCTGAGTGGCATCTTCTGTCCTTGATGGAATTGCTTTGTAGGAGGAGAGAGTTAGCCTTTGTTCTGCTGCTGTAACAAAACAGCCAAGACTGAGTACTGTGTAACGAAGGCATGTTATGAGTTCTTGAGGCTGAGTGTCAGAGATCAAAAGGTTCTGTCTACTGGTGTCTGTGAGGCCCTGGTGGAAGTGAGTGCACCCAAGACTGCTCTCTCTCTGACAGCTAGCTGTCTTGGGAACCAACTGGTGGTCTGTGAGACCAGCACTAGTCCCTTCAGAGGGTACACCCACACATGACCACTGTCCCTTAATCCCCACCGCTTAAAGGCCCTGCCAACTACTCATCACCACAGTGGGACCAAGCTAATACCACCGTGAGGGATGGCAGGCATCTTTCATGTGGAGATTTCACTTCTTGTTTTGGAAAACAGGGAAAGAGAATCTTCTCTTACCTGTGATTTTAGTTCTAAAAGTAGATTTAATTCCAAAGACCCAGCCCCCATATTTTGAGAGCATAATTTCTTTCAGAGTAGATGGGGGTTCTCTTTCTTTAGACACATTAGCAATGGGTATGGGCCAGTGTGGACTGTTGTCCCTCCCCCCACTCACCCTGCAGGGGCACGTTATGGACCGAAGAAAGAAGGCCCTGACTGACTATAAGAAGCTTCGGGCCTTCTTCGTGGAGGAGGAGGAACACTTTCTGCAAGAGGCTGAGAAGGATGAGGGTGCTTCCGAGGATGATGAGCTGGCTGACCCGGCAGATCGCTTCCGGTCCCTGCTGCAGGCTGTGTCAGAGCTGGAAAAGAAGCACCGCAACCTGGGCCTTAGCATGCTTCTGCAGGTACCACCCGGGTAGGGGGTGAGCACCTCTCTCCACAGTCATCTCTGTGGTCAGCTCAGAGCCACAGGGGAAGGGAAGAGAGACTCCCCTACGGGCAAGATTGGAGCCACAGCCCACCCTGCCCCTGTTGTGGCCCAGGTTTGAATATCCGAGAATGAGCAGGTGGTTGGGGAAAGTGGTAGGAAGGAACTTAGAGCTGAGCAAGATAAGAGATAAGATCCCCAGGATCTCACGTGGGAAGGTTTTCCCCACCTCAGGCTCTGTGGGCAGGAGTAGCCAGGGCATCCCTTCTGTCTTCTCTCATCCTCTTCTCATGCCCCAAGTGTTGGATCAACACCGGAGCCAGCCTGGCAGTCAGAGCCCGGGCTTGTAATGTGGCCTCGGCAGCCACATTAACTGTAACTGAGGTATCCCTTTCCACATACCCATCAGCTGTTTGGGGGCTATACAACCTCAGAGACACAGGCTTTGGACCCTGCTTAGATGGGTTGTCAAGTCACCTTGGCTCTGAGTTTGTTGTACTCAGGAGAGTAGCAGTCTGTCTCATTGTCTTTACCTTTATATCTCCCTTCATTTTCTCTGTCTCCCTGTCTTTCCCCGTTGTCCGTTTCTCCTTCTCTGCAGTGATGATGCTGGCGCAGCAGGCTGGCCCCCTGGAGCACGAGGCAGAAGGAGCCACCTTCCACAGCTGGCCTGCAGCACCCCTACCTACATCCCTCAGGCCTCTCTGCCTGGCACCACCCTTCATCCCGGACAGATCCCCATCTCCATCAACACTGACAGCATGCTGGCCTGGGATGAAGCGTCAGGTGCCTCGCCAGCCATGCACATAGTTCCATTGTTCAGCAGTGTTTTTCATTTTCTTTGGGGCATGAATGTGCTCGGGCCTGTACTTACTCCAAATAGAGACTGACCAATCCTGGGATTCCTTTCCCAATGTGTGCCAACCCTGCCTGGGACCACTTGGCGGCTCTGAAGCCCCTGCTTCTTGTTTTGCCATGGCTCAGCTTAGTGTGGCATTCACTCTAGTATCCAGGAACCAAACCTTGCTAGACATCCCTCAGCAAGGTTCTGAGGCATACCAGTTACAGTCAGCCTGTGTTAGTGCCAGGGAATAAGGGTACAGGAGGCCCTGGGGAATGGCCAGGACCCTCATGTTAGTGAAGCATCTTCTACCCTCACTTTGGGTCTCACTGTGCCAGGTCCTGGGAGCTGTCTACTGCTTTGCTTCCCTGGCCTCTCTTCCTCCCCGCTTGTGCCCCTTGGGTGTCACTGGTATCCCCAAAGTGCTCCCTCCTTCCCACCTCTTGTGGAAGAGACCTTCTCCCCTGCAGAAGAGCAGCAGGGTGGCATCTCCAGGCCGCCGGGTGCTTCACTTCACTGTATTTTTGGCTTTTGCTCACCTTATATTTTCTCTCAGTAGGTGAATTTCACAAAACTTGTGACGTAGCGGTAGCGTGGTTGCCTGCAGCATCATGTGTGTAGATAACTAGTCCAAGAAACAAAACCAGCAGAATGGACAGACACAGGTCAGGGGCTAAAGATGTAGATGTATTTAGGTTTTGGGAAACAATGTTCTGTCCTCAGAAGACCCCAGCCTTGGATGTAGTGACCGGCTCCAACTTGACTCGCAGGTGGGCTGGGTTTTCAATGCTGAATAAAGTGGTTTGCTCCAGCCTCTCTGTTTCCATACCTCCTAATTTTTGTCCACACAGCTGTTTTCCCCTTTTCCTGACCAGGTAGGTTCCAAGGTCTTTGATACTTTTGAAAGGGATAAGCAGACTGTCACTAAGATATTCGGGGATAGAGGGCAGGTGCCACCCCACACCCAGTGTTTGCTGTGGGAATTGCATCTGAGAAGCAGGATCCATGGATAGCTTGAAGGACCAAGAGGAGCATCATGGTGAGAGGACTCTGGCTTAGCCCACTGGACAGGGTCTGCAGAGGGCTGGCCAGCTGTGCAGATGCACCCAGGGTGGAAGGGAACAGACTGGTCACATTCATATCCAAGGTGACTGGATGGGATGCCCAGAGTGGGGCATCTCTGTGAGTGCCAGGGAAGAAGGTGAAGGCAGAAACAGGCAGGTGGCAGTAAGAGTGGCCTTAGTAGTATGTCCCTTAGTGACAGAATGTGATCTCTGTTGGGGACCAAAATGAATATTAAACTAATAGACTAGCAGGGGTAGAGAATGTCTAGGACTGGCCACCTGGTGGTAGCTCAGAAACACATGATAGGTTGGTCCCTTGGATCTTAGATTGGTCCAGAAAACCATATTATCTTGCCCAATGGACATGACCCCGAGACTCAGCAGACTGAGTAAAGTGCAGTTGAGAAAGCCTCACATTCACACCAAGACTGTGCTTGCCAGTTAGTAGCCTGCTATTCACACGTGCTACCAATAGTACCCTAAATGGCTGCCACTCAACACTTCCTCATGCCCCTCATGGGGAAGGAAGAATAGGAGGCCTCCAGAGTGCTTGAGGAGGCTCCACCCTTTTACCATGTCATTTCTTTTTTTTTTTTTTTGGTTTTTTGAGACAGGGTTTCTCTGTGTAGCCCTGGCTCTCCTGGAACTCACTCTGTAGACCAGGCTGGCCTCGAACTCAGAAATCCTCCTGCCTCTGCTTCCCAAGTGCTGGGATTAAAGGTGTTCGCCACCAGCGCCTGGCTACCATGTCATTTCTTAAGGTCTTACCTTCCTACTGCTAGCATTTGGAGGGGTTTCACAGTGACAGCAGAAACCTAAAGCCATGCTCCCCAAGATGACATGCTCTGCTCCGCACCTTCACTGCTGGGTGAATGTCAGAGCCTGACACGTTTAGAGGCAGAGTGACCCAAGACATCATCATTCCCAGGTCCTCAAGGTAGTGCCTACTTGGCTTACCACACTATTACAAGGTAGGGCAACAGGGTTCCTTTGCTAGGGAGGTGGAAGATGGAACCCATGAGAAAGAGATGAGCTGGACTTGTTTTTCATGAGTGGGGCTTCAGGGTCCCATGGTTAAGTAAAAAAAAGTTAAAGTGTACAAATAGCCTATATAGATGTGTCCGTCCTTTTGACACAGTACAAGTGAAGTACAATTTGGTAGTCGGCTACATTGATTTGACTGTACATGATAAGATGCAGGATGGATATGGTAAGGACCATGTCAGCATCAATGGACCCCAAAGGGCTGGTGGTGCCTGTGGGGTGGGAAATGTGGGCTGGAGAAAGTGTGTTTCCTAACTTTGGAAAGACAATTGAGCATGGTGGTGCATGTCTTTAATCCATAGGCAGGCAAATCTCAGAGTTTGAGGCCAGCCTGGTCTACATAGCAAGTTGTAGGTCAGCCAAGGCTGCAGAGTGAAACCCTATCAAAAAAAAAAAAAAAAAAAAAAAAAAATCACTGGGCTGTAAGGTTAGAAAAGACTGGGAGAAGCTGGGCATGGCCACACCTAGGATACTGAGGCAGGGTTATGGTCATGTGTTTAAAAGCTATGGGGAGAAACAGCAAGCATTTTTATTGTTGATTTTGCTGGGGGTTTCTCTATGGAAAACAGCTAGATTTTAAAGCATATTTCAGTCTGACCTTCCTTGGGTTTCCTGCAACAGTATGGTCATGTTGGGTAAAGTTCACAAGAGACTTAACATTGTGCATGCTTGATAACAGGCCAATATAGCTGATTCATAAAGAGTTACGGGTACTCAGTTCTGCCCATTGAGGGCTGGTTCTAGTACTCTGGTAACAAAATCCTTAAGTGTACAGGTCCTTGTCTATAATCCATGGACAAACTTCTGGTGCTCTGTATATCTTCTAGGTTACTTCTAATGTCTAATACAACTAGCACTATGGACTAGTTTTATAAGGTTTAGGGGAAATGATGTGGTCAACAGTATACATTCTAGATGAGGGGGTAGTTTTGGTTGGTTGGTTGCCTCTACCCCCTCCCCCCCCCCCCCCGCAGTTATTTTTGATCTCTAATTGAGTCTATAGACGTGGAGCCTATGAGCAGCTGACTGTATTCCCACATGCAAGGCATTTAGTTGATCCTTGATGATCTAGGAGCTCTCTGGCAGCACCTCCCCTGCAGACTGCGGATGGAGTTCTCAACTCCTTTTTGGGACTTATTGTGAGGCTCGGGGTGAAACCTATGGCATTTCTTCCTCAGAGAAAACTGGCTGTGGCTCTAATGTCTTCACCCCAGTCACCTCATGGGGTGAGGGCTGGCGGCAGCTGTCCCCAGGCAGGTCAGTTCAAAGGCCACTTCTCATACCTACCTAGTTTTCTCAAGCAAAGGCTCCCAACTATCTAGAAGACTGCTAAAAATCAGGTTTTTTGTGTCACTTAATGCCCACGTGAGATGCTTTATTTCCATAAGAGAATTTTAATTTGAAGATGGATAACTGAGTTGAAACAAAGATTCTCTGTTAAACTGTCATTCATGTGAAAGAATGTACTGTTAAGGAATTTTAGGAGACAAACAAGGCTAAGTGCTGTTAAGACTTTAGAAATGGAACAGCCACCTAAGTAGCCCTGCCATTGATAGCAGGCAAGTTAGCCAGGACTGAACTTACAGACTTGAGGTCAATACCATGCTCAGTCGATCATAAAGGGTCATGCCTCCTGTCCTTTGCAAAAGCCTGCTCTCTTTCCTAAACACTGGTCTATCCACTCTGCCCCATGAGGCTGAAATATGCACTCCTAAATCTCATTAGTAGGTGTCATGAGGGTGAGGCACCCCTTCCTTGTGGACAGCTCTGTGTTCTAGCAAAGAAGAAAAATCACCTATCTTCAACCAGGAGAAACAAGGATTTCTGAGGGATCGGTGCCTTGAAATAAACATAACGGAAAACAAGCTTATAGAATCCTGTTAGTATGCAAATGAGATGACTTCCTGGGCTCTTCTGATTGGACAAGTCTCCACAGAGTATCCAATGAAAGCCTTTAGTTTGTGGGCACCTTTAGTGCCCGAGGGTCTGGCCGTTTAAGCGTCAGAGTTGTGCTGTAAGCTGTTTATATTCATTTCTGGCAGTCAGCTTCCTGGGTCTCCCGCCCCTTCCTTTTGGTTCCTCATCGGGTCGGGCTCTGGTGACTCAGGTGTTGCCGCTGTCTGGCCTCCAATACCTGCACGGAGGTCTGATCATAGCTCAAGACAGTGTCTAATGCAGCCTCAGCAGTGCAAGGATGCCCACAAGGCCACCAGCTACTGAGGTTTTGTCCACCCTCGGTGCCCTTCAGTGAATACCAACGGCTCTTCGGAGATAACCGGAGTCTCTGGGTAGCTTAGTGGACCAGCCTTAAAGGACTCCTGACTGGGACAGAGTGGATAGTCTTCCCCCTGGTGGCCTAGCCGAGGTAGTACCGTGCGGTACACCAGACAGCCAGGTTTGTTCAAAACAAACGGCTGGTTTGTTTTTCTAATAGTTCTTGGACTCTACACAGGTTTAATTGTCTTGATGATTCAGATGGGAGGCACTGTCCCTGGCTTTGAACCCAGCATTTAGGATAGGTCAGCCAAATCTACAAAGTGAGATCCTATCTCATATTAACTAAAAACAAAACAGCGGTGTCAGTTCCCTGATTTAATTTCTATGCTAAACGTCCAGTTTCTGCCAAAGAGCAAAGGAATTAGGCCCTTCAAGTGCTTGGCTAAACATCACCCTTTTGATCTGGTGCTCTCCTTGGAGAAAATATGTACTGCAGCATCTCCATTGCTATTCATTACATCCACATTAGGATAAAAAGTACAACATGGGGGGCACTTTGCTATGCATACTAATACTTACCTTGATTAAAGTATTTGAGTTTTAGCCCATTTTCATCTATTAGCAAAATTTCAGGAAGTTTTCGAGAGAGAGGTGGAAGCAAGCACTCCCCGTGTTTACAAACGGCTGGTTTTCACCTTCACCTAAAGGTGGTCATTATTTTTTGAGGATATTTTTGGTTGATTATTTTATTGATAAATGTGGATCATAGTTAGACACTGAGGAGTTGGCTCAGTAGTTAAGAGCGCTGGCTGCTCTTCCAGAGGCCCGGGGTTTGGTTTGTGGCACTCACATGGGAGCCTCAAATATTCTGTATATATTCTGTATTCAGCTCCAGGAGATCCGGGCTCTCGTCCAGCCTCTGTAAGCACTGCATGCACATGGTCCACAAAGATACATGCAGGCAGAACAGCTCACACACACACACACACACACCACACACTGGATTGTAGCTTAATGAATTGGTAACAACAGAAAAAGATATAGCCTGGATGATGAATATAGATATATATGAACAAAGATGACAAAAATGTGCTTATATCTTAGCAATTCATAAATAACTTGGAATACTGTTCCTCTTCCTATCAGACTTTTTCACTAAAAATATTGATGAAACTTGGCTAGGTAAATCATTCTGGAGATCACCCCAGCAACCAGTGCAACCCCCCTTCCTCTTCCCCCCTTCCTCTTCCCCCCTTCCTCTTCCCCCTTCCTCTTCCCCCCTTCCTCTTCCCCCCTTCCTCTTCCCTTCCCTTCCCCCTTCCTCTTCCTGGAGATCACCCCGACAACCAGTGCAACCCTCTCTTCCTCTTCCTCCCCCCTTCCTCTTCCTCCTCCTTGTATAGTTTCTATTTTGTGTGCATGCACCATAGCAAGCATGTGGAGGTCAGAGGCAACTCTTGGGAGCGAGTTTCTCCTTCCCATGTGAGTCCAGAGACTGAACTTGGGTCATAGTGGCAGGAAGCACCGTTACCCACTGAGTCGTCCTGACAGCCCGTCCTTGGGTCTTTGAGCACATGCTTTCCCCAGCTTACTGCCAATGGTTCTCTTCACGGCTCTCCCAGGAGTGAGAAAATCCTTTAGAATCTTCTCATATGATTGCCTCGAATCATGCAAATAAGCCAGAGACATGAAAGGGGGCATCAAAGACACCATAAGAATGCAAAGCAGGGGAGAGAATCAGAAGAGTTTTAGAATGAGTGGCCCCTAAAATGGGGGGGCATATGGGTGCTCACTTCCTCTTTTTCCTTTGTTAATGATAAAAGCAGACAGTGAAGGGTAAGCACAGATCTCAAGCAGCAAGGCAGCACCCAGCAGGGAAAGGCACTTAGAGGACCGGACCTCAGCTTAGACTTGTTGGAAGTCACTGGGCACTAAAGGAAGGATAGGAGGCTCTCAGGAAAGCTCAGGAGGTAAAGGCACTTGCCACCAAGTCTGACTACTTGTGTGAGTATTGATACCCACACTGGAAGGAGAGAACCAACTCCCACAACTTGTCCTCTGACCTTTACATGTGTGCCACAGTACACACCCATGTGTGCACACGAGAGTGCATTCGAGTGTGTGCGTGCACACACACAGACTAAATGGAATTAAGGGAGAATAGGGAAGTAGTTGGGAATGGCTTTATAGCAACGGGATAGAAGAAGGTTGTAAAAGGCCAAAGGTCCCATGGGATCCCCTGGGCTTGCTCATGAGCATTTAGAGTTACCATCCTTCTACCTTTCCATCAAGCCTGGGTGAACCAGCCACGGTGGTTGATGTTCCAGTAGAACTGAGCAAAGTGATGCCCAGTTATTTGGTGATACACTGTTGCTCTGTGTCTCCATGACAGTGCACTGAAGAAAATTATAAGTAGGTAAAGAACCCTGACCACCTATGTGGTCGGCCATTACCCAGTCAGCTGAGAGCCTCACTGGAGCTAGGGTCGGTAACCAGGAAAGCCTGAGCACAAAGCTCAGTCCTAAACCAACACTGGCATTCCAGAGGCAGACTCGGGAGAATCCGAGTTCCAGTCCAGCCTAGTTATCCCAACTCCCAAGAAAACAACATAAAGTTGGACTCTGCCTCCCTGTTCAGCTGCTGCATTTGCTATTTTTCAGTTCCTGTGATAAAATGTCAGGACCAGAAGAAACGGAAGAAAGTTAACTTGGGCTAACGGTTTCAGAGGGAATGTCTGTATTGGCAGGAGAGGTGTGTCAGAAGGCAGCTGGAGCAGAAAGCCAGAGGATCCCTTTTCAGCCACACATAGGAAGCAGAGAGGACAAACTGGAAGAGAGTTGAAGCAAGAAACCTTCAAAGCCTGCCCCAATTACAGAAGTCCTCCATTAAGGCTCCACCTCTTAAACCTTCCCAAACAACACCACCAACCCGGGCTCAAGTGTTCAAACACATGGGCCTATGGGGCCTTTCTCATTCCCGCAGACCCAGCTGGCATTAGGGAATTTAGAAGTTGTCCTTAGCTTTTCTACTGTTATGATAAAAATACCATGACCAAAATCACGTGAAAGATTTCACGCTTACAGGTATAGTTCATCATAAAGATATTAGGGCAGAAACTGAAGCAGAAGCCATGAATGTATGCTGCTTGTTAGATTGCTCAGCCTGCTTTCTTACGGCACCCAGGATCATCTGCTCAGAGGTGGCACCATCCATGTGGACTTCCCACATCAATAATCAAGAGAATGCCCCACAGTCTCACCGACAGGCAGTCTGATGGCAGTAGGCTCTCAGCCGAGTCTCTCTTCCCACAACAACTCTAGCCTGTGTCAAGTTGACAACAGAACAAAAACCCAACTAGGACAGGAGGAGAGAGAAAGCTGTTTGTTGATTGGATGGTGCAAACGTGGCAGCCAGCCATTTGGGTTCACTGGGTTGTCTTCCTATGAGCTCCCCAAAAACTTGAGCTAAGAAACATGTCTCCCACCTACAGGTATTTTATTATGAAAACAGGAAATGAACTAACACAGAAGTTAAAAAAAAAAAGTTTATTTTAAATTCCAGAACAGGTAAAAAGGGATCATTGCAGAGATGTATCACATAGAACAAGAGAAAATGAAAGTTCTCAACATCATGGTAACAGTAATACTCCACAATTTAAAAGGACTGACTTCAAATTAAGTCCAATAAGGAGAAAGGGAAAAATCAAAACAAACACAAACTCTACAGGGCCAGTGCCCACCTAGGGTGGATCCTAGATGATGATCAAGTGCCAATAGGTCCAAGGGTGACTGTACACTCTGACCAACCTTCCCCATGCTGCTCCCTTCAAACGAGAGCCTGAAGCTGGAGAGATGGTTCTGAAATTAGGAGCACCTGCTGCTCCATTGTGAGAACAGGGGTGCTGACTCCAGCACCCATGGTGGGCAGCCCATAAATGCCTTCACTGCAGCTGCAAGGAATTCAGTGTCTTGTTCTGGCCTCCACAGGTAACACACACACACACACGTACACACACACACGTACACACACACCACACACGTACACACACACACACACACACACACACGCACGCACATGGAGAGAGAGAGAGAGAGAGAGAGAGAGAGAGAGAGAGAGAGAGAGATATGGACAGACAGACACATAATTTCTGTTTGTTTCCCTGTATAGCTCTGCCTGTCTCACTCTGTTTGAGATTAAAGGCCACCTCCTGGTGTACAGATATGCATGCAGACAAAACACCCACATACATAAAATACATAAATCTTAAAACAGAATAACCAAACAACAACAAATTCTCTAGCCAGGCAGTGGTGGCCCATGCCTTTAGTCCCAGAGCTCAGGAGGCAGAGGCAAGTGCGGTTTCTGTCTTCACTAAACTCTGACCAAAGCCATTTTTTACCTAGCAAATTTGTTAGTATCAGTATCACACTGATAAAGAGGGGGGAAAAGTTAAAACTTTAGTACCCCAAGGTTGAAAAACTGTAACATGCAGGCGATGAGGCCAGGGGTCTTTATCCCGTTCCATCTCTTCTTCCATTCCTTTCTACATAAATGCCAGCCTTTCTCCAAAGCCCAGCTCAAGGGCCACCTGTGCTTGTGACATTTCCTTGCTAATCCACTGACTAACCATAACTGCTCTTGACTGTGAACCCAAAGCACTAGGTGATCTTTGTGTCTGCGGACCGTCTCTCTCCAACACGGTTAGATGAGTACAGTCCTTATGGGCAATGACCTCATCCTGAGGAGGCATTCCAATGCAAAAGGGGGTGCCCGCCACTCAGCCGGGGCCCTTCAACTCCAACCTACTATGGCAGGTTGAGTGTCCCCCCAGATAGATGGAATCAGGACCTCTGGCACGCGTGACCAGGATCATTTGGAGAAAAGTGTCTTTGCAGATGCAATCAAGTTACAAACCTCTGGGTGGAGCCAGCTTGTGTTAAAGTGGGTTCTGAGTTGGAGTGCTAAGAGAAACATGTTAAGGAGAAACAGAGAAGAGTTGGCCATATGAAGACAGGGACAGCATTTGCAGTGATGTGCCTGCCAGCTAAGGAGGGCTGGATTCCACCAGACACTGGGAGGGAAGCCTGGTTTAGATTTTTCCCATGCTTTCCAGAGAAGCCAACCCTGACAACACTTCAGTTCAGATTTCTGGTCTCCGGAACGTAGAGGGAAGAGTCACTAGTGGCTTTTTGGCCAGAGCTCTTAACCTAAAGCCCCAGTGCCCCTGGAGTGGGATCCTGACCACCACGCAGATCAATCACACCAACAATCCCTGCTTGAACTTGCAACAAGCGGCAAGAGGAAGTGTGGGGTCTGCGGAATAGTGTGACTCTGTTTCTCTTGGGACTACCAGCTTCACAGCACTAGACAGACGGCATTTTCTCAGATCCTATGGAATAGGCATCATGGAGCAGCACCCTACTCCCTGGGCTCTTTTCTCTTTACTGCTGCCATCTTGGAGTGGGAGATTCTCAGGTAGCTGAAGTGCCAGCGTCAGTCTGTGCTCCTGTGCTCTCAAATGTTCATTAAAACCCACTTCTAGTTTCTTTTCTTGGTCACTGTGGATGTGGTTTCTGTCTTCACTAAACTCTGACCAAAGCCTTAGGAATCTTGGAATCTTTGCCTTTGTGTGGCTTGATCTAGTCTGTCACAGTGAGGGGAAGAAAGAGATTGTGGTAGAAATAGATTGGAGGGGGAAGAAAAAAGAGGGGGGAGGGGCTGGAGAGACGGTTCTATGATTAAGAGTCCTGGCTGCTCTTGCAGAAGACCTGAGTTTTGTTCCCAGCACCCTCTGACAGCTCACAACCTTTCTAACTCCAGTTCCAGGGGATCAGATGCTGTCCTCTGTCCTCTGTGGGCACTGCATTCATGTGCACAGACGCACACATCTATATAATTCAAAATAATAAAATCATTTAACAGAAGGAAAGAGAAGGTGGGAAGGAGAGAGAGGAAAGAAAGGAAGTGGATGAGTGAGAGATGAACAAGATGGAGGGAGAGTGAGAAGGGAGGGTAAGTCTGTCATTTACTGTGCAACCCCAACACACCCACCACTGGGCTGGACGTTCTACATACAAACATACACACCACACACACACACACACACACACCATACACACACATACATACACACACACATACATACATACAACACACACACACACACATACATACACACACACACATACATACATACACACACACACACACACACATACATACACACACATACATACACACACACACATACATACATACATACACACACACACACACACACATACATACACACACATACATACACAACACACACGCATACATACAGACACACACATACACACACACACACACACACACACACACACACACACACACGCCTCACTGAGAGAGGGCAGCCATGACAAAGTAACTCAACACAGGAGATTCACATGATTCTCATTTGGCAGGAACCACTTTCTAAGTCCCAGAGGCTAGAAATATGAGACCAGGGCATGGTTGGTCCACTTGGAGTGGCATCTCTCCAAGTCCTAATCTCCCCTCTTAGTAGAATACCAGATCTATGAAGTTAAGGTACATCAATGACTCCCTTAACCACGATCTTGTTCAATGCCTCATCTCCAAATTACAATGCCTTCAGAAATCCCTGACCCCTGGTGGGCAATGTCAGCATTCGGCACAGGAATTTGGCAGAGGGAGCATATCTAGTCGTTGGGGTCTCATCATATTTTTATATAGGAATGGGATAATTAGTACCAAGAGCTAGGGGGTCACAAAAAGGCTTTTCTCTCTCAAGGACATCTCAGGAGTCCCCAGGGAGATCAGGACCTCCAGAGGATTCTGTTTCTTCTTTGGTCTCTCTGACCACTGAGCAGATAGTTAGGGGCCTGGGGTCATGGGTCCAGAGACAGAAGAATGGCTGTAGGGGACCAGAAAAGGAGAAGCCAGAGAACACATAGATCAGGGAGTTATTGGTTGCATTATGAAAGGAGATTTCCCCTGCCTCAAAGTCTAAAAAGATGCCCACCCGCAGAAGGGGCTCTGGAGGAGACAGGCAAGTTCTGGGGTAGGAGAGGGCTTGGAGTTTCTTCTTGTAAAACTCTAGTGCCCAGAGGCCATGCTGGGGTGACTTGGGGATCCTTCCTGCCCGCACCAAACTCTCCAGACACACACCCAGAATCCAGGCCCTCCTGTCCCCAACCTCCACTTCCCAGTAATGTCTCCCTGCCTCAAATCGCTCTTGAGCCAGGATGCAGGGGTCCTGGTCAAATCTCCTGGAATTGGGGGACACATCCTGGTCAAATAGCAGCCGCTTCACACTTTTCTGATCTTCTGACACCATGAGTTTGGGACTGGCGGTTTCAGGGTCCAGGGACAGACTCACTGTAGAGAAAAGAAAGTGACAGGCATGGGGACTTTTACCCTCTTGGCCGTTTGTGGATGAGGGATCCAAGCTCTCTTCCCTACATGATGCTTTCCCCATCTGTCTCTAGAAATCATTCTACTGTCCCCATTTAAATTGTCCTCCGTGCCCAAGCAGTGAGGGAGGCAGGGGTGAGGGATACTTGAAGAGATGTGAGCACAGCCTGAGACAGCTCCCAGTCAGGTCAGAGGCCAGGCTCTGTGTGGGAGAGACAGAGACAGAGAGAAACTGACACAGACAGAGGAAGACCAAGAGGCAGAGACAATCTCCAGCAGAGAGAAAACTTGGAAATCACACTCACACCCCACAGCCAGCGCTCCAGATTGGGCTTTTCTGTGGGCTGCATGTGACTGGCATGTGCCTTCAGGGTTTGTATGTCAGAAGCCTGGTCTTCAGTGTGAGCAGGGGGAGTGGGGGAACTTTCGAGAGGCGGAGCTTCATCCAAGGAAATGAATTCATGGGGACATCATTTAGTTCTCTGAGGACCCTGGTTAGCTCCCATATGTCCCCAAACTCCTTGTTTCTTTTTTCTTGCTATCCACCATGATATGACATAGTCAGGGAGCCCTTACCACACCTGACCTTGGAAATTTAGGCCCAAAATGTGGGCTAAATAAACATTCCTTTACGAATCACCCAGCTTTGGGTATTTTGTTTCAGAAGTGGAAAAGGGACAAATCAAAGCTTTAAGCTCTTGTCTCTCCATTTCCCAGAAGGAGGACCTGTAGTCTGCCCAGAATTATCTTGTGAAGAATAATTGACCAAGGACTCTCTCGGTAGTGAAGGGTTTTCACTGGGTGGGTTCTAGCTGGGAAATCCCCACTAACTATTCATTTTGTCATTGTTGTGTTGGGTGACACAAAGACAAAGCCTCAGAGCAGAGCCTGGCATGCAGGTCTTTGGTGTGAGGGTCAGGGCCCACTCACCATGGAAGAGCTCAGTCCCATCACGGGGTCCTGGATCCTCTTCTTCTTGACTTGTTTTATGCTCTTTGCGACATTTCCCAAAGGCACAGGCTATTGCTGCTGAGACCAGCCCTAGTGCCGTGAGGATCAAAGGCAGAGCCGGTCCGCTTTCCGTGGACAGAGGCCTTCTGGACAGAGAGGCTAAGGGGATTCCAAAGGCATCAAGAATAACAGGATTAGATGTGCCCCTTTGTTAGATATGCAACCGTGTGCATGTGCGCGCGCGCGCGCGCACACAACACACACACACACACACACACACACCATTCCAAAGTCAAGAAATATAATGTTTATAGACCTTTCTAAAAAGGGTTCAGAAAAAAAAGAGTTGTCTTCCAATACACAGTGCTACAGCCTGAATGTTTGTGTACCCCAAAACATTGAAATCCCAGCCTCTTAGGTGATGGTGAAGGTGGGCTGTGGGAGGTGGGACAGTCCTGAGGATGGAGTCTCATGACTAGGATGGCCACTGTGAGTTCCGGGCCAGTCAGGGTTACATTGTGATAACCTTTTCCAAAAAAAAAAAAAAAAAAAAAACCTCAAAAACCAAAAGGGTTTTAAAGAAATAAAATTTTAAGTAACAAGCTAAATCTATCCATTAGTAGCTAAATAGGTAAACTAACTGTCATCTATCCAGACAGTGGGATAGCTATTCAGCCCCCAACAGAAATGATTTATTAAGCGTGGTGGTTTGAATGAGAATGGCCCCCATAAGCTCATGTGTTTGAGTGCTTGCTCCCAGTTAGTGGAACTGTTTGGGAAGGATTTAGATATGGCCTTGTTGAAGGAGGTGTGTCACTGGGGTGGGCTCGGAGGTTTCAAAAGCCCATGCCAGGCCCAGTGTCTCTCTCTCAACCTTCGACTTGGTCTCTCAGCTACTTCTCCAGCACTTCTCCATCTCTGCCTGCCTGGCTGGCTGGCTGCCACCATGGTTCCCGCCATGGTGACAATGGACTGACCAAAACTGTAAGCAAACCCCAACTAAATGCTTACTTTCTGTAAGTTGCCTTGGTCATGGTGTCTCCTCACAGCAGCAGAACAGTAACTAAGACACCAGGCAAAGGTGAATCATGGGAAGGCAAAACTATACAAAGAAAGAAAAAAAGGTCGGGTTCTCAGACATTAAGTGGGAAGAGGGAGTGTAGTGGACTTACAGGCAGCATGCAGTATTGGTGAGCAGATAACCACTCTCCCATGTCCATACACCAGAGCACCCAGCACTGGTGAGCCCTACACACTTGCTGAGACTGGTGGGTCTTGCCTGTTCATTCCTGTCATGTTTCCTTTCTGGACGTCCATAACTGGGAGAGTTATGACCGTGAGATGAGGTGTATAGAAAATCCAGGGGCTGGAGAGACATTTCAGTGGTTAAGTGCTCTGCTGCCCTTCCTGAGGACCCTGGTCCTATTTCCAGCACCCACATAGTGGCTCACAAGAACCATCTGTAACTCCAGTTCCAAGGGTACTGCAGACACACACTGTACTTACACACACTCAGTAAAACACTCATACACGTAAAATGAAAATATTTTTTAAAGAAAAGAAAGTCTATGCACTTTCTGATTAAATTTGCGGTATACTAAAACTTCTCTTAAAAAAACAAAAAACAAAAAACAAAAAACAAAAAACAAACAAAACAAAACAAAACAACAAAAAAAACCCGAGCTCTATTAAAACAACAGCAACAGAGAAGCCAGTATCAGGGTATATCTTTTTTGCTTCCCTAGTGGATTTCCCTGCATCCCTGCATCATCTTGGAAACCAGCATCCCTGTGAGCCTCTTGGCCAGGCTGAAGGGAGGATCTTCCCTGGCTCTGCCGGAATAGCCTTCTCCTAACATCCCTGGCACCCAGGGCCTGGTTCTGGTGTCTTTGAACTGAACTCACCAAGCAGGTAAGTCTCAGTCACCTTCTCAGGGAGGAGGGGGTTGGAGATGGAGCAAGTCAGGCCCCCACAGTCCTGTCCTGGGGAGTCACAATGGATAGCACAGCCACGAGGCCAGTGCTGGCAGTAACTGAGAAGTGAGTCTCAGCAGGCACTGGTTGTCCTTTGAGGTCCAGCCACTCCACCTTGGGCTCTGGGTACCAGCCTGCTGAGGTGCACTCGGCCTGGATGCCTTTGTCCTTGGTGTCAGTCACATGGATTCTGGGGGATGAGCCCCGCCCTGAAGGAAGAGACAGCAGCTCAGATCCTGCAGCTACAGTTGCTGCCGTGGGGGGAAAGGATGTCTTGCAGGTGTTTAGTAGGTTCTATGAGTTGAGAGAAACGGGGGGTAGGGGTGGGGTGGGGGTGTTAAGGAAAAAACCAGAAGCTTCCTACTAAGTATGAGAACGAGGAAGGAGCTGGGGTCTGTCACCTAGGAAAACTTCTCCATAGCTCCAAACAAACCCAGTCTCCCTCCCGTTTGTCTCCCCACCTGTCTCTCTCACTCTTCCCCATCCCCAGAGATTTCAGCCTCTTTGTCTTCCCCGCAACCCCCATTTCTCTTTGTTATCTTTCCGTGCTCCCTGCCTTCCCTTCGTCCTCACTTTATTTCTGTCTCCTGTTCACTGTCTTCCTGTTTCTGACTCTCCCTCTCAGTCCCTCGCTTTCCGTTTCCCAGCTGTCTCCATGCCTTGACCCCTCCCCCACATCTGTGCTCTCTTTCTGGTACAAGGGTATGATGGAAGGCAGCCGGCAAACAGTTTTCTCTTTGAAACTACATGATACACAGAGCTGGTGGGAAAACAGCTTTACCTGAGAAGCAAAGCCTCTCCAGTCTTAGAACTTAGGGCTCTGGGGATCAATGTCTGGAATCCTGGCTGACGCTGAGAGAAGCTCCCCAGTGGAGGAGTAGAACCCCACACCAACCCTCACCTGCCACCTTCAGCCACAGGGTGGCCTGGCTGTGGGATGTGTGTTCCTTGAAGACACAGTGATAAGTCCCGTTATCAAACACGGAGACATTGTGTATCTTCACTGCAGCCTCTCCCCTGGCCACATGGCTGCCGTTGAACGAGGTCCTTCCCTTATATTCCGTCATCTGCTCGTCATACACATCCTCCCCGTTCTTGTACACATGTACAGCTAATGATGGCTTGTCCCTGTACCACCTCAGCTCCATGCCCTCAGCGCTGATGTTGAGTGACAGTTTGCAAGGCAACTCTTTGTCTTGCCCAACTATGGCCAGAAGTGGGTCAGGAGGTCCAAGGACACGGAAATCTGATTTTCCTTAGAGATGCAAATGGAAGGGCGAGGTTAGGTCACATGCAGGAGGTAGGGGCTCTCCCTGTGTCCCATTTTCCTCTTTGAGAGTTCCCCTTAGTCCTGAGCTTTGTCTGGGCAGCCCTAGGGTCAGAAAGGGAGGGGTGTCCTACCGTTACCAGAAGCCAGGAGTCTCAGGAAGATGAAGCTGACCAAGATGCTTGGCAGAGTAGCATCTCCATGGTGTGCCCTTGCCATATCTGTTGGGAACATATAGAATTAGATGCATGCTAGTTACAGAAAGAGAGAAACTAGGATCTAATAGGAGAATGGAGAAACAACTTAGGAGAGATAGCTCATTCTCTATGACTTGAGTTCTTAGTCCTGAAACAGGGTCGTTCCCCAAAGACCTCACCTGCAGAATCCCATGGCTGGCCCCGTGTGTGAGTGAGCTGTACTTCACCACCCATTGCTGAGTGACTTTTACCCAAACATCTGCCCTTTGCAGGCTCCTGGAGAAAAATTAGCTCCAATAGGCAACTCTCAGGTCATCAGGACCCTGTAACATCTTCCACGGTCCAATTGCCCTGAAAGAACCCTCCAGCTAGGGTTAGAGGACATAGCAGCTCCCTCCTTGGCACGATGAGAACCCCAAAACTCAGGAATTTAGGGTAGTCTAATCTGTTTGGAGAGCAAGTTTTGGTAACTGGGCAGCCAGTCGTAAGAGGTCCTTCCTGATACAGCCTTAGGCTGCCCTTCATATCTAGTATGTCAGGTTGGCAAGGGCCCTGTGTGGTTTGGTCTTTGCTTACTAGGACAGTCACAGGTTCTCTTTGCCCATTGAGCAAAGTCCAAACTAAAATACTGAGGAATGCCATTAAAAAAGAAAACACTCACTTACCTTTGAGCTGGCTGCCTGCTTTCCAGGTTCTGGTGACTTTGAGGGAATTGGTTTGGTTCCCTGAGAACTTCAGATAAGCAGGGCACAATCCATGTGATCGAGCCTGTCTCCCAGCGATACAAGAGGGAGCCTAGAAACTGAAGAATAGACAAGTTCACCAACTTCTGTTGAGTCTGGTTACTGCCACGAGAAAACAACCAACTCTTACCTTTAGGGCAGTTGCAACAGAAAAAAAAAAAAAAAAAACCCAAAACAACAAAAACAAAACCCTCCCTAAGGGGCATGGCCAGCTGTACTGAGCGTATAAGATAAAGACGCTGGTAAGAGGGATAAGGGAAGGCACAGAGATGAGGGGAGGTGGCCTGTAGGAGAGTGGCAGCTGGGCCAACTTGGGGACATCAGGAGCCCAACGAAGAGGACATACATTATGTGTGCTGGGATCCCAGCCAGCCGTAGGAGTTGGGGACTTCAGATAAAGTCTGGTTATTGAGCCCTTCAGAGCAGCCAACGTTGGTGCCGCTGCTTTTGGGAACATTGTAACATGGTATCAAAAGTGGCCTGATTTTAGCATTGGCTGTGAAGATTCCTGTCCAGAAATCCAGGGCAAACCCTTCCTCATCTCTTCCCTGTGCCCATCATTGTAAGGTCCTGGAAGCTTGACCCGAGCCAGTTTTACATCTGTCTCTTGAGTGAGGTACTAGGCCAGGCTATATTTGACCTAGTCTTCCTTCTTAGTCACTTAAAGCTTTGGTGTCCCCGGAGGCTTTGGATAAGAAAGGAACACCCAGGAAGGGACACTCGGGCTCTGTGCAGGGTAGAGTGCTCTCTTTAACTCAGCAGATGGTGTAGGACTCTTACGTGCTCTCGGCCAGGAGCTAATAAGAAAGTCCAGCCAAGTTTCTTTCTGTGTTTGCCTTTCTTGGTGCTTCTTTCTGGTAACTAATTTTGTTATTGCTGAAAAAAAACAGACACAATGAGACATAGAAGTTAGCCAGGCATAGTGCCCTGGCAACTCATCTCTGATCCCGGAGTCAGAATGGAGGTTACAGCTAATCTAGGCAAGCCCTGACCCTGATAGGTACTTATGATTTGGTCTGACGGAAAAGGGTCTGAAGTGAGATGCTATTTTATATACCAAATCAGACCTGGCTTCCAGGTTCTCCCAGCATCCCTCAGTCCCTACCTGGCATACCCTGCCCCCACCTTCTATTTGCCTGCCCAGAGGCTGGGCTGCCTTTCCCCCAGAGGCTCTTCCCTATACAATCCAGCCATTTTGGTCTCTCCCTCTCTCTTCTTCTCCTCTTTTCTCTCTCTCTCCACCTCTTTCCCATGGCGACTCCCTTGGACTTAGTCCTTGGGGCAGTGAACTTGACCACCTGAGAGCAGTTTCCCAATAAACCTGACTTTAATACAATCTAATCTGGTCTGAATTGACTTATTTTGGCAGCAGAGAAAATAACCTATCGCTGAGATCCCTCAAAAAAATTAGAAATAACACTACTCTATGAAGCTTCCCCCACCTAGAAATTACACTCAAAGGAAATTACACCAGTATGTAAAAATGACGGGCACATCCCACATTCACTGCCGCCCTAGGGGTTTTGATTTTTGTTTTTTTCTTTTTGAGACAGGGTCTCTCTGTGTAACAGTCCTACCTGTCCTGGAACTCACTCTGCAGACCAGGCTGGTCTCGAACTCACAGAAATCTGCCTGCTTCTGCTTCCTGAGTGCTGAGATTAGGTGTGTGCCACCACTGCCTGCCAGCCCTATTCTTGGACAAGAGAAATTACATAAACCCGCAGAGGATGAAAGGCTAGGCAGTGGGAAACTGCAACCAGAACAGAGTGAAGCCTGTCATTTGCAGCAAGATGGACCGAACTGGAGATTTTTAGGTTAAGTAAAATGAGCCAGGCACAGAGAGATGAGCCCAGCACCATTCCACTCAGACATGGAAACGAAGATGTTGATCTCAGAGAAGCCAAGAGTAGAATGGTGTGGGGTAGAGTTTGAGACTAAGGGGTTTGATCAGTGGATGTGGAGGTAAGTGCTACATAGTAGAGAGAAGCGCTGGTCTGCTAACGCAGGGATCTGTACAGTATTACAGAGGATCTGTACTGATTACAGAGGATCTGTACGATTACAGACAGGAACAGTAGGACAGGGCTGGAGAGATGGGTTAGTGGTTAAGAGTACTTGCTGCTCTTCCAGAGGTTCAAGTAAGGTTCCTAGGACACATGGTGGGCGGCTCACAACCACCTTTAACACCAGCTCCAGGGGATCCGACACCTCTGGCTTCTGTGTGTACTGGTACTCACCCATACATTCACATAGTTTATAATAAATTACATTTACTTTTAAAAAGAGATACCACAACTGTTTGAGGAGATAGGTGTTTGCCCTAATTTAGATGTTACACACGTATACAATATCCCAACACCAGGGTACCCCATTATTATGCAGATCTTAATATACCAGTTAAAAGTGAATTCATTTTTTATCATTTATTTAAAGTTATTTTCATAAAAGGTTTTCCTGATCCTCTGGCTTCTACCTTCTCAAATGCCAGGATTTTAAGGGGTCCATCGTCTAGGCTGCTTCCCCCAGGCCACAGGAGACTGAGTCAGAGCATGCCCTCTTTTATTATTTTCTCAGGCCTGCATGCACTACAACACCATGGTGGCGCATGGTGCATGGTTGCACGGTGGTGGGTCTCCCACCGTAAGTCTAAGTCTAAGAGCATAAAAGGCAGAGGCTAGTAGGGATTCAGCTAGGATGGTGTGGTAAGGGAGGGGATGGAAATGAGTGTGGAATGGTTTGGTTGTATAATGGTTTCGAGGTTTTATTTTAAGACACTAATTTTCAGATTAGATATAGGTGCTAGTTGAAAAACATTGTGAATGTCTTAAGTGTCAACATGGTTTGTTTTATGCTGTGTGAATTTAGCATCAGCAAAAAAAAAAAAAAATAGGAAAAGAGGAGGTGAACTGAAAAGTGGTATACGCCACCCTCTCTGAATGAAATCATTAAAAATTAACAGCAAAGAGAAGGTTAAATTTTGCTCGGTGGAATTTATAGCTCTTGGCGCTCTCTGCAGGGGTTTATGTGTCACTGCATCTGTGTGTCTTTAGAGATTTTTTTATTTTTTTCCTTTCTTCCCTGCGACAGAACAGGGGGTTTATTTGAACTAAGTTCCTGTTGGATCTCCCCATTTCCATTTGCAGCAGCTTTGCTCCCAAGCCCCTAAGCCCTGCTTGAAGTGTCGTCTCTTCAAGGTCCTCTGAAAGTGGTCCCAGTCTCCTGGGCCTTAGCAGGCACAAGGTCAACTGCGCTGGCTTCCAGCATTTTTGTAGCAACTACAGAGTTGTGTCCTGAGCTTTCCCATCACGCTGTGCTGATAACCTTGGCACCGTGGGAACCTTGCTGTGCAAGATGGGTCAGTGGACAGAAGGAAGGGGAGTGGAGTTGTGTAGCTTTGCAGAACAGCCTCTTCATCGGGGAAAGTGTCCTGTCCCTGGGTTGAGCCTAGGGGCCTCAGATGTTGCCCCTGGTCCTTGCCACCATCCATTTAGAGGTCCTCCAGAGTGGGTCCTTCTTAGTTCACAAAAGTCTCAGTAAGCCCTGCTGTCTCCGTACATAGCAAAGATTCCCCTGGGGTTTTCAGGACCCTGCGTCAGGGCCACAGGCCCACAGCAGGAAGTACTGATGTCAACTGGGGGATGCAGGAAAAAAGTTCTTTTGTTCCCCTAGGAAGGAATTAAAAGGTAGGGCAAAAAGTGTTCCTAGACATCCCAGGGAGTTCAGGAGGAGCCATCATATGATACCCAAGAAATCAAAGTCCCTTCTTGGGGTTCTTAATCTAATTGATAAAGGAACAAGTTCAAACGGAAGCTCAGAGACAATTTAGGAGGCGAAAGAAAAACCTCAGAATAGTTAAGCTGCAAGCCTAGCAGCAGCCTAGAGGATGAGGGTGGAGAAGCGGGAAGGCCATGTTGTCTGAGATAATTGGCCCTGTGAAAAAGGAAAAAAAATAATCTATCAAAGGTAGCTAGCCTACCAAGGGCCAATATCCACAAACCTCTTGCACCTTTAATCTCCCCCCAGTGGGTAAAACTCTTATTTCTCTAAGATCTTGTGCTTTTCATGGTCTCTTTTGGACATTCATCTCTGGACTACTGAAGGACAGATGACAGGACGCTAAGAGTTCGCCACAGAGGAGTTACTAACTAAGCTCCATTTAAGCTTCAAGCCAGAGAAAATATTGTCAATGGTTAGACCTATCACTGGAAATTTTAAATCTGAGGATAGCCAGGGTGGCTTAAACCAGAAAAGTCCCTCCACTCTCCCAAATCACTAAAGAACCATATGATCATACCAAACTCCCAAACAACTGTTTGGTGGTACAGGCCTTCGTAAAACCATTTATCAAATTTCTTGTGCTGTGGATGATCCTGGAGGTCTAGATCCTTCCCATAGAGGCTCCATCCCAGCCTCCTGGGCGGTGACGAGGCAAAGACTGGCAAATAGACCACACACAATTCTTCTTTTAAGGGATTCCAATATTTGGTGACCTTCTCAAATGATGGCTAGGTGCCTTCCCAAGAGGATCTGGGAAGACTGGGTTTCTAATGCGTTCCTTCAGGAATCTCACAATTGCTCACACCATGGCTCTGAAAGAATCAGCCTGCATTGGGCAAGCTGTCACAACAGGCAATGCAAGTGACATCAAAACACCTCGGCTTGGAACTGAGAATCTCAGCTGTTGGGAATTGCAGTGCTTGTACTGTAAATGAAAAGTTTTACACTCTTACAGGCATAAGGAAGCTTAATAACAGAAAACACCTTTGGTGGTTTTTTTGTTTTTGTTTGTTTGTATGTTTTTGTTGTTGTTTTCTTTCTTTTTTTTTTTTTTTTTTTTTTTTTTTTTTTTTTGAGATAGGGTCTCTCTCTATAGCCTTGGCTGTCCTGGAATTCATTCTGTAGGCCATGTTGGCTTCCAACACATAAATATCTGTCTCCCTCTGCCTCCTGAGTGCTGAGACTAAAGGCATGTGCCACCACTGCCCAGCCAGAAATCACTTGTTAATATTGTCTTCATTCCTTAGCATACATCAAATTAGAATATCTTTGAATTGTGTTGTGGAACACAAACAAGACCATCATTTCATTAGTACTTAATATTAGTCTTTAATAATGGTAAAACTATACTATATAATAAAGGACTTTGTATTTTTGAGACAGAGTCTCATGAAGCCTAAAATGGTCTTGACTTCACTATGGAGCTAAGTATAAAATGAGGCAGGGGGTTAGATACAATCCATCAGCCTGTTGAGATTGACTTTGTCTGCCTCTCTGCCTCGATTTTTTAGGGGCGTGGTCAGGAACTTAAAGTTATCCTTAGCTCCATCCAGGGCAATCTTTTGTGGTAATCTAATCAATTTAGGAACTCTCAAGAGGTTGTTGGAGGTTTATCTTCTAGAAATGACTCTAGATTAACCAAGATTAACCACTGGCCAGATGTGGTGGTGCACGTCTTTAAGACCAGCATATGGGGCTGGAGGAATGGCTCAGTAGTTAAGAGCACTGACTGTTTTTCCAGAGGTTCTGAGTTCAATTCCCAGCAACCATGTGGTGGCTCACAACCATCTTTAATGAGATCTGATGCCTTCCTCTGGTGTGTCTGAAGACAGCGACAGTATATTCATATACATAAAATAAATAAATCTTTTTTTTAAAAAAAAGACAAAATCCTTAAAAAAAAAAAAAAAAAAAAAAAAAAAAGACCAGCATATGGGAGGCAGAGGCAAGTGGGTCTCTATGAGTCTAAGGCCAGCCTGGTCTACACAGCGAGTTCCTGGCCAGTCAGAGTCACATTGCAAGACTCTGTCTCAAAATAAAGCAAAACCAAAACAAGACAAAAGAAAAAGATTAAGGCAAGTTAACTGTAGGAGGAAGCCATACCTCAGTGGTCCTCTGGCTCCTTCACATGTTCTCTCTTGCCTCAGTCTATCTCTAAATCATGCCCTTGACATTACTACTGGCAGACCAAGAGGGTGTCTGCCTGGCCCTGGGAGATTACTATCTCTATGTCAGCCTATTAAAGATAGCATTGGACATAGCTCAGAAACTTAGAGAGAACAGACATCTGACTTAAGAGAGAGTGCCTCCAAGGAATGGCTGCTTTGGAAAGACACTTGAAGCTGACTTTCTTGGCTACTGCCTCTCCTGGCTCACTTACCTGCTATAACTCTTCTCTGTGTTTTCAGTCCTGTTTACTTAACCTCTTGGTAATACTGGTAACTTTCAGACTATATAAGCCACTAAGCTCTATATAGTATTGTCTTGGGGACATCAACCATGAGCATTGATATTGACAGCTGTCTCCCATCAATGAGGGCCTCTCAGCTCTAAAGCTCCAGAAGACAATCTTTGTTCCTTATCGGTGATTTGGTCTTGCTGATCTGTCAGGGGGAAGTGTGAAAACAAATGGCCTAAAATAGAAGCAGACGTTCCCATACTGTAACATCCGACTACTTGGAGCCTGACATCAGTGAAGTCTCATATGGACGCTGAGAGTTTAACATTTAGTAGCCCATGGTGTCTCACCTCAAACAGCCAATCTCAAGAAAGTGCTTAACAATGTATCCATTCAGATTCAGACACCACACAAGTTACATATAAGACTGAGTAAGTTCCCTTATTCTAAAAGATTTCTCAGTCCTTCTCAGGATTGTCTGAGAATTTGCCTGCCCAGTCTTTCCTGGCAATGTATTAAGACAAAACAAACTTCTTCAATAAATCTGTTTAATATTTGCTCTGATCGCTTAAATGTTTTTGCCCACATGCCTTTGGCTTATCTGTCATCCTTGAAGAACAGTAGATGCATTGGTTTGCGACTTCCTTAAAAAATTACTACATTTATGTGTGTGCATGTTATGCATGTGTTAGCGCCATGACACATGTAGTGATCAGAGCAAACTTTCAGGATCCACTTTTGTCATCCCATCACTTGGGTCCTGGGGATCAAAATCCGGTACACAGGCCTGGAGGCAGGTGCCTTGGCCCATGAGCCATCTCACCAGCCCCCGGGACTTTCTTTTCTTTTGTGACTGTAAAAGAATCATGTAAGAAAAATTCCACAGTACTTTGTGTCATTGGAGACAACATGAATATGTGTCTCTGGACCATGATTCATTCATATTTGGCTCAAAATTATCTCTTGCAGGTTTGTTGGTGTCCACTATAATTTCTGCCCTTAGGTAGAGTCAGGAGGATTAAGGAGTTCAAGGTTATCCTAGACTATAAGGGACCCTGTCACAAAAACGAGGTGGGAGGAAGGAGGGAACACCCTGTCCCTTTATAATGAGAGCTGTGTGCTGTGCTTTCATGGGTAATTTCACTTCCTTTGTGTTGCTAGCTTAGATTCGTAGGGGATGCTCACAGGAATGGCGTGACCAAATCACATGTTCTGTTTTCAGTTTTGTGAGGAATCACCATGGACATTTCCACAGTGGTTGTGCTAACTCACATTCCTGCCGACTGTGTCTAGCAGTCGCTCTTTGGTTCCCTCGCATTTGCTTTTTTGGTGGTAGCTGCTCTGCACTGGGTGAGATGAATCCCATTCATTTTCTGAGGACTAAGGGTTTTGAACATTTTTTTCTATTTTTCTTTTCCTTTCCTTTCTTTTTCTTTTCTTTTCTTTTTTTTTTTTAGACATTTACTTGTAATTCTTTTAGATATGATTGGGCTTGAGCATTAGGAATCTAGTTCTTCATACATGTGGATATTCATTCCCCATTGGTCTCCATAGCTGGCGAGTGTTTTCTCTCATGCTGCACTGCTCACTCGGTTAGCTATGTGGCAGCTGTTTAATCCAATGCAACTGCATGGTTGGTGCTTGCTATAAATTTCCTGGGCTATTCTAGGACTTTCCAGAAAGTCCTTGAAGTTATGAGAGCCATGGGTCTCCAAGCTAGTATGGACTGCCATTAACACAAAGACATAGCTTTTATCTCAAAGGGGAAAAATAGCTTATTCTGGAGCCAAATATCAGCACTATGGGCCTAGGAACAGGGATTCAGTTTATTCCAAACTCTATATTCTGGTACAGTAACAGTATTTCAAGTTTCATGAAATCCCTTGGTAATTACAGAGCAACAACAATCAAATAATGAATCAAGGTTTTATTCAACCTCATTGGCATCACCGAGGCTACAGCTGAGAGCGTAGAGGGGAAGTCTCTGCTTGGGCTTCAGAGGTTACCTGACGAAACCTCTAGTCTTTAATTCATGGGAACTAGAGAATGGTTAGTACATCCCCAAATGACTACCTGATAGTCACAAAGATGCTGGTGTGGACTGAGGGTGCTCGGGAGGCTCTAGGGGAACTCTGTCCTGCCTGCCAACTGGCCTCTTAAGACATATGGCCGGAACTGGATGGGGAATGAAGTCATCTTTATTGAGATTGGCGATTCTCATATGGGGTGCTGAAGAGGGAAGAAGTGGGACCCAGAAAATTCTTAAGAGGTCAGAGATGAGGCTTTAGTCTCCTGAGGCTTTGGAAAGAAGAGTAGATATTGAGCCTGGGTGATATAATTGATGGGTTTTGTAGCTGAATGATGTGTGGCTATAAAGGGGTTTTGGGTGCTCCATTCCCAGGGATCCATCTGAGAAGTTGATAAGGGAAAAGGTTCAACTGTGATGGAGGTGGCTAAAAGGTTGTGCCCATCCAGGATCCATCTGAGAAGTTGATAAGGGAAAGGTGTGTCAAATGTGTGGTAAGAGGAGAGAAAGAGGAAGAAGAGGAGGAAGAGGAGGAGGAGGCAAGCCTGGGGTCAAGTGCATGGGGAGTGAAGAAAATAGAGGCTCCTACTTTGGCTTAGAGGTCCCTTCCCAGCAGGGGGACACAACAGGTTGATACCACTAGGAAGGAGTGGGTAAGGGGATTACCCCTTAAAGATACAACTAAGTGGTAGGATTTGGGAGGTTAGTAAGGCTCTTCCTCTAACTCTGACAACAGGAGAACAAAAGAGGTGGGGTCCCCAAACTCTGTCAGGACTCAGTATGTGACCCTGGTATCCAGGAGGAAGGAGATGTGCAACACATCTGATACTATGATGACTACCTGGGCCTTCCTGAGGACGATGGTGGTGGTTCAGCCAAGGGAGCCCAGGCCTCCTCGGTTGTCCTTCGTCAGGCTTAAGAGATCAGCTGGGGAGTGATTTAGGCCTGATGTTCCCATGCTGTGAGGGACATGGGGCCAGTCACAGCCCCCATGTCCCTTTTAATGGCACCTTGGCCATGGTCTAGTTGGTTTACAAGGAAGGGCTCAAGCAGACTTGGGGCCAGCAACCTTTCTGACTACATTTGAAATAGGAACCTGGAAGTTTTGGGGCTTTCAGAAGTGAGGAGGCAGTTGCTATGACCGGCTGAAAGGCTTTAGCTGCCCGGTGTGTGTGTGTGTGTGTGTGTGTGTGTGTGTGTGTGTGTGTGTGTGTGTTATTTATTTTATGTATGTGAGTACATGGTCACTCTCTTCAGACACACCAGAAGAGGGCACCAGATCCCATTACAGATGGTTGTGATCCATCATGTGGTTACTGGGAATTGAACTCAGGACCTCTGGAAGAGCAGTCAGTGCTCTTAACTACTGAGCCATTTCTCCAGCCTCAGGTATTTTTGTTTGGGGCATTTTAAAATTTCTCCCATGGTACACCTTAAAGGCCACTGCTAAAACTTCTATCTGTAGAGTCTAGGTGTTTAAGTTTGGCCCTAATGTCAGGGAAACTCTGGGAGAAGTAGGTCCTAAGGAGTAGTTCCCTACCTGGAATCTCGGGGTCCAGGTTTGTGTATTGTAGGAGGTCCTTCGTGAGGCAGTCCAGGAGCTGAGGTGAGCATTCATGTTTGTGATGGATGACTTCTTGGATTTTCTCCCTAAATTTACACTGTTAGGAAGGGCTTTATGAGATCAGCCAGGAGGCCGTTTAGACTGCCTCTAGCTAATACCCGAGGGGGATAGTTCCTTTGGGATTTCTTGAAAGCTCAGCCGAATAGTGGAAGCGTAGGGTTGTTGGTCTTTATCACACGAGCATTAGCATGTTCAGATTGCCACTTCTCTTCAGGAGAGGTCCCGGTAAGAATCAGAACGTGTCGAATGGTGGAAATGGTGATATATCGAACCTTATCAAAGTGGAGGATAGTAAGTAGATCCAACCCTTTTTGAGAGGTCACTAAGAAGGATGGCACAGCCAGTCTCACCTGGGACGTCCACAGGTAGTTAGGGTGGGAAGAGGGACATAGATGGAGTGCCCAGTGGAGCGGGAACGAGCAGCGGGAGGCCTAAGGGCTGCTGGTGGGCGGCGGTGCCAGGGAAGGTTGATTTGGACTGACCTGTCACTGGGGGGGGGTGGGGAAGGGGGCCGGAGGGGAGGGAGCTGGGGGTAGAGACCGATTGTGGGGAGTCACGTTAGCTGCATCAAAAGTAGTGAAGGAACCAGTTTCTCCAGACTTCATAGCTAGAAGGAGCTGAGCTGGGGAACAGGAAGTACTGAGAGAAGGCTTGGACAGAGAGAATCTTCTTCTATTTCCTTGATTGCTCACAGTAGTTGTAGAGGTCTCAAATAATATTGGGATCTAGGACGCCATTAGGTGGCCATTTTGATAGATTTTCTAAGGGGCATTGAGGCCAAATTTTACTACAAAGGTGAACAGGTTTAGGGCCCTTCAGGTTGGCTGCCAGTTTGCTAAAAGGCATCCCAAGGGGGAATGAGAAGGTACAAAAGACACTGTTCCCATGATGGGGGCAGGAAGGAAAAATGTCACTGCAGTCTGTAGTCACAAGCATCCCCAGGACTCAGGGAGGACCAGAGGAAGGCACAAGCCGTTCAGTGGGTTGTCATCACATTCAACAGGGACCAGGGGCTTAGCCTGGCTAAACTTGAGGAGAGACTTAGTACCAGGGCTAAGTTGTGGCAGCCTGAAGGTGAGGATGAGAACCCAACTCTAAAGGGGGGGGGTCTCATCCACAGGAAAGAATCAGGAACAGGGTCACATAAGCCATGAGGCCCTAGATGGGGCTATGTATTTATGGGCAGCTCTGAAGGGAAGGTGGAAAAAGAAGACAGGAAGGAGCCCAATAGCTCCGTTGAGCCTAAACACATTGCAAGATTGTAGCTCTCAGGAGGAGTGGGCAGGTGTAGAGGGCCAGCCGCAGCCTTAAAGACCATGGTTGGGGGTACCTCTGCCTTCAAGTGTACCAGAGGGGTGCTACATACTCAATAGTCACTTCCTCAGACACAGGGAAGCGTTTCAACTGACCAAAGGGGAAACTTACTTAATGCCGCTGGTGGATGGGGGTCTGAGCTATCGGTGAGTCAGAGGTGAGTCTGTTGCAGATGGACTGGAGGTGAAGGACAGGGTCCCAGTATGCTCAGACCTCATGGGGGACCACAGGCCCTAGGAAAGCCTCTCCAAGTTAGGACATCATAAAAGGTGTCCTGGCAGATGGGAGCAAAAGAATACCACAAAGTCACACCACACAACAAACCTCACACAAGAGATTTATTCTCACAAACACAGGTAGGTAGTGCCTTGCTCTGGAGAGAAGTAGCAAAGAGCGGAGCTGGAGGCAGAGTTTTTATGGGGTTTCTTGGGGAAGGGGCAGGCACGAGCTTTCCAGGGTGGGGATTGGTGGGATTTGAAGTCCAGATCTTGGGCAAGCTCAGGGATTGGTGGGATTTGAAGTCCTGAGCTTGAACTTTTTCCCCCTATGGGGCGGAGTTTAACCTTCCCTTTTGGCTTTTAGAGAGTTCTATAGGTGGATCTAGTGGTTGGAGGTCCTCAGGGCTGGGGCCTGGGCATTTGGGTGCACTTTGAGGGCTTGTATTTACAATCAATGCATCAGATTAATTTTTCAATGTGATTCGGAAATTTAAATGACAATGTGCGTCACATTTTATCTGTACTTGACATACTCTTCAACATAAGGCTTCTGTCAGCTTCTCTGTTCAAAGCTCTGGAACCAAAGATCAAAGAAAAAAAAATCAAGAAAATGTTACTGGAAATTCAAAAATAATTGTCATTGTTTTCTTTACAATGGTGAATAACATTCCTATATATAATTCATATGACTTTATGAACAGGACTAAAGCCTAATCTTGCATCCACCTGGAGTGAGCTTTACCTTCAGACAGCTGCAGATAAGGGAAGCATAGTGGTCAACTCATGGAGCCAAGGTAGAAGGATTGCCATGAGTTCGAGGCCAGTGTGGGTTACACAGCAAGACCTTGCCTTGAAAAACAAAATACAAAACAAAACAAAAAATATTTTGCAGTAGCCACTATTCGGGGTAGTCTGCCTTACTCAAGTCATGGGTTGGTGCTATCTGTAGTCAATCAAGGCACAATGGGGCGGGGACTGATGTGCGACCCAATCAGGAAGGCCTCCCGTGCACAGGGGCGGGCCTTCGCGCGTCCGCTAGTTCGCGGGTCTTTGTCTCGCGCCATCTTTACACTTGATCCGTCAGCTGAGCCGGGCTGTCGGGGTGCCTCAGGCCTGTCAGCTGCCAGAGGCGGACGGGGGCGCCATGGTGAGTGCTGCCCGCAGGAACCCTTAGGGTTCCCGTTTCCTCTGCTTTGCCGTGTGCAGAGGGTTTGGCTCCGGGAGACCTGTGCAGGGCAGAGCTCACAGCCTCTGTCGCCCTCTGTCTTGACGTGGCTGAGCCGTCTCACTCCCTGACTCTGCAGGGACCCTTGTCCTCAGCCGCACCCTTCTCTTGGTCCAGACTCCGGTGCCACAGCTGCTGTGTCTAGCAGTGACAGCCCTGGATGCTGGAGCAGCCTGAGGTGTGGGGTGAGCCAGGGCTGGACCATCTAGCCTCCTCATTATCCGCTTGTGTGGAGAGTGTAGTGAAAAGGCATGTGCAGCATCTCTGAATTCCACACCGAATTCAGGTCCTTTGCTGTCATTATATATTTGCTCCCTATGGCTCTGTATACACTTATTCCATCTTCATAACTTTGTGAAGTGTATGTGCTTGGTAATCGATTGTCAGCTCGATGGGACTGACTGTTGCCAACATTAAAAACACACCTTTGGCTGTGTGAGGGCTTTTCCAGAGGTGACATTCCAATGACTCTAGCCTCATGAATAGATTAATCCCTTCATGAATTCACAGTATGATATGCTTTGCTGGTGGGGCAGAGTTGGAGGAAGTTAGTCAAAAGTGTGGCCGTGTGCATCAAAAGAATCTGCCCTTCTTTACAATGCTTAGAAAAATTTCAAACCCCATTTAAAAATCTCCATTTCCCCTAACTTTGTAAAATCTCAAATAGAACTTACAACAGTTAGTAGAACAAATCAGATTTCCTGCATCTTTGAGTGATCTGTAACTATAATTTACATTATATACCACTATTGAAAGTGTCATGCATAGGAAAGAAACTTAAGTTTTTATAAATACTATAAATACTATAGCAAAGTTTGTATCAGTACTTGGTGTGTTGCTGTGATATTGTCTAACAATTTTGCAGTCATTTTGAGGCATTTTCCAGCATTTGCTTTTATGACAGTTTTAGCAAAAGGTTTGAATTGTATACTGAGGGCACTGCATTTGCCAAGCACACAAGACGATAGTGTGACTCCTTTGCCGGAGCCTGGGGGTTGTTCTGTTGAATTTTGCTTTAGTTCATGTGTTGTTGCACTGTGTCCAGCACAAATGTGGCTCTAAGTCACTCACATGGCATCACTGTATGCTTTTATAGAGGAACTTGCAGCCTGACAGTGTGGAGAACTCCTTGAGGCAACTCCCCAGTCGAAGTCTCGAAACTGGAAAGCAGAAGAGAAGCTCCAAGAAGAGACCAGTCACCTACAGTCACTGGAGGTGGTCCCATCCTGATAGAGCAAGAAAACACAAGGCACCAATAAAGGTAAATGGGAAGCTATGGGTCACGTATGTGCATATTATCTACCTTATTCCCTTACCTTATCTAGAAACAGAAATATGAAATTATATGTTTGTAACATACTCTTTATCCAGACATGATCTAGTGTAATACACCATAGCCATCAACAACTGAAAACCCACAAGCTCGCCTTCAAGATAGATCAGTGAGTAAAGTACCCTGACAACCTGAGTTGGATCTCCAGGACTCATATGGTGAAAGCAAAGAACCAGATCCCACAACTTGTCCTTAGACCTCCATGTGTGCTCTGTGGCACGAGCGTGCACATACACTTAATTAGATACAGTTTTAAAAATCCACGTAAATGTTTCAGTAGATGCAGAAACCGAAGAAAACTTAAGAAAATCCCCCTTTTGTGATGGAGAGATATAGCAGCCTAGGAACATAAGGTTATATTGTACATAAGCGGAACAATTCCGGTGATGGATATCAAAAGCAAAATATTCAAAATAACTTTTAAAAAGATGCCAAACCTTGATCGTTGAAAATTAGACTATGGTTTGTTTTGGGGTTGTCAGATGTGGCCTCTTCAGCTCCTCCCTTGGCTCAGGCGGGCCTACACTTCTGTAGAAGGAGGTAGGGATTGTGTTTTTGTTCTTTACGTCATTACAGATTTGCTCAGGATGAGGCCTACACACTCAAATGTGTGTTACTGTCTCCATTGTTACTAGAAGAACAAAGTCCACAGAGAGGGGCATCCTAAATGCAGTGGAGCAGCAGGTACTGAGTCCTCTCACCCTTCCCCGCCCATTGTCTTTATCTCAAGGACTCCATCTTCTGTACCAATGGATATTTAAAGAGGGAATCTGGGATCCCGGCTCTGAGGAAGGAGGCTAGGGATTCCATGGTGTGAGGGAAAGGTGGCTCTGAGGAGTTGTCTCTCAGGTTGGCCCCGTCGACATGCACAATACTGTTCGGTTAGCCAGGCTAAGTGGGGGATTATAAATCTGATTATTTGGATTGACTACAAGTAGGTATTTTATTTTTTCATCAGAGTTAGGGATGGCAAATGCTGTGGATGAATTTATAGGGCGAGGCTGACCACTAAAACCAAATGCCACTTTAATCTGAGATAGGGCTCCTGGAAGGTAACTGTGGTTAAAAAGATGCTAGTCCCTAATCACATAGGACTAATGGCCTTTAAAAGAAGAGGGTGGGGGATTGTCCTCACTGCGCTGTGAGGACACGTCGGGGAAGTTGCCTATATAAGCTTGGAGAAGCCTCAGCAGGAACTGAATCAGCTACTGTCTTGATCCTGAAGAACAGAAAATGTAGCATAAGTTATAGAAGCCCAAAGCAGCCAGTGCAGGCGGGGACCCAGACTGGGGAAAACAGAACCAGAACTAATCACACCCTATTTTTGCTTCTTCAGTTCCCCATAAAAACTCTGAAATCCCCTTTTGCACATTTACAAATTTGACGATTCCATTGGACTACTGTTAAATTAGTTTATTGACCTCCAGAGAGTCAGGGTCTTTATGATACAAAGTTCTACTCCATGAATATGGTACTCTCTTTACTTGCATTTTTTAAAAAGAATATCCCTCACCTTTTCTGAATATTTTCACATGTAGAGTTTAATGTTTGTATAGTTTTAATTTACTGAGTTTTCTATTTGAAATGCTGCTTTACCGGAGATTCTCAGGTGTTTTTACTTCTAAATGACGAGGACATTATAATCCTCGTTTTTCTCTTGTCATTTAACTTGGTTGGTACATCTGCTGGTGCGCGGGGATGTAGCTCTCTACGATGACGTTTGAGTTTTGGAGACAGGGTCTTACCCTATAGACCAGGCTAGCCTCAATCTTGAATCCTCCTGCCTCTGCCTCTCAAGTGCTGGGATTTCAGCCTAGCAAACCTGGCCTGAGAAGATGGGCTTCCTTATTATTCCTTCTTTCCCTCAACTGCTGTGCTGCCTTTTAAGATAAGAAACAGAATCTTTATCATGAGAGGAAAGACTGTTCTGAATTCTTTGCTGAGAATCTTTACAAAGAGCTCCTGTCTTTAAAAAAAAAGGCTCAGTGGTTAGGAGCACAGACTACTCTTTCAGGGGACCTGGGTTCAATTCTTAGCACCCAAATGGCAGCCCATAACCATCTATAACTCCAGTTCAGGGTGCGCAAGTCCTTTTGGCCTCCGTGGGGACTGCACACATGTGGTACACATACATATATGCAGGCAAACCAACCATAGCATAAAATAAATAATGAAAATGCCTTTCCATGCCTTTGAGGATGATAAGATCACCTTTACCCTTCACCAGTGGAACAGAGAAATACATTAATGTGCTTTTTAATGTTGAATTTTCCCTTGTTCCTAGAAAACGTATCTAAGAATATAAACAGTTCACTGTTCTTCGCCAATATGTGCTCTTAATATTATTTCAAGGATGTAGGTATGCCTAAATCTGCATTCAGACTAGATTACCAGGACATTTATGGACAGGGGTTATTTTCTTTTTCTTTCTTTCTTTTTTAAAAAATGTGTGTGTGTCGGATGCTCACAGCTAACCATTGAACTGATCAAGGGGTTCCCAATGGAGGAGTTAGAGTGAAGACTGAAGGAGCTGAAAGGGTTTGCGACCCCATGAGGAGAGCCACAATACCAACCAACCAGAGTCCCCAGGGTCTAAACCACCATCCTGGGGCCACTTAGGGAGGGACTCATGGCTCCAGCTGTATATGTAAGGGAGGATGGTCCTGTCAGGTATAGGTGGGGGAGGAGATCCTTGGTCTCATGAAGGCTGGATGCCATGTGTGGGGGAATTCGAGGGTGGAGAGGTGGGAGTGGGGTGGTAGGTGGGGGCACATCCTCATAGAAGCAGGAGGGGGGGTGGCTAGGATAGGGGGTTCCTGGGTTCCTGGAGGGGGCAAATGGGGTACGGGGATAACATCTGAAATGTAAATAAATATCCAATAAAAAAATAGTAAAAATGAAAAAAAAAAGTGTGTGTGTGTGCGCCTGCATGCATGCCTACCAATGTGTGTATATGTATGTGCATGTGTGTGCTTGTGTCTGTGTGTGTGCACATGTATGTCTGTGCTTATGTATTTGTGTGTGTGTCTGCCTGTATATGTATGTGTGCATGCATGCTTGTACATGTATATATGTGTGCATGTATGCATGTATGTGCGGGTATATGCGTGTGTGTGCGTGCATGTGTGTTACTTCAGATTGAACTCAGGGCCTTGTGCATATTTTACTGCATATAATTTATCCATTTTTGCTAGGAATGGAAAAATCTGTAGGAGTATTTTTTTGAGTTACCAAATAGTACAGAAGCAAGATATTAATGTTTTTCCCCTCCCATGATAAAGATGCAACATGTGGGAAACACACTCAGAAAGAGTACACTCCCACATTCCTGTCTTCCGATAGGCTCAAAAGCTTGAGTTGAGGAGAAACGTTTCATTACAGGGGTTGGTGTCATTTGAGGATGTGTCTGTGGACTTCACCTGGGATGAATGGCAGGACCTGGATGACACTCAGAGGAAGCTCTACAGGGACGTGATGCTGGAGACCTACAGAAGCTTGGAGTCCTTGGGTGAGTGAAAGTCCCCAGCAGTATTAAAAACACTTCCTTTGTTAGTAAGAACAGTAACCATGCCTGAAGTTTGTTTAGCCACACATACCATTTATACATATATGCTTATATATGTATAAACCTACCTCCAGAAATTGGCAGGTCTATGTAGACATATCACATCTTTATAGTGGGAGCATTTAAATCCTCTGTTAGCTATTTTGTGGCACTGAATCACTTTAACGAAGATCATGCCTCCGTACTGTATAAAACTGAAAGTTATACAGGCTATCAGGCCGCACCGCCATGTGCATTAACCGTCTTCTCTCTGTTCCTCCCTCACACTCTAATAGGCGTTGTCACCCACTCTTGCTTCTGTTTCTGTGAGTGCCAGTTTATTTTCCACATACACACAAGGATGTGCAATGTTTGTCTTTTTGTGCCTGACTTACTTACGTTAGCAAAAACATCCTTTGGTTCCAACCCAAGGTAAGTTTGGGTTTGCTAGTGAACAATATTCCCTTATGCATACGTACCTTTAAAAAAAGATTTATTTATGTATTTTATGTATATGCGTTCTTTGTCTGCATGTATGCCAGAAGATAGCACCAGACAGCTGTGAGATGCCATGTGGTTGCTGGGAACTGAACTCAGGTCCTTTGGGAGACCAGTGAGTGCTCTTAACCCTGATCTATCTCTCCAGCCCATAAATACTGTTTTTTTTTTTTTTTTTTAAGACAAGATCTCATATAGCCCAATATTACTTTGAACTCATGATCAAGATAATACTGTTTTCATTTTTCTTTTAATATATTCAGTGATAGCTGCACCATAAAGGTGGTTCTATTTCTAGTTTTTCATAGAGTTTTTCATAGTAGTGATTTTATGTTCCCAGTAACAGTGAAGGATAATGTGTCTTCTTCTGTGTCCTCACATTTGTTGTTTATGATTTTGGGGATATTCCAGCTGCAAGTGTAGTGAGTGACACTTGGTTGTGGTTTTCATTTTCGTTTTCTGCTGTTTACAGGTACTGGCCATTTATTGATGGGTCTCTGAGTCATTTGTATGCCTTTGGAAAAATACCTACCTATTCAAGTCATTTGCTCAACTTTCAATGAACTGATTTTTTTTTTTTTTTTTTTTGCTGTTAACTATCTTATATAGTCCAGGAATCAGCCCCTTGTATAGTTGCAGACATTTTCATTGGTTCTGTAGGTTGACCTTCACTCTAGCATTGGCTTTTCTTTATAGAAGGTTTTGTTTATGAAACCCCAGTTGTCAGTTTTTGTTGTAGATGGCTGTGATTTGAAGTCATGTCATCTCTGTACTGGGTCTGATGGTGCAGGTCTGTGTTTCCAGCTCTATGGAAATTGAGAAGGAAGCATTCTGTGCCCAGGACTTCCAGACCCATCTAGCCACATAGAGACGCCAGTCTCAAAAAGGGAAAAAACCTCTTTGCATTGATATTCAGCTTCCTTGTATTTTATTTCAGTTAGTTTCAGATCTTGCATTTATGTCTTTGATATATTTTAATTAGATTTCTGAATACAGTAAGATATAGGGGGTCTGATATCTTTCTGTACACATGAGAGTATAGAATTTGCACCACTTATAGAAGAGAACCTCCTTTCTAAATGTTCCTACTGCCTCTGGGGAAAACCAGATGGCCGTAAGGTCTGGCTGGATTTGTTGTTTCTGTTGTTCTGTTGGCTGTTTGTCTACTTTCATGCCAGTTCTGTGCTGTCTTAACATGCTCCTGTGTGCTGTTGCTCTGCCTTTACCGTGTTCCTGTGTGCTGTTGCTCTGCCTTTACCGTGTTCCTGTGTGCTGCTGCTCTGCCTTTACCGTGTTCCTGTGTGCTGCTGCTCTGCCTTTACCGTGCTCCTGTGTGCTGTTGCTCTGCCTTTACCGTGTTCCTGTGTGCTGTTGCTCTGCCTTTACCGTGTTCCTGTGTGCTGTTGCTCTGCCTTTACCGTGTTCCTGTGTGCTGTTGCTCTGCCTTTACCGTGTTCCTGTGTGCTGCTGCTCTGCCTTTACCGTGTTCCTGTGTGCTGCTGCTCTGCCTTTACCATGCTCCTGTGTGCTGTTGCTCTGCCTTTACCGTGCTCCTGTGTGCTGTTGCTCTGCCTTTACCGTGTTCCTGTGTGCTGTTGCTCTACTGTATACAGCGACTGATTTGTTTTATTTTTCAAGGATGCTTTGACTGCCTGGGGTCTTTTGTGTTTCTCTATGAAGATTAGGACTGTTTTTTCCCTAGTTCTATGGAAATGCTGTTGGTACTTAGATGAGGATTCCATTGAATTGGTAAGTAGCGTGAATAGTGTGGAAATTTCATCAATATTGAATTTGTCCATTCAATATTGTGTATGTGTTTGTGTGTGTCTGTGTGTCTGTTTTGTGTGATAAAGGTTTATTAAGGGAGAGGACAGGTAGAAGAGGTTTAATACTTCTCGATGCCTTGTGTTAGTCAGCTCCTCCAACTTCCTCTTGTCTCTGGTATGTATCTTCACAGCCTTCTTGATGAAGCTGACTGTCCTTGGAGTTACTGCAGATCTGATGGGGTGCCACTCATAGGGCAGAAACTGCACATTCCCACAGAAATGTGATGTGCTTCATGAGACGTTAGCACTGTCAGCCATGACTGTGCTTGCTTACTCTGAGGTCTGAGACGAGGTCAACAGCCACGGCATAGCCTGGAACCATGGCTGCTGCTCTGCAATGGTGGCTGCAGCAGGAAGCCCATCATCTCTGTCGTCGTAATGGTCCTTTATGTACTGAGTCTGATTTGTTTTTGTTTTTGTAAAATTTGAATAGTATTACTGTCTTGTCTTTTTAAAAAGGATTTATTAACTTTATATGAGTGCTCCATTGTTATGCACACCTGCATGCCAGAAAAGAGCATCAGATTCTACTGTTGGTGTGGGCCACCATGTGGCTGCTGGGAACTGAACTCAGGACCTCTGGAAGAGCAGCCACTGCTCTTAACCACTGAGCCATCGTCTCTCCAGCCCATGTTACTGTCTTTTTATCTCAACAATTTCATTAAAGAGACTATTGGATAGGGCTGGGGAGATGACCCAATTAAAAAAATTATGGTTTTAACATTCATTTGTTCCAATTAATATTTATTTATTTATTTTTAAAGATTTATTTATTTATTTTATGTGTGTGAATACACTCACTGTCTTCACACATACCAGAAGAGGGCATCAGGTCCTATTATAGATGGTTGTGAGCCACCATGTGGTTGCTGGGAATTGAACTCAGGACCTCTGGAAGAGCAATCTTAACTGAGGAACCATCTTTCCAGCCTCCCCAATTAATTTTTAAATTACATTTTACTTTCTTTCATACTCATTAGTCATCTGGTAGGATATAATTTCCAATTTTATCTGTCTGTCTATCTCATTGTGATCAGAGAGGACATTATGAATTCATGGGTTTTGTTTGTTTATTTTTAAATTTGCTGAGACTTCCTTGTTTGCTAACATTTGCTCTGCCCTGAGCAGTAATGTGCACTCCATGAGCGTGAGATAAAGGTGCTCTCTCTCAGCAGGAGCTCACAGCCTGTCAGTGTCTCTTAGACTCTTTTGTTCCCCTGTAGGCTTTGATTCCAGCGTTTCTCTGTAAATTTCCTGTCAAAATGACCGGCCCCTTGGTGGTGGTGGCTGTTGTAGTTCTCAGATACCATTGTACTACAGTCTACCTCTTCTGTATGATCTAATGACATGCGCTCTACAGCCTGGGTGTTCAGCACATGTGCATCTCTTTACACATTGCTTACTCTTTGAATCAATCCCTTCTCCTCCTCCTCCTCTTCTTCTTTTATAGGTTTTGATTCTGTTTGAACTGGTTGCTTTGGGTCCCATTGGCATATTAGGGATATCCTTTTGTATTCAGTTCACATGTATTATTTCCTAATAAATGGTTTTCTATTCTGCAGCATACCACTGAATCTGTTATTTTCACCTATTCAAACGGTTTATATATTTAATGGGAAATAGTTTTGTCTACATTTAAGAATATTTTTGATAAATGAGGACATAGTTCTGACATTTTTGGGTGGCTATATTCTGTGTTCTTTTTTCCTCTGTGTTAATTTTTTGTTTAATGGTTTTCTGTATTGATATACTTTCTTCTTTTTCTTTTGCGTATCTTGCTATATTGTTTAATTTTATATGTTCATGTGTTTCAGTAATGGTAGTCATGATCCATTCACATATTGTGTAGCATCTCTTAAGCCTGCGTATTAGGTAAGGTTCTTTAGAGCAGTGGTTCTCAACCTGTGTTGTGAGTCAGCCACTTAGGGGGTCAAATGGCTTTGTACAGGGGTCACCTGAAACCATTGGGAAACACAGATATTTACGTTATAACTCCTAAAAGTAGCAAAATTACAGTTATGAAGTAGCAACAAAAATAATTTTATGGTTGGAGGACATCACAACATGATGATATTAAAGGGTCAAAATGTTAGGAAGGTTGAGAACCATTGCACTAGAGGCACAGAACATCAGTGACTGTGTGTTCATGTATGTGCTCGCACACGTGTGTCTGTGTGTATGTATGTATGTGTGCGCACGTACATGTGTGTGTGTGTATGTTAAAGGAGAGTTGTATCTTACAGCTGATAGGGAAAGGTAGTTAGACAATGGCTATCTACATTCCAGAGAGCCTGAGAACCAGTACTTCTCAGTCCACAAGGCCAGATACCTCTGTCGTCTCAGTCTAGTGTTTAAGGCCTGGAAGAATCCTGGAGAGTCGCTGATCTTCAGTCCATTTTGGAAATTGAAGAAGGTAGAGTCCTCTATCAGGAAAGAATGTCACTGGCAGCAGAGATGAGCACACTCACCAGCAAGGAGAGCAGGCAGGCAAGCAAACAGCACCGCCTTCCCCTCGGGCCTCCTGTATCTGCTGACAGAAGGTGCTGCTCCCTGAGGAGGGTCTTCTCAGCTAATTCTTCCTGGGAGTACCCACTTAGATCCCTTCAGAGGCTTGTTCCTTATTGATTCCAGACCCCATTAAGTTGGCAAGATTAATCACCACAGGCTGATCTAATGCTGATGAATTCCCTCAGTTTTTGTTTTAGAAAGTTTCTCAGTTTTTGAAAGTTAACCTCTAGATACAGTGTTCTCGGTTGGCAGTGGCTTTGTTTTTGTTTGTTTGTTTGTTTTAACCAGCCTCTTGTGCCCTCACCTGTTGAATTCCTTTTGCACTCTGGGGTTCCTTTAAAGTATGTTTTGCTTTTGACAGTCTTATTATATATCAGAGCCTTTTTTTTTTTTTTTTTTTTTTTTTTTGTCAAATCTAGATGTTCATTTATTTGGGATCTAGAAATTCATATATTTCTCTTGAATTTGGATTTTATTTGTCATTTATTTCACTGAATAATTTATTTATTTGGATCTTAAAAAGTTTGGTGTGTGTATGCGTGTAGTGTATTTGCTTGTGTGCATGACTGTTTGCAAGTTCATACACATGTACATGAACATTTGGAGGCCAGAGGATAGGATAATATTAGAGGTATCTGTCCCCCTCCCCTACCTTTGTCTCTCTCAATCCCCTTGTATCTTAATTCCAAAAGCAACTTGAGGAAAAAATTTGGTTTACAGGTCACAGTTCATCACCAGGAGACGCTAAGGCAGGCACTGAAGCAGGGGCCACAGAGGGGTGCTGCTTACTGGCTTGCTCACTCATGGCTTGTTCAGCCTGCTTTCTTATACAGCACCACCTGCCCACAGTGGGGCGGGCCCTCTCACATCAATAGCTAACCAAGTAAATTCCCCTCAAGCCCGCCTACAGGTCAGTTTCAATTGAGGTTCCCATTCCCAGATAACTAGCTTTTGTCAAGTTGACAAAAACAAAAACTCCAAGTGGCACTTTGAGACAGGGTCTCTCACTGAACTTGAAATTTCCTGTTTAGACTGGATGGCTGGTTGGCAAACTCCTGGGATCCCCTTGTCTCTGCCTCCCATCCTTTTTGTTTGTTCTTGTTGTTTTGTTTTTTTTTTTTTTTTTTTTTTTGAAATAGGGTTTTCCCATGCCATTCCAGTTCACTTGGAATTTGCAATGTAGTCCAGGCTAGTCTCTGACTCCTGAGTTTCTTGTTTGAGCCACCTGAATGCTGAGAACTACAGGTGGAGTCTACCATGCCTGACTGAATGTTTTGTTCTGGTTTGGTTTTTATGTCTAGTCTGTATTGTTTTTGGAACATCAGTCACACAAATGGTTAAATAAAAAGTTTAAAGGTTTTCTTCATTAAAAGATGGTTGGAGGGGCTAGAGAGATGCTTAGCAGTTAAGAGCACTGGCTACTCTCCCAGAGGACCTGGGTTTGAGTACACATGTGGCAATTCAACCATCTGCAACTCCCGTCCTAGGGGCTCCACACATCTCTCCTTTAATTCACTGGCACTGCATGCATGTGGTTCATAGACATAGATGCTGGAAAACATTCATACGGAATTCATACAGAATAAAATAAAAAGAAATAAAATTATTCCATTTTAAAATCTGACACGTCTTTAATCCTAGCACTTAGGAGGCAAAGGGAAGTGGATCGAGGAGTTTCAGGCCAGTCAGATCTGCATAGTGAGCTCCAGTACAGCCAGAGCTACACTGCATAGTGAGACCCTATGTCAAAAAACTCAAAAACCACCACCAAGAGAACCCCAAACCAAAACCAAACAATACAAAATCTTACATTATTCTAAACATTATTCTTCTGCAGATGAGTTCTGCTGTTGTGGATACCCATCTTTTTGTTTTCCTTAAGTTTTTGTTGAGTCTCACCTTCAAAATTCAGATTGCTTGAACATTTTTAAAAAAATGTATAGTGTATTTGTGTGTGTGACTGTGTGTGTGTGTGTAAGTATGTATGTATTTGTGTGTGTACAGTTACATGCCATGACATACACCTAGGGGTCAAGTGTCAGAGGGCTAGGAGACAGAACTCAGGTGGCGAGGCTCTGTATCTGGTGCACTGACTTGCTGAGCCATCTTGAAAGCTGAATCACTTTGGTTTGCAGTCTCCTCTGTCTCCTACATATCTAAGTCAGTCTGTCTTTCCTGCCTGCCTTCTTTCTTTCTCTCTTTGTTTCTTTCTTTCTTTTTTTTTTTTTTTTGGTTTTTCGAGACAGGGTTTCTCTGTGTAGCCCTGGCTGTCCTGGAACTCACTCTATAGACCAGGTTGGCCTCGAACTCAGAAATCCGCCTGCCTCTGCCTCCCAAGTGCTGGGATTAAAGGTGTGTGCCACCACCGCCCGGCTGTTTCTTTCTTTCTTTTCTTCTGTCTTTTTATTGAATTGTATTATGTCTCTTAGTTTTCTTAAAATCATTCCTAGATTTCTAATTCATGTTTGCTTGTTTGTTTATAGTGCTGGGGATTAATTTAGGGCTTCATGTAGATTAGGTAAGTGTCTGTCACTGAGCTGTATTCCCGACACCCTTTTTATTTTGAGGTAGGGCCTTACTAAGTTGCTCAGACAGACTTTGCACTGGTCTTCCTTCTGCCTTAGCATCTGAAGTGGCTGAGAGCACAGGCCTGCAATAGTCCCTGCTTTGCTTTCTTCTCAAGCCATTTCACTTTCCTTACTAAAGGCACAGTTCCAGAGCACGAGGAATAGAAACGTTTCACAGAAGGTTCAGATGTGTCTAGCAGTCACTCGTTTGCCAAAGGTGTGATCTTTCTTCAGTGAACTTGACTTAGCATTTGGTAGTCTTACATTACTTCCCGTCAACAGGCCACTGCATTAACAAACCTGACGTGATCTTTAAGTTGGAGCAAGGAACTGGGCCATGGAGAGTAGAAGACGTCCCAAAGCAGAGCCGGCCAGGTCAGTGAATGCACCCTGGACAAACGGACGAGGATGAGCAGACTCTCACAGACACCTGCCATGCTGAGCTGTTCTTACTGAGCCGATGCTCCTAGTCTTGGGTACAGCTGGTGTGATGCCTCACATAATTCCTGTGTGCGCTCTCCAAGAACACTCACGTGACCTTTTACTCTCTTTTTTATTTTGCTACATAGATTTTTTTTTTTAGACTATATGGAGCATCATAGACACTTTGGTTAGTTGGTTAGCTACTGCCTCTACATTCTCAGTTGTCTGTGCTTTCTACTGGAAGCATTTTTGGCTGGGTTAGTTCTTTTATTATGCGGTATTCAGTTATCTCCTAATCATTGCACTTCTAAAATTAGACATGCAAATAATTATAAATATATCTGCACATAAAGAGCTTACATTTTGTTGAAAAAAATTAAAAACACATAATATTTAGTTGTAAGATAAGAGTCACAAAGGATGCTTTATCATAAAACAAGAAATAGAAGTATATACTGTTTTATTCCAGGAAAAGTCTAAAGGGAAAGGAATTTTAAGGAAACTATTATTCATTTAGCTTAATCTTGACACTTCTTTTTTTCCAATATTTGGTATATCTAATACATAGATGGGCAAAAAATATAGATTTGTGTTTTAGTCCTTATGTATATGGAAACTGGTAGCTTAATATAGATACTTATATCATAGTTTTTCAGGCATTAACTAAGGGGTTGGTGAGGAAATCGGAAAATGAGGCCCAGCATCTCCTGTCCCACAGGTAGAATGTGTGCAAGTGAGGAGTCCTCAGAGTGGAAAGGGGGAAGCAAAGCTTGACAGGAAAAGTGGGGTCTGCTGAGATGGAGTGTAAGTGAAGCAAGGCTTTTGTGTTGAAAGGCTGCGGTTTCTGTGTCGATGTGGAAGTTGTTGTTAGCAGTCTCTGAAAGTAATTTGAAACAATAGACTTACACAAAAGACCTCACTTATAATGTAGAAGACAGCTTAATACAAAATGGAAGCTTCCAGAAGCAGAGAGTTACAAAGTAGGGCTGCAAGGGCCTTCATCTAAGTGAAGAATGACAGCACTGTGAATTCAGAAACATCCAGAAAACATTCAAACAATGGTGGGCATCACTTAGTTTCCTGAATGAAATCCACTGTGTGCAGGGGGCAGACTGGACTTCCTGACCCCATTAAGGTTCTTGGAAGTACAAAACAGATTTTGATTAGGAATTGGGAGGGTTGGACTTAGCTGTTTTCATACAGGAATAAGGTCATTTGTGTCTGCAAACCACCCCCCTAAATTTCTAACTGTGGTTCCTTGTGAAACAGTGAAAAACTAAGCACACAGATAGCAGCCCTTTCCTAAGTCTACACTTAGGTGAAACACAAACCGTGCAAACCTCCATCCTCAGAGAGCTAGCTGACGAGCACCTTACCATTACAGATCAGAAAGAAGGAAGTGGGATGCACTGTAAGAAAGAGCCAGGGGGAAGGGGTCGGGGAATGGCAGATAGAAAGAACATGCTGAAATATACAGCCAGGCAGTTGGTGAATATTGAACATCTTGCATTTCAAATGAATTCAACACCTTAAATCAATGAAGTGATGTGATTTTACATTGTAAACGCTACGTCACAGATCCACTGGGGACACGTCTGTATCATACATCAATATTATTTTCAAATCATAATGGAATGACAATGAGAAGGCGGTTCTTCATCTTTATGATGTAACATGAGCTTGACAACTTGTTTTCTTTTAGATGTCCAGAAAGTAACGGACATGAACGAAACCAGCCAGGACAATGAAGAGAGACAGTTGTGGCACCTTGTAATTACCAACAGCAACACATCAACGGAGAAGAAAGTTAAATTAGGAAAAATACTTAATGTGAGCTCAAACCGTGTTTCAAATCTGATGGTAAAGAATGGAAACTCCTCAGGAATGAGGCCAGCAGTACTTACTGTGTGGCAGAGCATAGCTCCCCCTAGGGAGCCTGATGACATGCAGGCTGGATTGGAACTTGATGGCTCTCTGGTTGGCAAGCGCCCCCCACACCAGAGCATCATGGGCTGTATAACAGACCTCTAGGTACTCGGCAGCATTTTCAGTGTAGTAGTCAAGAAGCGACCTGCAACACAAAGGCGTTATGGATGAATAAGAGGTTTCACATTGCACATAGGTCCAGTGAGTTTGACAAGTCTGAGAAAGCACCTGATGAGGTAGCTCTTAATGCCCAAGAAATGAGTTGTGTACGGGAAGAAACTTTTGAATGTAGTATTTGTAAGAAAACATTCTGTACAGAGTTTAAGCTCACTAAACATAAGAAAATACACAAAGGACAGAAATACTACACGTGTAGGGATTGTGAGAAAACCTTCATTAAGAAATCATACCACAGAGACCAGAGGATTCATGCAGGGGAAGTCAGGTCCCATAGATGTAAACAATGTGAGAAATGCTTTCATCAGAAAACCCAGCAAAATGTGCACCAGAGAGTCCCCAGAGGAGCCAACTGTATGAAATTTATCAGTCTGAAAAAAGTTTTAGCGAGAAGCCAATCTCAGACACTATCAGAGGACCCATGCAGGTTATAAACCCTACGGATGTAACGTGTGTGGGAAGTCATTTTACCGGAAGTCACACCTCAGCAGGCACCAAAGAACTCACACAGGTGAGAAACCCTATGGCTGTAAAGAGTGTAAAAAAACTTTCTACCATAAGTCCTCCCTCACGATCCACCAGAGAACTCACACAGGTGAGAAGCCCTATGAGTGTAAAAAATGCAGGAAAACTTTCTACTGTAAGTCAGACCTGAATGTCCATCATAGAACTCACACAGGCGAGAAGCCCTATGAGTGTGACCAATGTAGGAAAACATTCTACTCTAAGTCACACCTCATTATACATCAGAAAATTCACACAGGCGACAAGCCATACGAATGTGAAGAGTGTCAGAAAACCTTCAATCGTAAGTCAAACCTTACCGTGCATCAGAAAACACACACAGGTGAGAAACCTTATGAATGCAATGTATGTGGGAAAACTTTTCACCGTCGATCACACCTCAACATGCACCAGGGAACTCATACTGGCGAGAAACCCTACAAATGTAAAGAGTGTGGGAAAGCATTCTACCAGAAGTCGAGCCTCAGCAGACATCAGAGAAACCACACAGGGAGCAGACCGTATGCATGTGAAGACTGTAGGAAAACCTTCCTCCATAAGTCCTCCCTCACTGTCCATCAGAGGAGCCACACAGGCTACAAACCATACTCGTGTGAGGAATGCAGGAAAACATTTTACAGTAAGTCGCATCTCACCGTTCATCAGAGGACCCACACAGGCGAGAAGCCCTACGAATGTAAGCTGTGCAAGAAGGCGTTCCACCAGAAGTCATATCTTAACAGGCATCAGGTAACTCACGAAAGTGAGAAACGATTTCAATGTCAAGAATGTAGAAAAATGTTTTATCATAAGTCGTCCCTCACTGTGCATCAGAGAATCCACCTGAGGGAGCACCTGTGAGTCTATTGTGGGAGCTCTGTTAGCAGAAACCATCAGCAGGCTTCAGGCAGGGCACACGTAGGGCGTTTCCTATAAATGTGACAGTGTGGACAAATGTTTTTGCAAGAAGGGACACCTTTGTGGGCATTAAGTTTATACAGAAAATTATGTGTGGCACAAGTTGGCTGTCTTCCCTGGAACACAGTCTCCATATTGTGGTCTGTATGACCATGTAACAGCCATATACATGCATACATACATACATACATACATACATACTTACATAGATACACACACACACACACACACACACACACCGATGACCACTACTTTGAGTCAGGCCCACAGAAATACTTTTAAGTTTTTTCTTCCTCCCTAAGTTCTCATGAGCTCTGACCCTGAGATGAACGTGACCTATAAGATAGCCTTGACATCTATTGTCAGAAGGTCCCTGATTTAAGAGAAATAGAACTGACTGGAGATAGCTCATTTTTATCCCCAAATAGTCTTTAGTTTGAGGAATACTTTCTCAAGCCATTGTGCATGGTGCTTTTGTAGAATGCACTAATTCACTTGATACAATTGGGAGAATTTACATGCTTTATATTTCAGAATTTGTAGATAAGGGAAACTTGTGCAAATTGAGAATACTTTATCAGAGACGTTTCATTCAACAATTTGAATAAATCAAATATGAGTAAGTTAACACATGAAACTCTGAACAAAACTTCTGTGTCAGAAGTTTGTAATGAAGGCAAATTATCAGTCTTTGTAATTTTAATATTAACTTTCAAATGGAGGTACAATGTGCCAATAAATATGTGAGTGATATTATTGTCTGTCAGAGCACGTTGTGTCTGGGAACATTTGTGGTTATTGTAACTGGAGGTTGGAGTTGCTACTGGCATGCAGTAATAGTGGCCAGCTGTGTTGTTTAAACAGCTTGTACTGCACAGGACATTCCCTTATGCACTTACATATTTGGGTGTTTTATATTATTGAAAAATTCCTTTGGTGGGACCTAGATTAATTACAAGAAATGTGTTTGCTCTATATATGTCTTCCTTTGTTAAATGGACTGAGGTACAAGTGTAGACCAGTGGTAAAATGTACGCGTAACATTCATGAGACTCTGGTTTCAGCCTCACTACCAACATGCATAAACTAAACCCTAATAATCTCCACATCAAATACCGTTCGTTTTCCTTTTTTCTCAAATATCACACTTTCCCACGTTGTGCCGGTGTAAATATGTGTGGACATTGCTATTTAACGATCCCATAGGTAAGCAAGACTTTTTCTAGCGTGCAAAGCTAATATAAAGCCTGCCAGTTGATCTAATGGAAATATTATCCATGTAGAAATGAACACATGAAATCCCTGAATTGCTCACAGCTGACAAAGAGCCACAAACAACAGTTCTCACATCAGCTCAGTGCTCTTGGTGAGCAACCGTTCATTGTCCCTTTGTGCCGCCCCGTTCCTACACTCCATCCTCCATATGAAACCATTGAACAGAAGTGGACTGCTTTAATTTACCTAGTTCTCTCTGAACACTGCTGTGTCACCAATAGCACAAGTCTTTTGTCACTACACATTTTGCTCTAGCCCTAAAGATGTTTTTACCCTACACTGCCTTGAATAAAACACTTTTTGTATAACATACAACACCATTTTCTCTTATAAATCTTTAAGTCTTGTATTGAGACTCGTGTTTTACAATCAGCATGTTTCAGATGCTGATGGAAAGCTGTCCCAATTAGCTTCTCTGGTACTGTGGTAAAACATTTACCAAAAGCAACTTGAAGAGGAGAGGTTTTATTTGGCTTACACTTCCATGTCACAGTCTGTGACTGAGGTAGTCAGGGCAGGAATTGAAGCAGAGACCATAAAGGAATGCTGATCACTGGCTTTCTTTCCATGGCCTGCTCAGCCTGCTAAGGCATGGTGGAGACTGTTGTTATGGAGGATGGCTGCCCACCGGATAGCTCTGTGTGTGTGTGTGTGTGTGTGTGTGTGTGGTGGCCTGCATATATGCTTGCAGGTCAGAAGAGGGCACTAGATCTCATTATAGATGGTTGTGAGACACCATGTGGTTGCTGGGAATTGAACTCAGGACCTCTGGAAGAGCAGCCAGTGCTCTTAAACTCAGCCATCTCTCCAGTCCCCTGTTTTTTGTTTTGTTTTTTTTTTTGTTTTTTTTTTTTCGTTTCTTTTTGTCTACGGTTTCTCTGTGTAGTCCTGGCTGCCCTGGCAATCACTCTGTAAACCAGGCTGGCTTTGAACTCAGAGATCCACCTGTCTCTGCTTCCCAAGTGCTGGAATTAAAGTTCCATGCTACCACTGCCTGGCTACCAGGAGCCTTCTTAGAGACTGAACACTTCATAATTAAATAAAATCTTGCTCTGCTAACATTAATATCAACAAGATGAGGTCAGTTGATGTGGAGATAATGTCTTCATTAGCACTACCAGGTCATATGTGACTAGTTGTTGCATCTATAGGGTTGACATTCTCTGTCCACTTGGAATAGTTATCAAGTTACAAATTCCAGGAAGGAAGTGAATGCAACATTGTCCCAGTTCAGTTACTCTGTTCCTGTCATTTCCTCATTCAAAACTCGCTTTCTCCGGCAGCTAGCATCTTATGTGCATTGACTCTGGTCCTCTAACTCCATTTTGAAATGACCAAAAAGCTGAACATGATTTCCTATGCACTGACTGTGAACATCCCACGCCTAAAACCAGCTTGTTAGAAGGATGCCCTTGCCCTACTCTAAAGAGGAGGAGACCTCACCTAGGTTGGGCCCAAGCCCTGCAGCACATAGTAAGGAAACTCAGTCACACTCCTAACATATCTTGGCAATACATAGTGAGCTTTTCTTACACACAACTTTGCTCTCATAACTGAAGTTTGAAAACCCTTGGTCCATAACACAGTCCAACAGGACCCAAGTGGCCTCTACCCTTCCAAAAACTAAGTAAAATGTAGTTTCTGTATTTCTGGCATGAATAGCATTGCCTTTTATTTCCTTAACACTGAAACTTTAAAAGCTTCTAGACAGTTTATACACAGACATTTAGAGATCTAAGGTAGGCAACACATATCCAACTTAGGAGTTACCTATATTTTTTTTCCTTTTCATGAAGAAACAGTGCTCAGATTGTCCTCTTCCCCACCCCTAACTTTTAATTTCTCACCAATCTCAAAGTTATAAAATCCTTCCTCTGACAACAGAAATTATTTTTTAGCATAACACAAAAACGTCAACCTCTTCTGGCTTCCTCTAAATCATTTGACATCTTTAATATTTACTGAAATAAATCTGGAAGATGTTTGGAACTGAACTAAATTCAGAACTAATCCAGAAGGTCCTGCTGAGTTGTATCAATCTCCTTGGTACCCACTTGTCTGTCATCGGTCTGGAATCTACGCAAGTCTTCCCACTGCAGATCTGAGCATGCTCAAGTGTTTCTGATGAGAAGCTATTGTATGATGACTGCTTCTACCCCAAGTCACAGAGATGCCCGGTGAGCCATGCCTGAGCAAACCCCAACCCTGCTGAAGCTAACAGGGAAGAACTGAGCAAAGCATGCCAGAGTCTAGACTACTGAACTGGTTTGAAAATCAGACATAAGCTCACATAGTCATGGGCACAAACCAATACAATCCTTCATACTTTTGAGATTAATCTATTTGCTAGAATGGTGACCAGTTCAGAAAAAACAAAATAAGCAGGCAATCCTTAAGGTAGATTTGAGATCGGGTTTCAGACCTAGAGACCTTGGTAACCAGGCCAGAGCAGAGGCCTACCAATCCAGATGTAGCAAACCAGCTCTCCTCACAGTCTTTTCCCAACACAAGCAGACAAGATAAGTCAGCGAGGCTCTTCTTGGGGATGTACAAACATCTACTAAACCCAGATAGGACACCATGACAGACTGAAAAAAATTACATTGCATTATAGCCCAACTTACGGAACCAGTAAGTGTATTGAGCTTGCTTACAGATTTCACGGTTGTGTTTCACTTCCATTTTACTCTCTGCTTTGTGCTTGTGGCTGAGATGTTGTGATCTCTCTGCTTTCATGTCAACCCAAAATGATGGGCTCATATCCCTTTGGAATTGTAAGCCAAAATAAACTCTACTAAGAGTCCCTTCTGGTCATGGTGTCTTCACAGTAACAGAAAGGTAACTAATATCTAAGTTGGTACTAGGAGGTGGATGTTGCTGCAAAGAACCTGAGCATGTTATGTTGCTTTTTGGAAGAATGTGGGAGACCTTGAAACTTTGGACTAGAAAAGTTGTTGGGTGCTGTAGGCAGAGCTTAATGGGCCACTCAAGTAGAAGCTTGGAAGACAGTAGTGCTGAGGACAATAAAGATGTGGAGGCTCAAGAAATTTCAGAAGGGGACAATATTGGAAATTTGGCTAGAGGCCATTCATGTGATAGTTTAGCAAAGATTATGGTGCCTTCTTAGAAAGTCCTATGCACTTGCTTGAGGGTAAATTAAGAAGTATGGCCTAATTTCTTAGGGGGAGGAAATTTCAAGACAACATCATGTTGAAATTGCGGCATGGCTGTTACAGATGTTTATGCCATTCTTCAATGCAAAGAAGCAAGTGTGACAGAAAGAAATACAAAGTGTATAGCATACCATTTGGAGATAAAAAGACGCTAAGAAGCCTAATGTTATAGCTAAGGCTTGTGCTAGCAGACTGGCTGTTGTTAAGATATCGACACCCTTAAGGAGATCTGATCTGTACTAGAACCAAGGGATGGATTCCTCCAGGGCTAGACTCCACCCAGATAAGCTTCCTAAGGTATGCTCTTAGAAAGCAACTGGATATGTAGCTGATGCTAATGTGGTTTAAGGGGGTTGGAGTCCATGCTGAGCTGACAGTAGAATTTGGCAATATCATCCACATGGTGTGTTGGCTTTGGAGAGTAACAGGGTTAAGGATTCTTCTACTGTGGTTTCAGGGAGCTGCTGAGGTAGACAGCATGTGGCAGGGTAGTCCTTGAGTGAAGGTCCTGAGAGGGAAAGAGGCCCTGAGAGACTATGTGTGAAGCTATGGAAATGAATCCTGGGTTTTAGTGAAGATCCCAAGATGTAGGAGATGCCAGAGCCATGGGGTTATCTAGCCAGGAGAGTGATATACAGAGAGTGGAACCAGCCCAAGAGACCTTTCACAGTCACCCTGACAGTGGGTTGGGCTTTTCACCAGATCGGAGCCTGACAGAATCGTTTCTTTGGTCTGTTGTTAGTGCCATATCTGGGCTAAGTATATACCTGTTCATGCCTCCTCAGGAACAGGACAACCATGTCCTCCAGGCAGTTCAGCTGCATTCTTAAACTTTGGTTGTGACAAACATGAATGTCCCCAGATGTGGAACAATCCATCATATGTCACATTCAACTTTTTTTTTTTTTTTTTTTTAAAGTTGAGGTCTCATTATGTAGCCCTGCTGGCCTGGAACTCTCTCTGAGGACTCAAACTCAGATATCTGACTGCCTCTGCCTCCTGGGTGCTGGAATTAAAGACACATGCCACGACAACCAGTTCAAACATAATCTCAGTACTCTTGACACTTCTTAGAAAGTGACAATGTCATTTTAATGAATAATTCCGACACAAGGATTTCAGTGTTTTTATGGATATACATATATTCCACACATGAAAAGTTTTACTATCTTCTTAATGTAATGCTGGTGCCAGGTAAGGCATTTAGAATTTATTGGAATTTCATGGTTCTTTTTATCCACAAAATGGCTTGAAAATACACAGGTGACAAGAAGGGTCCTCTCCTGAGTGAACTTTCTAACATGAAAGGTTCTCTGTCTTAAGTGCTTTTAAAACGGATTACAATGATTTTGCATTATGTTGCACAAAGCTCATGTAGAATGTTATATAACTCATACAAACAAGAGGGTTATAAACACATACAAAGCCTCCACTCTCTCCAATAGGACATGCCCTTAGAACAGTGTCATCTGCTATACCCTCTTATCAAAAATAAACTCACCTGCCTTCCAGGCCATGAGGACACATTCAGGGATAATGTATTGCAAGCATTTGGGGTTGATTGAGGCCGGAAAGGATTGACTCATTACAAACATTAAAACTCCGATAAACCTCAGGACATGTTCTCTCCTTAATACTACACATACAGGCTGCCAGGCCCCGGGTAAAGGAAGAAAAGCAAATCTTAGTACACGGGATCTGTGTATACAGGACCTCTCACAATGACAGTTTTCCAAATCTATAACCATTCTAGATATGCTTTCTCATGTCAACAGCACTCCCTCTCTTGTGAATTCTCCGATGTGGAGGTCAACTTCCTATAAAATGGTTGTCCATATACATTCTCACATCCAGATACATTCTTCCAGCCCGTGAGCTCTCCAGAGTGTTTCCATTGGGTAAAAGTCTTGTGTGTGTGTATATATATGTATGACACTCTGTCGTTTCTCAGGAGTAGGGGTTTTTAGATGTACACACAGCTCTTTATGTTATACTTATGTGTGCAGTTACCTATATGAGTTCTTGCACATAACCCAAAAATATGACTTTCTACATTCTTTAAATTCACAGGGTTTTTGGTTCAGTTTTTATATTCACAGGGTTTTGTGTTTTGTGTGCTTCTCCAGTGGGGGCAGATGTCTTTGTCTCACAGAACCAAGTTTCCGCACACACATTGAATTGCTATGGCTTATCCCATGTGCCTTCTTTGGTATGCAGTAAAGGATGCCTTACTGCTGAAGGGTTCCTCACCTAAGGACTGCTGAGATCTGACATCCAGGAAAAAGTTTCTCCACATACACTGCACTGTGCACTACTCAGCGGTGTGCGATGTGCAGTGGTTATCTGCTGTTGGGACTTCCTCTCCTATCTGCAGAGCTTTTCTACTTGAGGATCCTGCTACAAGATTTGTTGGCAATGTCTCCTAGTCCTCACACTCACAAGGCCTCTCAGTGGTGAGACCTCTCTGACGTGTACCTAGGTTTGGCATGTGGCAGGTGACTGTTCTGTAGACTACACTGACAAGAACCTGTGACACACATGGAGAGAAGACAAATGTCTGACATGCTTTGCTACATTCTTTACATTCACAGAACTTCTCACCTGTGGGAACCCAAAAGATTCTCAGGGATGGGACTTCTGACTAAAGGGCTCTCCACACAGCTACACTCAGGGTTTCTATCAGTACGGATTCTCCCTACTGAAGACTGACTGACTGTCCCAGGACTTCCAGTCAGAGGGTCTCTCACCTGCAGGGTCTCTCCAATAGCTAAAGTCTGACATTTGGCAGAAGTCTTCTGAACATATCCCACACTGGTAGGTTTCTCAGGTTTTGAGTTCACTAATTAATGATGAGATCTGACTTACAACTCAAGAGTCTCTGCAAGCTTTACCTGCACAGGGATCATCACTTCTCACCTCTCTGTGGTACATGGGGAGAGGATAAATGGCTTACCCTTTTTCTACATTCTCTGTGTTCACACGGACCTGTGTCCATGCTAGGATGTCTGTGGAGGTTTGTGTTCTCACAGAAGGCTCTCCCAGATTTCATGAGTGAGGCTTCTCACCCAAGTGAGTTTTTTGATGTATAGTGAGATACGACTTGACACTAAATGATTTGCTACATTCTTTGCATTCAAAGGGTTTCTCACCCGTGTGAATTTTCTCATGTGTGGAGAGATTTGACTTCTGGTTAAAACGTTTCCCACAGACACTGCACTCGTATGGTTTCTCACCTGTGTGAATTCTCTGATGGACGATGAGCCCTGACTTTATACTGAAAGTTTTCCTGCACTCTTTACATTCGTAGGGCTTCTCGCCTGTGTGGACTCTCTGGTGGATAGTCAGGTCACACCTCCTTTTGAAGGCATTTCCACATACGTTACACTCATAGGGTTTTTCCCCTGTGTGGGTTTTCTGATGTACACTGAGATTTGACTTTACACTGAATAACTTCTTACAATCTTTACACTCATAGGGCTTCTCCCCAGTGTGAGTTCTGTGGTGTAAATAGAGATTTTGTGTGTGTTTAAAGGCTTTCCCACAGACTTTACACTGATAGGTTCTCCCACATCTGTGACGTCTACGAGGCTGGCCATTGATTTTTACAGATGTATTGGATTCATGAGGCTTTTTACCTGTGTGTGGTCTCTGCTGCACACTGAAAGTTGAGTCTGGGCAAAATGTTTTCACACAATTACTCTCTTTACTTGAGAAGACACTCTGACTAGCCCTCCGTTTCGGCATCTGATGCACACATTTCTCATCGTTGTCGTCACACCCACGGGGTTTTCCCCATGCATGCAGAGTGTGCTGAATGCTTGCTTTTTTTGTACAGGATGCTGGCTCACTGTCGGTACACTTACCACATTGGTTTTTTAGGCGTGGTTTTAAATGCTGAGTGTGCTTACACTTGTTAGAGAATGACTTCTTACACATGTTACAATCTAAAGTTTCTTCCCTTATGTGAGTCCCCTCTTGGGCACTAAGAGTCAATTGATCAAAGGCGTTCCTTGAGCTGTCTCCCAAAGGAAACACTGCATGTGTCCACACAGTGTTCATATCGAAGGCTTCATCATGTTGAGCACACTGGACATGCTGTTGCCCACTTTCAACACTGACATCCAGACTAGGAGGCGCAGGAGGTGTGCATGGAATCTTAGTTGAATTAAGATGATCAAGTTCCTCTGAAGCCTGCAACTCAATGGGCCCACCAGGGAGATACACATTTTCCCATGTATCAAGCACCTCAGATCTCATTCTAGAAGAGCTTCTATTCTTAATAGCCAGGTGCAAAACATGGTTTGAATTCATATTAAATATTTTCCCACATCTGCCCCTCTCCTCAGCTGACGAGCTGCCAGTGGTTACCAAGTGGCTCAAATGTCTCTTTTGATTGTCCCATCTGGTCTCCTTCAGGCTCTTCACAGGTTGCAGAGCTGAAAGGAAATAACAACGATCCCACATGAACAATACAGAAGCCATTCTGACAGAATCCTAATACAAAAGTAAAGCAGTACCTCGCTAATGATGTAATATTACAAAACAGGGGCTGGAGAGATGGCTCACAGGTTGAGAGCACTTGCTGCTCTTGCAGAGCTTCTGCTGGGCTAAAACTTTTTAGCAAATGCTTCACAAATCTGCTGACTTAAAGAGTGAGTTCTACAATGAAAAAGGTTGAAGGTCAACTAGATATTACAATTTCCTCATCAAACAGCCTTCAACAGGGCCCTGTTCATTTGGCCTCCATGCCTGAGATCTCCTGGACGTGTCACCAAACCTTGGTCTACCCTACTTAGAGTCTTTACCTTGAATTTCTGGTGTCTTGGTATGACGGTTTGATTTTGGACATCTCTTTTCATGTTAGAATTCCGCAGTTGAATGCGTAAAACCTATCTTTTCAATACTGGCCTAGAACTACTGTTACTTTGGAACTGCTAATAAAATCTTAACCACTCTGAAGTCTAGAACGCCTATCAACCTATGAATTATGTACCAAATTTGTAAGTCTTAAATTAGTCTGAAATTAATTTTAAAACAATCTCCTCAAAACTCTTTGGCCTTAGAAACACTCTATATTTTTTTTCATTCATTTATCCAGCTAAGGAAACCTATTTTTGTGGTTATTACTTTCTATAAATAAGGCAAATTTGATGGATCACCAGTATTGGTCCCGCATAGCAGACCAGTCTATGAGGACTCAAATAAAAGTGATGAGTACATTAATAACCCCATGAACAAATGCTTGAAGTGAAGGATTATGTATAAACAGAGGGGAAAAGGACAATGAGATTTAGAATAACTACTTAATGAAATGCTTGAGAAGAGTGAGTAGAATTTGCTGAGCCTATGGAAATACACAGCAAAAACAGGAAAGGTGGGTCCATTTGCCAGTGAGAGCTTCCCTTGGACATGATGCATCAAGCATCTGATTAAGACGTTAGTCTCAAGATTGGAGATGGCATAACTGAATAAAAAGAACTTCACACATCCACCATCTGATGAGCACTCACTAGCCTGGGCTACTCACTATGGGCTGGAGCCTAGGGTATATTCACTGACCTTGGAGGCTCTGGTCTGGGGCAGCAGCTTCCTTCCACGGCTCAGCTCCTTGCTCCAACTTGAGGATCAACTCAGGTTTGGTGTCACATTGATCTATTAATAGGAAATATTGTACAAGTTGTACCTCAATTACAAAATACTGGCTTCGGACTCTCAGCAATGATAGGACTGACATGAACACTCTATGAGAACATGGCATTTATAACCAATGCTGAGGACATTAAAATAAAAGAAATACACACAGAATAAAAGCATTATTCTGACTGACCACCTGGATCAAGAAAAAAAAAAAAGCAAGTGAAAAATTTAAAAATCCATTGAATCAACAAAAATCTAAACTTCCTTGGCCAGACACTGCAGGAGCTGGCAAGATCAGCAGATGGGAAGGAGGTGCTCTGAGCTAACCCTCCCCCCAGCTCCCCTCAAAGAACCCCGGAACAGGAAGCAGAGGAAAGTGGGAGCTAAGAAGAAAACAATGGATAAGAATTTATTACAAACAAAATAGCAACAGAGCAGTAACAGTAAAAGTTCTCTTTCTTTCTTTCTTTTTTTTTTTTTTTTTTTTTTTTTATGATAAAAATCTTTTGGTTTCTTGGATCCAGTTCCAGTCTCTGCTACTTTATTCTTGGTATTTCCAGATCACCTTACGCCACTAAAATTAGGTAAGAAGACTGGAGAGAAACCTTTTCTTGGAACAACACCAGGGGACACAGCACAGACGGGAATCTCTTAGCCAGCTCTCCAAGTGAGTGGATCTGGTGGCTTTGTACACAAGTAGGAAGCCACGTAATGAAGTCATGTCCATATCGGTCACAGCACCTGTCAGGGCACAAGGGAAGTGCTCCCCCTCTGTTCCCTAGAACATGACTCAGAGTCACCCAGGATTCATCAAAGCCAATGAGAGCAAAAGTCAGTTAGAAACTTTGCAACTGTTCTGGCTTGTACTGTACCTTCAGGGGAGAGAGCATACAGCTGTAGTGTCCTCAAAGTGCCCTGGGAATGTTTAGAGCAGCTGGTACTGCCCTAAGAGGAGTCAGACCGGCTATCAACTGGGAGTCCTTTTACTCAGGCCAACCAGGGCAGCAAGTAAATCAGACTATCCAATTCACAAAGTCTTTGCTTCTTATAGGAGACACACACACACACACACACACACACCACACACACACACACGATATTCAAAGGAGGTTACCATTAACATAAACAGTCCTTACAAAGACTCCACCTTTGTAACACCTAACATCTGCCCACTGAAACAAGGAAACTTGGATTCCCCACATCTGTGTCAATCCTTCAAAAAGGGACTGTTCAAAGTAACCAACACCAGTGATATTTGGAATGGTTGCAAATTTTAATTAAAAGAATAAAGGGCTAGGTGTAGTGGTGCATGCCTTTAATCCTAGCACTTGGGAGGCAGAGGATTTCAACCCAGAGGATTTCTGAGTTCAAGATCAGACTGTTCCACAGAGCAAGTTCTAGGAAAGCTGGAACTACATAGAGAAACCCTGTCTTGAAAAACAAAACAAAAACTAACCAAACAACAGCAAAAAAAGAACAAAAGAACCATCAAAACCTAACCTCAAAACGTATTTTGAAGAGACAGTTGCCAAAACAGCTTGCACAGGCAGGAAGAAAATGCAGAGGTCATCACAAAATCACAGAGAAACCAACAGCAAATGTGCAGGTTCCCAGCCAGTCAATCCTCACAAAAAGCAAGAAGAACAAATGTTAAGAAGGAAGATCTCAACATCTGTGAAACTGGATAGCTCTGTGATGGAGAGAGATGGTGAGCCTGCCTCTTACCATATATAGAAGGCAAGTAAAAACTCCAGTGTAGACTCTGAAATTATAAAACCAATACTAGGAAACCCAGGGAGAACACAAAACGATATACATGTAGGCAAAGGTCAACTTTTTAAACCCGACACCAAAAGCACAGTTAACAAAAGCAAGCACTGAACCCAGAATTATGGGGGCTGGAGAACTGGCTCAGTGGATAAAAGCACTTATGGAGCTTGCAGAAGAACTGCGGTCAGCTCCAGCACCCATGTAAGGTGGCTCACAACTGCCTGGAGCTCCAGCCTTTGACCTCTGTGGATCCTGCACTCATGTGCACAAACCAATATACATAAACAAAATAAAAAAAAAACTTAAAAATAAAAACAGGATTATATAAAAAATTTAAACTTTAGTTAAGAAAAGGTAACAGTTGAGAACAGTTAAAAGAAAAACACATAGAAAGAGAAAATATTTACAAATTCTATTCTGATGAAGAACTGCCTTCCAGCTTATATAATGCGCTGGCATCAAAGTGAACAAGCTGATGAATTCTGGACAAATGACCACAACTGATATGTCTCCAAAGACACAAGGATGTGAACATCCCTACCCCATCACAAAATTTCAAGTCAAACAACGGGCTCTCTCGGCACCATGACTATAATGATTATCAAACACTTCACATTACAAATGCTGGTGAGGACACAAGAAAAGGAAAGGTCTGTTGCTGGAAATGTAATTAACAGGTACTGAAAAACAGCATGGTGTTTCCTAAAATCCTGAGAAGTGAACTGCACATAACAGGATACAACCCTTGGAACACACACACACACACACACACACACACACACACACACAAACACAATACACACAAGCACACACACACACACACACACACACACGGAATCCTCGGAGTGTTCTGAAGAGAACTCTGCAGTTATTGTAGCATCACACACAGAAGACGTGATACTGAATCTACCTTAGTGTCATCTACCCTCAGAGGAACTGATAAGAAAATGTGCTAAATGCAGAGAGGGTGACCTCATCCAGCTATGGAAAAGGCTCTGAATTTTCTCCCATAGGACCACTGAAGGACACGCATTAAATGAGAGAGATCAAAATAAAAGAAACAAACACTGCAAAGTCACACACACATGGTTGGAAGCTGATGTGAGTGCGAAACATAAAGAAAGTACATCTAGCCACGGGAGCCCAGGAACTATGTGAGGGAAGGAGGGAAGGAGGGAAGGAGGGAAGGAGGGAAGGAGGGAAGAGGAGAGGGAAGGAGGGAAGGAGGGAGAGGGAAGGGAAGGTGGTTGACAGATGCAGGGAAACAGCTGGATGGAAGCATACCTCCCACTGCCCTACAGCACACAAAGCTAACTGCAGTTGACAACAGTTACTTGAAAGTAAGGGAGGGAGGCTTTTGCGGGGCGTGAGAGAGGCTCAGTGGGTAAGGGCACTTGTTTTCTTGCAAAGGACATGGATCTGGTTCCCAGCACACACATGGCAGTTTATAGCTATCCCTGACTCCAGTCCCAGAGGGTGTGACATCATCTTCTGATCTCATTGGGCGCCAGGCGCACACTGAACACATACATACCATCAGGCTAAATAGTCACATACATAAATAAATACATTCAGAGAGGATCAGAGGGAAGGTTTTAAATGTTCTCAACAGACAGATGTGATATATCTAAGTTTATGGACTTATAAAACTATTATCATCATGTATACTACACAAATACTGAAATGACAACTTTGATTATAAATATTGAGTTACTCTACGTCAGTGAAAGCTTAGAGGCAGTGCGCTTGCTTAGTAAGCACAAGGTTCTAGGTTTGGTCACAGGAATAGAGAAAAACACGTAACCAACAACCACTACCCACTGACCAAAGTAACTCCTCTATTTACCAAAAAAGGAACACGCTTCTAACAGCACTACTGGGACTCTCACTCACTCAAGGACAGCAGGCTGCTGTAGGTCTCCAGCATCACGTCCCTGTAGAGCTTCTTCTGAGTGTCATCCAGGTCCTGCCATTCATCCCAGGTGAAGTCCACAGACACATCCTCAAATGACACCAACCCCTGTAATGAGACGACTTTCCTCAACCCAAGGCCTCAGCCTTAGGTCAGAGACAGGAATATGTGAGGCCCTCCTGTCCACAGGCTCCTCTTAGATGAGACTCTTTATTAAGAAAGGAACACCTCCCACCCCCCAAAAAACCAAGACAAACTACAAGATGCTTTGCACACTCCCTAGCCAGGTGATGAGTGACTCAGGTAGCAAATATATGCACATTATTATTATTCCTTTGGTTTTCTACTTAAACATATGCCTCAACTCCAAAACTGTCATTCATAATATACTCCCAAATTCATTTTCATAGGTAGCCTTATATATGCATCCTTCTTAAAATCAGAAGAATTGCTAGTATCTGAAAAGAAATCCGCATACCGGTGTCCTATAATGAAGGGTACACCTTTAATCCACGAAGGCAGAGGTGGGGATCTCTGAGTCTGAGGCAAGCCTGGTCTGGTCTACTTAGGGAGTAAACTGAAACTAGGGAGAATGACAATCACTATGGTTGGCAGGGGTTACAATGATCTTAGACATGCTTAGCTAAGAGTTCTGTCATCAAATATATAGATGCCTAACAGGCAATTGGAAAAAAAGAGCCTACAACAAGCTGTTACAAAGAACATAAAGAATTAGAAATTTAAAGTCAGAGGCAGCTGACTTTATCAAACTGAGTTTAGATGGCTTTAAAGCAACTTAGGACACTAAACAAAGAATGGAAAATATACTTGTATTCAGTGTCTGAGGAAAAGATGCAGACGTTGAGAACTGTACAAGACTTTAAAATTTATTCTGGGAAAACAAGAAAGTTCAGTATTATATAATTTATTAGTATACCTCAAGGTGTATTCAGATATAGCAGCTCTTCTATGTGATCTTAGCAATTGGAAAGTGAAGGCAAGATGATTTCAAGTTCAAGTCCATCCCAGGACACATAAGAGACTTTGTTTCAAAACAGGAAGATGAATAACATACACAACACACACACACACACACACACACACACAATTAGAGACTTTGTTTCAAAACAGGAAGATGAACACACATACACACACAGAAAACTTACATATAGATGTGTGTACAAACATATTTCAGAATAAACATATATCTATGGAAAAACTACACAGCCAATCCATGAGCATAGGAATTCTCTCAATCTTACATTTTCTTACTCAATTTCTTTAATATCGAGACTCTTCACGATAGAGGTCTTTAGCCTCATAGTTCAGTTATTACATTATTAGGCTTATTGAATTTATATTATAAACGTGACTGATTTCTTTCTCTGTACAACTGTTACTAGTTTATGGAACATCTCTTGAGTTTTAGGTGCTGACTTTGTACTCTTGACATTCTGTTCAAAGTGTTATCAGATGTGAGAATTTCCTGGTGGAGTGTTTAGGTGATAGGTATATGATCACACCTCCTATAATCGAAGATGACTCATTTCTGCCTTTTCTATCAGTATCCCTGTATTTCTTTCTCTGTCCTACTGTGCACTGGCTGAGACTTCAACCACTACCCAGTTTGAGTAGCCTTGTCTGTTAATGAGTTTAAAGGAAATGTTTCAGCATTTCACATTTACTATAACAGTGGCTAGGAGTTTGTGAAAAGCACAGGCTTAGGAAGCAGAGGCAGAATTGCTTGAAGAAGACTTTAAAAGCTCTGGACTCTATTACAAGAATTGACAAATCAGAGAGCATGGAATTAAAAATATTTTACACAGCAAAGAGCCTACAAAACAGGACAAAATTGTTGCCAGTGACATATTTAACAGGAACATATACAATGCCTAAAGAACTCAAAAAATAAGCACCAAACTCAGAAATAATCCAACTGATAAACAGGCAAACCAAGTGAGCAGATATTCCTCAAATGACAAAGCATGGATGGCCAATAGGTAGATGAAAAAATGTTCTGTGTCACCAGCTCCCAAGACAATGCAAATAAAATTGACAGTGGCATTGCAATTTCACCCATTAAAGCAGTTATCAATGAAAACCACTTAACTGTTGCTGAGGAGTTCAGGAATTCCAATGCATCACTTATACATCTAAGCTAATGCAGCCACTGTAGAACCAATATGAAAGTTCCTCAGAAATACTAAAAATATAAATCCCATATGATTCAGATATTCTACTCCTGGAAATGTCTTCATAGGAGTCTGAGCCAGGCTCTTAGAGAAGATGCATGCCCAATCCCCCGAGATTATTGTGGTAATATTGACTTTAGTAAAGATTAGAGCCAGTTCTAAGCATCCCACAACAGATGAAAAAAATATGATACGTATACATAATGGAATTGTATTTAGCCACAAAGAATGAAATTATAACATCTGTTGGGAAAATGGGTGGAACTAGAAGTAATTATTAAGCTGAGATAAGCCAGAATCAGAAAGACAGTCCTCACATTTTCTGTTGTATGTAGAATCTGGATATATACACACCACACATACATCTGTGTGGAAACATGAAAGTGCACTGAGGACGGAGGGAGACAGACTGAGGTAATGAACACAGGTGACACTAGAGAAGGAGGCCACTGGAGGAGGGAGACCAGGAGGAGGTGGGGCTAAGGAGACAAAAGCAGCCGTGTGGTAAACAACAACGAAGTATAATGTCACAGGCACAGGGGTGACACACACATGAATATGCAACTCCAAAGCTGGAGCTGTTGCTTACCAAAACACAACCATGTCTTACATCCTAAGAAATGCAGAAAGCAGACACTAGTCAAAGAGGATCGTTCTGGTTTACAGAAGGCAGCACAAATCCTGAGGCTGGACTGGTGAGCACTTCAACACATGGTAAGCAGTAACTACATACATGAATGAAGTGATATTAAATCCATATATAGAATGAATAAGCATTGAGGAGTTACAAGCTAGAACTACTCTGCATATACATGTATATATGTGTGTGTGTGTATATACATATACATGTATATATATGAAAAAAGGCCTTTCTAAAAGAAACTATAGGTTAATAATGATTTAACTAGAAGTTAAGAAATTTGGGTATATGACAGAAGAAACAACAGTCACAAGAAACTAATTGCTTTTTGTAAACAGAACAAAACTTTATTCCTGGGTTGGTGAAATGTCTCAGTGAGTGAAGGCTTGTCACCAAGTGACTTGAATTCAGTCTCTAAGCCACATGGTGGAAGGAGAGAAACAACTCCTGCAAGCTGTCCTCTGACCTCATGTTCACACAGGTGCACACACAAACAAAAATGAATGTTAAGCCTTGCCTCCAAATATCTATCATAAGATATTTGTTGTCAGATGGCCAGACTTAGCATCCGGGGAAGCAGGAGCAAAGGATGACACACAGCCCTCGCTCTCCAGTCATTGCCTTTTAACCATGCCCTCAAATACTGCAAACTAAAAACACTCATGCAAAGCGGTTGTCTGGTCAGGACAGATACAGATGGTTGTCTTCCTCTGTTGAAGAATGAGTTACACAGCACTTATAATGCACTGGGCACTGTAGAGAATTTAGAAATATTTTAAAGTACAAAGTAGGAAGCTCTCTAGAGGAGCATGAATCTCTCCTTACCTTTGGGCCTTGTGGAGAGTCTCCAGGCTTATGGTGGCAGGCGTTCGTGTGGACAGGCTAGGACCAGGCACTATATCAGCTTGAAGTGATACTTGCTAGGCAGTCAAGGGTGATCAATAACATCTATGTGACTGAACCCCAAGAAAGACTAAGCATACTGGGTAGGAGGAGAGCCACTGCTTGTTAACTAACTGTGGCACCTCTCGTGGACTGCTGTCTGACAAAGAGCTAATAACACAGGCCACTGACAGAAGACAGTGGAGTTTCTGCAAGGTGACACTTGGACCTCGCTGACCACAGTAAAATCTTCCCTAGGCATAAATGCTAAGCACGAGTAAAGTGACATTTCTAAATTCACTAATTTTTTTTCCTAGGTACTATAAAACCTGCAGGTGAGTTGGGGAACCTCAAAACTTGTAGGTAGTGACCAGCACTTTTCTTGGGTGAAAACTGAACATTTTCAATCAGGAAACAACACAGAAGTTGGCACAGTGGAGGCCTATGACATAGTCATTAATGAGCGATGGAAAAATTGATTTTCACAAATTGCTTTCTGATCTATACACAGACACACACACACACACACAGACACACACAGATACACAGACACACAGACACACATTTTAGGACCTAGAGAGGTGGTTCAGTGGTTAAGAGGACCTCCTACTCTTACAAAGGACCCTAGCTCAGATTTGACTCTGACACACACATTGCACATACATACACGCAGGCAAACACTCATCATATAAAATAAACCTTTAAGTCAGAAAAAGAAAATAATTTCTAAGCAACAAAAGGATAGTACAAAGCATCACACAGGAAATCTGAGTCTGGGGCAGAGGAAGGAGCTGACATAAATACAGGAGGTTGCGTGGACAGCAAGTCTTCTCAGGCTTGTATGGGAACATCAGTGTTTACCAGGTGATAAAAATAGGAAAAAAAAATCTACAAGCTTTTAGGTTGGAAACAAGGAAGGAGGAATGGCCAGCTTCTGAAGGCCAGAAAACAAACCCAGGCTTCTCAGTGCTGTACAACACAGTCTGGTTCGCTAGCCTTGCCAGCACGCCAACTCCCTTCTGAGGGAGTCACTTCAGGTCAAAGGAGCAACACTGTCCAGCTGAAGTCAGACCCACAGACTCAACAGAATCTAAACCGTGGCTCTTGGGAGAGAAGCACTGCCCTTAAGTCATCCAGGCCAGCAGAGTGCAAGGTCACTTGAAATAGAAACCAACGTGTTCCCAACCCTCGGGCTCCACGGCTGAGATCACCTTCTGGTGAGGTGTAGAAGGGCACACATACGTTGTTACTCCTTCCAATATTTACAATGGTATGCCAACATTCCTGTCCCTTAGATGTCTCAGACTCAATTTTCCAACCATGTTCCTTCCAGGCTGCTGACCACGAACCCAAACCACTGTCCACTGTGTAGGTCGGTATGGGGACTCTTCATCTTTACCTGCTTCCCACACTCTGGTTTCTGCCTATGAGGAAAATCTCCATTATTGTACTGATCCTAATTCAGTGCATACAGCCATGTAGAGAACTCTGCTCCTACCCCTTGGGGACAGCAATCTAGCTGGCTCTGCATCTTGTGTAATTACAGGGTCAATCCCCATATTCTATAACAGGGTAGAAGCTTCAGGAAGGTAGAAACCAGAGTAAAACCTGTGAATTTAAGAGTCTGGGCCGAAGCCATGCTTGCTGCCTGTGAAGTGAGTTGTTCCATTAAAAGTCTGGTGCTCTTTGAGAACATGTCGAGAGATTTTTGAGATAGAAACTGATAATTTTTCGTAGTCTACTGCCACGTAATATTCAGATCTGTGCTCTCGTTTTTACTTGTGGTTTGTGTGCTTTTCTCATGACTCAAATGGTGTCCCACTGCCTTCTTCTTCCATGTATTCTCAAGGCCTTCACCATGCCCGCCTGTTAGCAGCCCGGCTCATCAGCACCCGGACATCACCACTGAGGAAGCAGACCCTTCCAGCCTGGCAGAGATGGACAGTTCCAACGTGAGTAAGAAAGCAGCCATTTGTCTTCAGGCAGCCACGCTTCCTCCCCATCCACGGCATCACTGCTGCCACCGGCACAAGAATGAACAACAAGCAAAGCCAGCAGGGTTGCAGCTCACAGCGTTAGACCTCAGGGAGCAGAGGACAATGAGGGAAGAAGAAAGTCCAAAAAAAAAAAAAAAAAAAAAAAAAAAACCAACCAACCAAACAAAAAACCCTCCTTCTAGTGTAGGGCGAAAGCTACCTGGCTTACTATCAATACATATGCAGGGAAAGAATGGAGGATATGATTTTCATTTTGAACTGTGCAGTCTGGTCATTGGCTTTTCTGATCCTGTGCCGTCTATGGTAGAGCTTGAACTGAGAATGTGATCAGGGGAGCTTGGGGTGTCTTTGCATATCAACACGGGAGTCCAACTTATGATCTGAAAGCTGAGCAAAAGGGAGAAGCCACAAGGGAACAGTTAAGAAGTCAAACTAAAAGGCGGCTGAGGCCAAAAGTCTAGAGTGGAACGGAACGGACCAAAAGCAGAACACAAAGATGATCATGCATTAAGTATCAACGGAGACATGACAGAAACTGAAAGGACTGCTGACGATAAATGCTTGCTGTGTAAGACCAGAGAATCCTGACCCCCAGAGCCCACATTAAAGCCAAGTGAGTATAGTGGCAGCCTGTAATCCTAATACCTGGGAGGCAGAGACAAAGGATTCTCAGGGTAAGCTGGCAGGCTAGACTAGCCAGAATTGTGAGACCCTGCCACATAAAGAAAGTAATTAAGAAAGACATCTAACATGTATTAGGCCTCTACATGCACACACGTGCACTCACATGCACATCTGTCCACGTCTATAAATACTCTCTCTCTCTCTCTCGCTCACATACACCACACACACACACACACACACACACACACAAACCTGAAATGGAAAAATTTCCACATGAAGAACCCGGATGGTAGTTTCAAACGTGGCAGAAGTTTCAAGAAAGGCAGCTAGAGAGCAGTGTTATCATTTAACTATAATTTAACATTCTGTCGAAACACAAGTGTCTGAGCAGCAGCGAATCATGACAAGTGTGAATATTGCACTCACCCCCAGGCTGGGAGTGAGCATTGTATACCTCAACGTGCATGTGCTCATGAAGCCTGCTTAGGGGCCACAGGCCATGAGAACTGATCACACTCTCTTCCTGGAGGTCAGTTCAAGCTCTCTACCACAGATGGCACAGGATCAGAAAAGCCAGTGATCAAATTGCACAGTTCCAATAACTCTAAGGCCTTTACACTGTAGTTATATCAACATTATGATCTTAGTACGTCTGTGTTTGTTTCTCTTATGTTTATTTTTCCATCTTGACTTTAGTTATCTCGAAAAGCTCTTAAACTGCCACGTAAAACAAGGTCAGGAGCAATAACCCCACTTACCACAACAGTGCTCATGGTCCTCACTCTCTAAGGCATGTGGAGCACCCTGCAATCTCTGCTGGAGAAGAAGGGCGACAGAAGGGAACAGAACAGGCCCTTGCTGTGCCTTGTTTGTGGATTCCAAAATCTCTACATAGTTGCTGAGGCAAAAAGCTAGAACACGACAAAAATGCCCCTCCGGTGTGGGAACCGTGTCTCACAGGTGAGACCCACCACCACAGATCTAATGGAAAGAACACAGTTAATGAGAAATTAAACCTACAGTTTTACCCAGAGGTTAGTGAAAGTAGTTGCTGCTTGCTTAGTAACTATTATCATGAAGACATACTGCAGTGTTTTAAGAATGGATGTTTAGTGAACATGATGCAGTCACAGAAATGACAGAAAACATTTGAACAGGATTTCCTATTTTCCTGTCAATGCAGAGGCACCACACAAGACTCCACCCACATCTCTTGGTTCACATATTTAAGTTTCCTGGCAAAATGCCTTTGGTCCAGGACTGTACCTGTAAATGAACATGACCCTGTTTATTGCAGTACCTGCCTGTGGTGTCCTCAGATGGTGTAGCTCCCTCCCACAAGGCCCCTTAGCTCTGCCTTTTCATGTGCTCTGGCCAGGAGGGCCCCAGTGTGACAAAAGTATAGTTTTCAAATGAGGTTTCCCATGCTAGCAGGCTGTGGTTGTAGTCCTGTGTTACCGTGCCCTGTTCATACATCTGATTTTAATCACGGTTCCTCAAGAAACTAAAAGTACAATTACCCCAGGATCTGGGAGTCACAGGAATTTTGCATGTTTCCACAAGTAATGAAGTCACATTGTGCAAAACAGCACGCTCCCTAGCTCACCATTGGACTGTGGTTTCTCCTTTGGGTACAACACTGTCGCCCATCTCCATCTTGGAGCAGAGCCTGACCAGAAGTTCGTAACAATGAAATAAGCCAAGTAACACAGGTCTACAGTAGTGGTAATGGCGTTGTTACATTCTAAAGTAGGAGAGGAGGAGAGTTTAGGACCTTCACCTGGGATTCCAACCATTATCGCCCGTGGCACCTCTCACCTTGCTAGTGAGCTAGAGTACGCAGAAAATTAAAAGTTTACTGAATGTGGGGCTCCGTGAGATCAGCATCTATAGTGGGCTGGGATATGGTGATCTGGGAGTTATCCATCCTCTCTGTATACGTAAGCCCAATAAACTCAACTGGATCACCAAGTTGGACTGTGGTGGAGTCTTTCCTTGGGTCATTCCTAAGTGCCCACCTGAGGCGAGCAGACATTTGTTCTTGCTGCAGTAAAAGTCTGTGCAATTACCGTGCACTCTTCACTGAAGCCAATACACATAAGAGTCCTCCAGATAACGGAGAGCCAGGAGATGCCCCAGCACAGGTTCACCCCACACGTGAGACTGCTCTAGGATCTAGGACTGTCACTGCCAGACAGCGGGACACTAGACACAGCAGTTGTAGCACCGGGAGTCAGATACGGCTGAAGACAAGTTTTGCAGCATCAAGGAGGGTTGGCTCAGCCACGTCAGAACCGAGGGCGACAGAGGCTGAGAACAGCCCCGCACAGGGCTCCCGGGATCGCACCATCGCACACCGCACAGGGCCCGCCCCTGCAGGCAGAACTCAGCCGTACTCACCAGAAGGCAGGTGTCTGTCCAGACAGGCTGGCGCAGGACTGAGGCCACAATCCAACCCCCTCGGAAACCGGAAGCAAGATGGCGACGCCGGAAATAGACCGGAAGTTCGCGGGAGCCGTCCGGATCTCAATCTCAGAGCCAGTGGAACCGTTTTGGGTGCTTATACAGATTAGGGCATCTCGGTCACTCGTTAATGACATCAATGCGTTTGGAATACATCAAAGCTCTAAAGTGAATGTTTTGGGAGGCTAAACCCAGAAACAACTGCTTTATGCCAAAAGAAAAAAAGTTTTAGCTGGGTGGGCGTGGTGGCACACACCTTTAATCCCAGCATTGAGGTGGACAGATCTCTGAGGAGTTCCTGGCAGATCAAGGGCGGAAAAAACAGGAGACAGGAGAGAAAGGGGAGAGGAGTGGAGAATATAAATAAATAAATAAATAAATAATAAATAAATAAATAAATAAATAAATAAATAAATAAATTCACTCATTCATTCTTGTGCGGCTAGAGACATGGCTCAGTGGTTAAGAGCACTATTTTTCCAGAGCATCCCGGTTCAATTTCCAACACCTACATGGCGGCTCACAAGCAGCACTCCCTCGGGACTCTATGAGCATTACACACATGTGCACAGACCTACAAGCAGGCAAAACACTCGTACATAAACTACTCACTTATTAGGTAGTTAGCTAGCTAGACCGGCATTATCAGGTCTTTGGTGGATGGGCATACACTAAGTTAAAGAAAACCAAAGTACCACAACTACCCTAAGAATTCAAACAGCCATATGAAAATAGGGAAGCAATTGCCCCTCTTCAAAATCTAAAATTCCATGTGAAAGGAAAAATGGGAGCGAATGATCCATTCTTGTTAAGGTTCGTTAAGGGAAGGCTGTTTCCTATGTTTTATTATAACATTCTTCGAAGTTTCTTAATGGCATTATTATTATTAATTATTTATTATTATTATTCAGAAGAAGAGGACCTGAGTCATACTTTTGGCTCTAGGTAGAAGTGTGATATTTTAAACTGCCACAAAAATTATAAAAACAAAGATACATATATATATGTGTGTGGTGGTATAAAATATACATGTATGTATATATATGTATGTATATATGTTTTGTTTTGAGATTGGATCTATTATTTAGCTCAGGATGTCCTGAAACTCCCTCTATAGACCAGGCTGGCTTTTAATTCATAGAGATCCACCTGCCTCTGCCTCTCAAATGCTGGGCTTAAAGGTGTGTGCCACCACTCCTGGCTTATGAAGGCACTTGTATGTCTTCATTAACGTGTGTGTGTATGGACGGGGGGTGGGTACTGTGCACATGGCTGAGTGTGAGTGTCCCCAGAGGCAAAAGGAACTGGATCCCTCTAGAGTTGGAGGTACAATGTGCCACCTAATTTGGGTGCTGAGGACAAAACTTATGCCCTAGGCAAGAGCAATATGTGCTCTAAACCACTGAGCCATCTCTGCAGCCTTCATTCTCAGCTTGAAAGCAATGAATACAGACAGGTTCCTCAGTGTAATCTTGTCAGTTTTATGTGAGAGATAATCAGGTAGTTATAGCAACTCCTTCTGTATCTGAGGATATTTCTGGGCCCTACCAATTATGAAGGCTTTGGCATAAATGCTTTAATGTACCCACAGATTGTGTGAAGACAACTGGTACTTGGCACATCTGTGGAAGGCAGGCCTCAGAGAGGAAACAGCACCAAACACGTGGCTTTGAAGCCCCATCTTCCTTTAGGCTTCTTAGGTTCATCTCCTCTTTGCTTTCCGGCTTCCAAGATGTAGAAACCTCTAGCACACCTCCCTCCACAATAACTGCCTTGCTATAAACATAAAAGACAGTCCACCATCCATTGGATCTTCTGCAAATGTGAGGCAAAAATCAGTGTTCCTCCCTACGTTGACTACCTTGGGTGTTTTCTTTCAATAATGTAGATGGTGATCAACACTGGGAACACAAATGTTTTCCTTTGTCTTTCACCAAGTAAAATAGATTTGGACTGAGTGGAGACCAGTATTCAAGTCAGCACACTTCCTCCAACAAGGCCACACCTCCTAATCCTTCTAATCCTTTCAAGCAGTTCCACTCCTTAGTGACTAAGCATTCAAATACTGAAGTGGGGTTCACAGTTTTGTCTACTGATAATTTATGGGCTCTAGTAAAAGGATTATTTGGAACCTGAAGCTCTGCCTCCACAGGTCAGTGTACAATGGAAGGCTTACTTCTTCCACATCTCCATTTGTCTTCCTGGTACATTCTAAGATATGTCATGGAACTCTCAACATTCTGTTGTAGCCTCCTACCAACTTATAAAACACTTGTAAATTAATTCACTGTGATGCTTACAGGACAGACATATCCTTCATCACATTCCATAATCTCAGCATATCACATTGAGACAGGTTGTATTTCCCTCCTTCCCTTCTTCCTCTTGCTCCAGCCCCGCTCACTCCTCCCCTGCTCATTCCGGGCTCCACTTGCTTCCCCACCTACACCTCCCCATGGTCCAGGCCCCACTTGCTCCAGCCCTGCTTGCTTCAGCCCAAAGTACACTGTAGCTGTCTTCAGACACCCATATGAGGGCATCGGATCCCATTACAGATGATTGTGAGCCATCATGTGGTTGCTGGGATTTGAACACATGACCTCCTGAAGAGCAGTCAGTGCTCTTAACTGCTGAGCCATCTCATCAGCCCGTTTCTATTTTTTAATGGGATTAAAGAAATCTCAGTTACAGAGCATTTGGTGCAAATACTTACACTTATGCTGATGCCCCATTTCAAGGTGTGAGAAAGAGGAAATTACCTGAGAGTGGAAGGGAATGAGCACCACAATTCCCAACAGTCCACAGTCAACTCACATGCTAGCTGTGAACAAATGTCCCTTTCATGTGTAAGCTCTTCTCTGTAAGTACTTTCCCTATCTGATGCAGAGGCCCACTCTGAGATGCCATGTTAGGAAAACATTATCTTTATTTACTTGAGCCGGTAGTAACTGTCACACACATTTAGATGTGCTACAAGTCTAAGGAAGTGTCTAATACAACGTGTGAGGCTAGGAGGAAGTAAACAGGCCAGAACGGCACCAAATGCGGGAAATATCAATGCACACTGCAATACGTATAACATGAAGCCATGGAGAGTCCCTTCTACCGAGTCTCATCATGGAACATGATTGATAGGACATGAACCATACATACATCAGTATATTACCCAACATACTGTAGGCTGTTCAGCTGTATCCCTGCATGTGCCATTCGCCACTCTGAAACCCCACTTACACCACAAGTGTCCCCAGACAGAGAAGGATACCCACTGATAGGCAGTCTCACCAATATTCCTCTCCTGGCTTTCAGATTTTTTAAAAGCAACTGGAATATGAGATTTAATATTTCTCTCCAAAAACTTAATATACAGATTCCATAGTGATAACTTTCCCAGATCAAGGAGTTTTGAAACCCAACTGGAAATTTTGTTGAAAGGTTTCACACATAAACGGAACGGGCACTCAATGCTGATTAATGGAGGGTCCTATCTGGGAACACAGGATTTATGGAAGTCTTCTCGGGATTTCTTCTTCCCCACAAAGCATCGTGAGAATGCAGGGTGGCAACAAGGTTCTCTCTCCTGAGAACTTTCTAACAAGATAATCATCTATTTGTCTTAACCACCTTTTAAACTAATGGCCGTGGGTCCAAGTATTACAGACAGTATAGATCTCTCTTTTACACACTTTCGAGATGGCAGAAACGCAGACCACAGCTCTGGGCAACACACACTTCTAAGCCACAGTGCCCTTCTATACTCAGCTCCCACACATGCTAGAGGTTATCTGCACTCAGGCCAAGTATGGATGGCGTCCAGGTAGAGTCTGTTTTAAGACTCATCACCTGTCTCACAGTGTCTCCTCTGTGCTAAGTCAAATGTATCCTGAGGGCTTACTTCTGTGGCTCTTTCTGATACACAGTGATTACACTGGCACGAGTGAAGGTATGTTTCTCATATACATTACTCATACGCTCCCGACAGACGTTCAGAGATGTCTGCCGACTGAAAAAACCATTTCCATGTAGACTACTCTCTTAGTGTCCCTCAGTAATGCAAGTTCTTTAACGTAGAGACTTGTCACCTCTCAAAGGGTTCTCTGCTTACATTATACTCACCGACGTGCTATGGTTACTCACCTAAGTGACTTCTTTCATGTACAGCAACAGATGGCTTATGGTTGAAATATTTTTTTACTGTATTTACAGTCATAGGGTTTCTCAGTTTTAAGTTTTCAGGTGGACACGGAGGTTTGTCTCCAGTAAGTGTTTTCTGCACATAAACAACATTCATGGAGATGTCCCCATGTGTCTTCTTTGGTATGCAGTGAAGAGTGACCTATGGTTGAAGGATTTTCTACATTTATAGGGTTTCTTATAGGGTGTCAACTGCCTAATGACTGCGGAGATATGACGTGTAGAAAAAGGCTTTTCTACATACATTACACCCATCTGTATGTGTTTTTACATTATGCCCGACTGTACATTTTTATGTTACATCCAACTGTATGTGTTTGGATGAACAAGGTGGATCTTATGACTGAGATTTTTTTTTTTATATTTATACGATGCTCTTAAGGTTTCTCATGTTTGTGAGTTCTCTGATGTATCTTTGGCTGAGATATTTTCTTAGTTTAGTTATAAAGGTCTGTCACCTGTGTGAATTCTCTGATATGTGAACCTTCTGGATAGCTGCCAGGCCTTTCCACATACACGACGCTGACAGTTTCTCACCACTGAAGCCCTAGTGGGCAGATGATTAGTGGTAGAGTTGTTGTAGACCAACTCTTCCCACTCAGTGTTTCCCACTCAGATGAGTTCTCTGATGGACACAGGCGTGAACTCGCTTCAGGGCTCGTCCACACACACTTCACTGATAGTGTTTCTCACCGGAGTGAGTTCTCTGATGCCTAGTGAGGTGGAATTTCAAACTAAATGACTTTCTACACTGTTTACACTCATAGGGCTTCTCGCTGGTATGGATTTTCTTATGTGTGTAGAGGCTCGGGCTCTGCTTGTAACTTTTGCCACATACGATACACTCATAGGGTTTCTCGCTTGTGTGCGTTCTCTTGTGTGCATGAAGGTGGGAATTTTGCTTAAAGGACTTCCCACATACGTCACACTCATAGGGCTTCTCGCCCGAGTGCGTTCTCTGATGCACAGTGAGGTATGACTTGAGAATGAATGACTTCCTACACTCTTTACACTCGTAGGGCTTCTCGCCTGTGTGGATCCTTATGTGTGTGTACAGACTCGTCCTCTGCTTGAAGCTCTTCCCACATGTATCACACGCAAAGGGTTTCTCACCCGTGTGAATCCTCTGATGGACAACAAGAAATGACTTCAGTCTAAAAGATTTCCCACATTCTTTGCAGTCATATGGCTTCTCACCTGTGTGAGTCCTCTGATGTGCGTGTAGGTGGGCTCGCTTGTAAAAGGCTTTTCCACACACATTACACACATAGCGCTTCTCCTGCGTGTGAGCTGGCTGGCTCACCACGAGCTTCGACTGCTGACAGTCTTCACACTCATAGGGCTTCTCAGTCGAGTGAGCTCCCGGGTGTGAGTAGACACGTGCTGTATGACTAAAGGCTTTGCCACATGCATTACATTCATACACTCTCTCGTATCTGTGAGGTGTCTCCAGCTGATGGAGGTCTGACTTACTAATTGCTTTTCCAGATATACTGTACTCAGGGGATTTCTCATCCTTGCGAGGGTTCTGCTGAACACTGCCACTTACTTTTGAGCACACGGTCTTCCATACACAATCCTTCCATCCCCTATGACTTTCTGAACACTTTTTTCTGACTTCAGATGAATGTACTTCTCACCATCAATACATGTGTAAGGCTCTCCTCCCACACCCAAGCTCTGATGTTTTGGGAGTTTTGGTTGTATATTGAGTACTGGCTCACAATTATTACCTTTATAACATCTCTTTTCTTTGTGCATTTTTAAATGCTGCATGAGATGAGAATTTTTATAGAATAACTTCCCACACACTTTGCATTCAGAAGTTTGCACCTGTGCCTGAGTTCCCCCTTTGGCAGGAAGAGCTAACTTTTCTAACTCTTTCCTGTAGTCCCTCAACTTACTGGAGGGATCTCTCATAGAGAATGTTCTTTGTAACCACACTGGCTTCACGTGGAAAGCTTCAATGGGTCCACAGTACTGAAAATGCTGTTCTTCATATTCGGTACTGGGATATAGACTAAAAGGCTCAGGGAGTCTGGGGGACACCCTGGTTACATCAGGAAGCTCAAATTCCTCTCTAGCCTGTATCTCTCTGGGCTCCCTAGGGAGAAGCACACTGTCCCCCATAGTAAGTGCCCTAGGACTTGTTCCGGAAGCTGTGCCGCTCTTTACAACCAGATTGAAAACACACTGTGAGCTATTCAATGCTTTTCCTGCTGTAGCCCTCTCAGCTGATGCGCTGCTCTTGGCAATTACCAGATTGCATCTGCGTATCTTCTGTCTGCCTTGGCTGACCTCATTCAGGTCGTCCACATTCTGCATATCTAGAAAAAAAGAAATGGAAGGCTTTCTGGTTAGTACCCATATACATCAAGTGTAGTATTCTTGTCTGTTATCTAAGAAAGAATTTCTTGATGAAACGATGCAGATACCTCCAGTGTTTTTCAAACACTAATGATCTTGCTCCATATATGGTAGTATGGATTCTTAATATTCCTAATTAATCTAAATTAAATATAACATATATGAAAACTGCAAAACCGCAAACATTTGGTTCTATAAGTCAAGGTGTACCCACAATACTGGAGATGTGAGATTTCTGCATAGGTCTGACATTAATGACTGACATTTTCCATCTGTGTAAACACATACTTTACTGACTTGCAAAAGCTTGCTTCTCCCTGTCTTTATTTGGGCTTTGGAATTTTAAACTTTCAAAACAAATGGACTTTGCTGTATAAATTCATTGCATATGCTGAATTAGAGTAATATCCACAAGAAAAGCAGACGGCTTACTTAGTACACATCCTAAGTACATGAAATATGAGCTCAGAAAAGGCAATCTGTGATTCATTTGACTGTCACGTCTAAGGTCTCCTAGCTGCCACACTAAGCTCCAGTGCACCCCATCTTTGAGGTATGCAGGGTGCTCCTCAGTTCACGAATTCTGTCTTCATATAGATGACTTCATTTTCTTCCATTCTCATCCATCCCTTAGTGGGCTGGCTAGAGAACTAAGCAAGTAGCATTAGTTTCAAACCATTAATATCGAAATTGGATTCTTAGTAAGCACTCTTGAGAATTCATGTCCACCTATACAATGTATATTAGGTTTAGAAGTCAGTGACCCCAAAATTAAATTAAATCAAAAGAAAGTGATAATCTTAAGATTGCATGTTTTTTAGACTTTAAAACTATTTTTTTCTTCTTTCATTCAGGGAAGACTTTGGGGAAGGGGCGATGATCCCTTTAATCCCAACATTTCTGCTTCTCAACACCCCAGAGTTCTTTAGCCTGTTGATAAGCTTGCTGATTCGCCATTCTTTGGTCTAGAGTATCAAACAAGCATACGAGTGGGAAATGCTCAAAATAAGATATAAAAACGAGGAAAGGACAAATAAGAACTTCAGTCAAACAGCCTCAACTGTAAGAAAATGTGACCATGCCAATGAAGATGGAATAGACCAACAAACACGCCTAAGAACAACCATAGGCTCAACAGAGTTTGTTTAGCCTCAGATAACAAAAAGCCAAAATTAGACATGGGAATGAACTGATATGTGAAAATCTGAACTGGATTTGCTAAGCCTAACATAATATATGCCAAAAACAGCAAGAGTGGTATGATGGCTATCTTGGTTGTCAACTTGACTACATCTGGAATCAACAGAAACCCAAGCAGCTGCACATATCCATGAAGGATTTTCTTTTTTTTTTTGGTTTTTCGAGACAGGGTTTCTCTGTGTAGTCCTGATTATCCTGGAACTCACTCTGTAGACCAGGCTGGCCTCGAACTCAGAAATCCGCCTGCCTCTGCCTCCTAAGTGCTGGGATTAAAGGCGTGCGCCACCACTGCCCGGCTTTGAAGGATTTTCTTGATTGGATCATTTGAAGTGGGAAGGCCTACCCTAAATCTCAGCCAAACTTTCTGGTGGGCTAAATGAAAGGTCATGGAAGAAGAAAGCTTTTGCTTTTTTGCCTGTGTGCCCTTACTCTCATTGGCAAGTGCATCTGCCCTGTTGTTGAGGTGTTACATCACTGGTTTTAGAGCCTACTTCTACAGGAGTCCAGTGTATACAAAAGACAGCAGCTTTCAAGGATCCTCCAGGATTCCAGGACCACACTGGTGCTGCTGAGACATGGGTCTCACTGATTGAACAACTACCAAATTCTTTCTACTGGGATAGCCTTTGTTGGACTACCTGGGCCACAGCCTGTAATCCACTCTAATAAATCCCGTGTGTGTGTGTGTGTGTGTGTGTGTGTGTGTGTGTGTGTGCGCGCGCGCGTGCGCGCGCGTGTTTTCTACCTGTTCCTTTAGGAAATCCTAATATAAGTGACATGCATTTATATGAAAGAACCTTCCCTGCAGACTGCATACACTGACTGTTAGATGAGTGAGCTCAACAGAGCCACCAATTGATGAGCTTCCTCAACCTGGCCTCTTTGTCCAGGGTGCATTCGCTGACCTGGGAGGCTCTGGTCTGCGGCATCGTCTTCCTTCCACGGCCCAGCTTCTTTCTCCAGCTTCAGGATCAACTCAGGTTTGGGATCACATTGATCTATTTAATAGGAAATGCTGTGTAAGTTTGGGCTAACTGCTAAGTCAGGTACATTAAATAACGACGAGACATTGGCTTGGAGAGATGGCTTGGAGGTTATGAACACTGGTTGCTCTTGCAGAAGATTTGGGTTGAATTCCCAGCACCTAGATGGAGGTTTACAACTGTTTCCAAGTTCAGTCCCAGGGGACCCAGTGTTTTCTTGTGGCCTCCAAAGGCACTGCACTCATGAACACAGACATGTATATGCAGGGAAAACACCCATACACTTAAAATTAACATATATATTACGATGACGGTTGGGCAGTGACAGGGCCAGTGAGAACATTTTATAGGAGCTTTAAGAATATCCACAGATTTAACTCAAACAGATTTAACTCAATCCCTATTTCAGTCAACTATGAGACGTACAAAATAAGACGAGAGAGGGCTCAGCAGTCAAGAGCGCGCGCTTCTCTTGCAGAAGACCAGAGTCCAGTTCTAAACAGTAACATTAGGCTACTCACAGACAACTGTAAACTCCAGCTTCAGAGGATACACGTTCCTCTTGCATCCTATGTAAGCACTGCACTTGCATACACAAACCCACACAGAGATATGCATGATTCAACATGATTTAAAAAACCTTAAACCCTATAAAGCAAAGACAACTGTAGGACAACATGAGAGCCAGCATACGGACACTTATAATTCTAACTGAATTTTGGTGGAAAGCCTGTAGAGAGAGATCTTTTCTCTTGGTTTTTCAAAACAAGGTTTCTCTGTATAGCCCTGGCTATCCTTTGGAATGCTGGAACTAAAGGCGTGCATGTCTCCACACCTGGCTGAGAGAGTATATTTTTTAAAAGTGAAATTTTGAAAATGAAAAAAATGAGGGAAGGCAGATGAGTCAGCTCAGCACGTGAAGGCATTTGCCTCTAAGATGGAGGACCTGAGTGAATCCCAATCCCCAGGAGCCACAGGAACCAACGCCTGCCAGTTGTCTTCTGACCTGCACATACACCCCACAGCACACATACAAATATAATAAAATGCGACAAAACAGTATGTCACTCACTACACAAACCCTTTACAGCACAGTAAACATCTCTATGTAGAAACTTTATAGGCCAAGAAATGATGGGATGATGTATTGGAAGTACCAAGAAGTATCTCTAAGCAACAATACCATAACCAGAACAATGTTCAAAAAGAGAAATGAAAGCCTTCAAAAATGAACAAGTGAAACCTTTCATTACTTCAGATGACTTGATAAGAAATAGTTACTGTCCCCATTAGATGTTCCACAGGATACCATCATGGAAACACAGGAAAGGATAAAAACTCAAGTGCAGAGCCGACGCACAAATATAATTCCCGTCTATATCGGAAATCACAAAACGACAAAGATTTATTGAAAAAGAACAGAAGCTATAGAGAAAAAGAGCAACAAGTACACCCCAGAATAGCATTCTGTAAGAATGTGATCTGTGAATCAAAAGATGCAGGCTGGCTGAATGGCTAACAGAAATGAGACTTAATGATGCGCTACCTAAGCAAAAGGGATTGTGCCAGTGAAGATACACCTAGATGGCTAGCTCAGGGACTGAAAATGATGGCTCACACACAGACCTCAAAACTGAACAGCTAGCGATACATAAGTCATACAAAGGAACTTTAAAACCAGTGTTAAAAAAAAAAAAACTCACAAGGGTCACGATAATGATATATGTATATTACACAGTCACATATATAGTATATAGACATTTTACCACACACACACACACACACACACACACACACACACACACACGCTGGAGGACTGTATTACACAACTCAAACTCATGAGAAGTAAATTAACAGTGCAGCTAAACTTTACTTGGAGACCCAAGATGCTTAAAAGACATTACGAAATTATTCCACCCAATAGCCAAGGAACACGCATCGCTTTTGTCAACAAAGCACTCTCCAGAACAGATCAAATGTTAAGAAAGAAAAGAAATTTCAGTGTACCACAGAACAAAACAACGAACGGAAACATCCCCTGAGTGTTCTAGACCACAAGGATGAAATCAGAAGTCAACAGTAAGGGGTGGCTGGCCATGGTGGCTCACACTTATAATCTGCACACCGGGGAGTGTGGGCAACAGGATGGTGATCCTTTTGTCACACACTTTTGAGAAGATGAGATGAGGTCATAGAAATAGAACAGAAGCAGCAAATTCCAGAAAAGGGAGAGACAGAGAAGGAGAAAACACCAAAGCAAAAGTTAGTACAAAGAAAGAATATTAATGAGGGCCTAAAGGTAAAAACTCATCAAGCACAAAAACCAAAGAGCAGTATCAGGAAGAGGTTTGTGTGTGTGTGTGTGTGGTGTGTGTGTGTCTGTGTGTGTGTGTGTCTGTGTGTGTGTTCTGATTACAGAGTTTCTATGTAGCTTTCGCTGGCCTCGAACTCACAGAAATCTGCCTGCCTGTGCCTATCAAAGGTGTGTGTGACTATGCCACGTATACAGGAAGAAATTTTAAAAAGTAAACACAAAACTTTAGCTTCCATTGCTCAGTGTGACGGTTGTGATGCTCTCCCTGTCCTCTCCTGCTTCTCACCGAGTGAACAGCTCAGGCGACTCCACTGCAGTGAAGCACAGAAAGGAGAGCTGCTCACTGAGTCTACTGCTGTACGACTGGGGAGGCAGAACATCTTCATCAAATGTAGAACTGTGATGAGCCTGTTAAACATACAAACAGGGTCTGGATGTCGTGGCCCACACCTTTAATCCCAGCACTTGGGAGGAAGAGGCAGTTGGCGCTCTGTGATTCAAGTCCAGCCTGGTCTACACAGTAAGTTCCAGGACAGCCAGGGATATGTAGAGATCCCTACCTCAACAAACAAACAAACAAAAAACAAACAAACACAAATAGGGGCCTCGAGAAATGGCTCAGTAATCAAGAATATTTGCTGCTGTTTACAGAGGACCTAGGTGTGATTGTCAGCAATATGATGGCTAACACCTGCCTGTAATTCCAGTTCCAGAGGATCCAGTGTCCTCCTTCTGACCTCCATGGGCATTACATGCACATGGTACACACACATATATGGAAGCAAAATAGCCATACACATAAAACTAAATCTTAAGAAAACATAAAGAAGACTGAGCTCAGTGTTGGGTGCTTACCTGTACTGCACGAGACCCGGTTCACCACTAGCACAGAAAAACTATCCTTAGAAGTGGCTCCTGTATTTACCAAAAAAGAACACACTTCTAACAACACTACGGGGACTTTCACTCACTCAAGGACAGCAGGCTGCTGTAGGTCTCCAGCATCACGTCCCTGTAGAGCTTCTTCTGAGTGTCATCCAGGTCCTGCCATTCATCCCAGGTGAAGTCCACAGACACATCCTCAAATGACACCAACCCCTGTAATGAGACGACTTTCCTCAACCCAAGCCCTCAGCCTTAGGTTACAGACAGGAATATGTGAGGCCCTCCTCTCCACAAGCATCCTTTACTTAAGATGTACATGCAAGTTTTCTTATCATGGAAGGAAAATCATCTGCAAAATGCCTTACAAACACACTACGTTAGTAATGATGAGATACAAAAGGCAGAAAACCAATGCAAGCAACTGATAATGTTTGGTTTCCCACTTAAATGCACCTGACTCCAACGACTAAAATACCAAGGAGTCAGTGTTGTCCATAAGTTATTTATAAAGTACAGTCGTAAGCACCTATGTATGTTTAGAAGAACTGCTAGATCCAACAGAAGTAAGTATCAGTAGCATCCTATAAGGTAATATATTAACAAACAGAAGCCAGTAAAAAAATGGTTAGCTCAACATCTTGACATTTTGAAAGTCACTCATGAAAGGAGAAAGAGGAGGGTTCTCAGACAGAGCCAGAGGGGAAAAATCACTCCACAGTTTCCAGACGGGGAAATACACTTCTGCATTACAAACAGAAGGAAGGCTGGAAGCCATGCAATGCAGTACATTCCACAGATCCCACCTCCAGAAGGCAGAGGCATGGGGACCAAGAGTTGGAGGCCAGTCAGTGGTAACATAGGTGACACAAGAGGCTCAAATAAGGAATTGGGAATTTATTGCAGAAGGAAACGCAAAGCAAGACCAGAAAATAAAAAGAATAGGGTTTTCATTAATTTCTTTGGTTTTTGTTAAAATGCCAGTTTGTTCCAAGCTATCTACATAGGCAAGTGTATAGGAACCAATGTTTTAACTCTGATGTGAAAGAACCGGTGGGGGGGGGTGCTGGTGGGAAAGAAACAACAGATCCTTATCTCCTGTGGTTTTGCTAACCTGGAACTCAGGCAAATTAAGGTGGTATGCATAAACCCAGGACACAATACACACTTCCATTCCCTCACTTCCCCTGAGTCAAGACTAGCTGACACTGCCTAAGGAGATATGTGATCTGCCATTTCTGACTGCCTAGTACCTGGTTTGGACAAAAGGCAGCATTTGAGAGTTGTGAATGGGGAAGAGGGAAAGGGCTGCTTATTCTCTGAGCACAATACATAAGAAAAGCTTCGATTCATTATCACCAAAGACCAAACTTCCTGGGAAACATAATGAGAAGTTTCTAAAGAGACACGAGCTTGGAGAGAGATGGCCCAGGAGCATCAGGGTGCAGAATCAGAGCCTCATCTAGGGAAGTCTCTAGTATTCAGGGTTAAGGCCATTCACCGAACCTGCCTAAGACTCCAAGACTGTAAGAAGGTGGTGCATCTCAAGGTCTGCCCCTTCGGCTTATTACCATCTGTTACACCATGTACAGGTAGGCTGGAATTTGTAAGTGGCAGAGATCTGAAGCAAGAGTAGTCATAATGGGTATTAAGTGAATTCTTGCCATTATTTTGAGACACAAGATAATAAGCACAATGTGCTAAAAAGACAGTACCTAGGATGTGCTGGCTGGCATACACGTGGAAGAGGATCCTAAGGTACAGTGGCCATGGTGTAAGGAAACATCTGCAGAAGTGAGGGCTACCTCTGACTACTATCTGCAGAAGTGATGGGCCACCTGCAGAAGTGACGTCCCACCTCTGACTGCCTTTTGCAGTTGGCACTTGGTTTTCTGATTTTTTTCCTCACTGATCAGCAAACTCCAAGAAGGATACTCTGTGAAGCTATTGTGGCCACAGATGGGATATGCACCTTGTTTATGTAACATCACAAAGTTGGAGTTGTTGCTTATCAAAACATAACTTATACCACAGATTCTGACACCCAAGGAACCAGAAAATGGCATCAGCTAAAGACCCAGTCCTGACGCTGGACCAGGGAACACTGCAAACAAATATTGACACATGCGCACTGACACGAGTTTACAGCTTTCACTGATGGATACAAACAAGAAGGACCTGTTCTGTTTTTCATTTTCCACTGAGGAGATACCTTTCTAAAAGGAAGCTGAATCAATAAACACACAACTGTAATCCAAGCTGAGAAACTGAATTTAAACATACCGAAATCAGGTCCCAAGACAAAGAACCAGCGTCACAAAAAGACTCACTTTTAAAAATGTTTACTTACTAATTATATACCTAAGAAAAATTATTTAAAAAAATTAGCACCCAAAAAATTTGCCTGATACATGTGAACATACACAAAAACATCCCTGGAAAGTGATCTACCAATAGGTATAGCCTCAGCCATAAGCATACTTGTTATAAAATAGAAATAATCTACATAGCTACAGTCTTCATTTCTATAACTGGTTGTATACAGGTGTGTGTGGGTGCTGTATGTATGTATGTATATATGATGTATGTATGTATATGTGTTGGTTCTAGTACTAACTCATATTTCCCCAGCCTTCAGCAAACATCTTGGCAGACCTTGCTTCTTTACTAGGAGAGGTGATGCACATAGTCATATCTGGAATATTTGTAGTTCTGCCTGACAGAGTTGGTTTGGCTACAATAGGGCATAGTTCTACTTAGAGATGCCTTTAGAGGCCTTCTGCACATACTCCTCCTCTCATGGTTTGAATATGGAATGTTCCCTACAGGCTCACTCTTTTGAGCATGTGATCCAAAGTGTGTGGTGCTACGTTGAAGGCTGTGGAAGGTTTCGGTGGCAGGGTCTGGCTGGTGGAAGCAGACTAGAAAGGGGGTGTCTTGGAAGCTTGTATCTGCCCTGGTTCCCACATCTTTCTCAGGTTCCAGGTCTGCCATGGTGAAGAGGAATAGCGCTCCTCTTCACACTCCTCCACTGACAGCCACTCCAACCTGCCATCACAGCCATGACGGCCATGAAGGACTGATAACTCTGAAACAATGAGCTAAAATAAATCTTTCCTCCCCTAAGTGGTTTCTTTCCGGTATTTGGTCACAGCAAGACAAAAGTCATTAACAGGCTCTCCCTTGTGGAGAGCCATTTGGCCACGCCCCGAGGGCGGGGCGTGTGCCTTGGCTTGTCTTGCCATTTACAACTCCTTGTATGGCGTGGGGCTGTGCTGACAGTGGTTGAGGTTACATCTGACTGCTCTGGACCTATGGGCTCGGACCATGCCACGATCCGTGATTGGCCAGGATGGTGTACCTTTTACTTCTAGGCGCCATTCTAAGATGGCGACAGGTTTTCCAAGGCCAGCTCAGCTTCCTGAGTAAACAAGTCTGTTGCCATGTGTTCAGCCGTTGACAGTTATGCTAATTAGGCATTGGCAGTTATGCTAATGAGCTAGTGACAGTTATGCTAATGGGCATGGCAGTTAACCTATCCTAAGAGATACAGACCTATGCTAATGAGGTGTTTTCAACCTAACCTATCCTGAGCCACCTAGCCCGCCTTGGGCGATATATAAGCAGCTCGTTTCTGCTGCTTGGGGTCCCGTAGTCAAGATTTCGTTCCTGAAATAAAGCTGTTCGAGAAGATCCGACGTGTCGTGTCTTACTTGCTGGTCGAGGGGACACGACACTCCCTGACCTCCACTGAAGACTAATCCAGTCTCCTCTTAGTAATCTAGATGACTCTCAGCCAAACCAGCACTGTGGCTCCTTTCCACCTACTGTCTTGGAGCTGTAAGGAGCAAAGTGCTCATGGTAAAATCTGTCCCTCCAGCTGAGCAAACTCATGGTTGTGGCTCCTTCTCAATACAAGTCAGCAAGGCTGGTGGAGCATGCGGTCACAGGGAAGGGAAACGAACAGTCCTAGCAGCTGGGGTGGTGGTGCACATACGTATGCCCAGTGACTTCAAGACCAGCATGGCTTACAGTGCAAGGTCCAGGCCAACCAAGGCTACACAGTGAAGCCATGTCTTATAAAAGGCCACACTGCTAAGTACTTTATGTATATAAAGTCCTCTGATAAGGTTTAATAGGAGACACAAATACCTTTATCTCTTTCTACCATTCAGATAGCATGTCAACCCTCCTGTTCCCAATTGTGTTTGGTCTCAGTTTTTGAGTCCAGTGTTCCTTCTAAGCTACTGACTATGAACCTGAACCACTGTGTAGGTCAGGTCAGTGGAGGCCATAGTGCACGGCACTCTTCTCGCCTCTGCCTGCTGATTCCTATACTCTGGCTTCTGTCTATGGGAAACGGCAGGGAACCTGCTGAGCTTGTAGAGAATCCTGTCCCAACCATGTAGGGACTGAAATTTAGTTGTTCCTGTTTTCCATGTTTAAAACTATGTCTGGACGCTTTTGAGCAAGGAACAGATTTTGTATGAGTCTACAAACTCCATGGAAGCAGTGATAGTGGAATCCATGAGTAAGATGTGGACACCATTCAGGTCTGCGCTTCTGTTTTCACTTATGCTCTGGGGACCATTCTCATGACTCTTATAAACAAATGGCAACCCACTGCCTTCTGTTTTCTCATCTCAAGGCCTTACCACACCGCTTGTTAGCAGCCCAGCTCATCAGCACCTGGACATTACCACTGAGGAACAGACCCTTCCAGCTGGCAGAGATGGACAGTTCCAACGTGAGTAAGAAAGCAGCCATTTGTCTTCAGGCAGTCACGCTTCCTCCCCATCCACGGCATCACTGCTGCCACCGGCACAAGAATGAACAACAAGCAAAGCCAGCAGGGTTGCAGCTCACAGCGTTAGACCTCAGGGAACAGAGGAGGGGAAAGAAGGGAAGGGAATAAAAAGAAAGGTCCAGAAAAAAAATCCCTCCTTTCCCTGTACTCATCAAAGACACAAGGTAGGCTGGCATTAAGACCATATACAAGGAAACACCGGAGGATGTGATTTCTGTTTTGACAAGGGAGCTTGACTTTGCAGATCAACGTATGATCTGAAAGCCAATCAGGGTCCACGCTACAGAGAAATAGTTACTAAACTCCAACCAAAGTGCTGGACCCCAGAAGTCCTCTGTGGTGCAATGAGTGAGGGAACTCAGCAGAGCAAAACCTAAGCTATGATAAGGAGAAAAAGCTCAGAAAAGAGGTGAAGAAAGCAGCAGTAACATCAGGGCAGAAACTTCCGGGAGAAGGTGATGGGCAGAACTTTACAGCATGGCAGCTGGCAGAGAAGTGTTTTCACTCCACTGTGATGGAGTTGTTGAGAATCCAAACCAAGAGTCCAGCGAGTAGGAAAAAAGTGTAAACGGTAAAGACAAATTATTATAAAATATGTTTGGACATTGTCACGATCTGCATATACACACAAGCAGAGGAAAATGCAGGGATAGAGATGAAGTACCTGAAGGACCTTGTCTTCATATAGTCCGGGTCTCATCTGACATAGGTGGAATCTTCCAGAAGCTGTCTGGAACGTTACAACTTTAACCAGCAAAGAAAACCCCTTTGAACCGCTCTGAGTTGCAGCACTCATGAACTGACACAGTAGAATGCTGGGTTTGTCACCAGGCTGGGAATGAAGCTCCAGCCACATCATGAATGTCCATGGAGCCTATTTAGACTTCAGAAGACATGAGAAGTTCGCACTTTTTCTTTGAGTCAACCCAAACCGGACAACAAACAGACCTTTGTGCCACCATGTCAGGAAAAACAGAGACCAATCTGCATGTGACTAAATCACTCTCCAAAATGTGGCTCTGTCAACATATCCAATGCTACCATCTGCATATATCTATCTTACATTAAATTTATTCTTCCCTTCCAATTGTCAAAAGTCCTAAGATACAATGTAAAACAAGACATAACTATACAACATACCTCAGATGTATCCATTGTCTTAACTCGTTCAGATATAAGAGGACCATTAAACCACAGCTGGAAGAGAAGGCCAACAGAGATTAACTCACTAGATGCGCTTTGCTTTTGGATTCCAATGTGCAAAGACAGTCGCCAAGGGAGAAAGCTCTAAGACAACAAAAATGTCTCCCTGTGTGGAAGTAGTGTGTTACACTCAAAAACTGCCACAGTATTGCTGAAGGAGCACCAAGCATTTTATTAAATGGTAGAGACTCATCAGTTATGCACAGGGTAATGGAAATATCTGCTGCTTGTTATTTCAGAATAACTTGGTTATTCTGAAATAAATCATGCAATGTTTTAAGGATGGGTGTTTAATGAATATTACTGAGTCACAGAAATTAAACTATAGAAAAATACTTAAGCAACATTGCTTAGCTTCCTGTCAGAGCAGTACAGTTTAATACAAACACACATGGTACTTACTACACAGCTATAAATATTAGCACACCAAGCAATACTCAGAAACTTAGTTACATATAAATTTATAGAAAATGTTCATCCAATCAAGACTACATGGGCAAAATTAAAAACTGTGTATTTACTGCAGGATTTTAGTAGTGATGCTTCACAATGGCTGGTCTCCCAGCTGTCAGGCCCTGTAGCTCCTCACAAATTCCCTGCTCTGGTCAGTACAATAAATGTGATCTGTACAGTTTTAAAAACGAGTTTTCCAGGGAACTGGCTGAAATGACAACTCGTGTTCCTACAGTTTGTCTCTACACGTTAAAAAAAAAAAGTATTAGGTTCTTCTGAACAGTTAAGTAAACTACCATAGGCTCCAGGAAGGTATAGTTCTGGGTGTGGATCCAAAGGAGCTGAAACCACCATAAGGCAGATGCGCTCCTCCACGAGCTATTGCTGTGTCATAGTTTTTCCCTCCAGACACAACAGGTCTCCACTGCCATGCAGAGATGCTCTAGGTGATGAAGCAAGAACGCAGTGATGAGTATATCTGTGTTAACTGTGGTCTAGCTGACTAGCACTCCAAAGTCAGAAGACCCTCACCTAGGTAGGGTTCCAGCTATCGCTTCCTTCTCAAGTCCTCCCCACCAGTTTCCCACCCCGCCCCCTTACCCTGCCCCCACGCTAATTGGTGGAAGGACTGATTTCTCAGATGCCTTCCTCTCTGGTGAAGCCTTCACAATAAAACATTACAGTGACAGTGTGCAAAGTCCTTTTGAACTTCAGCGTGGGGACACACACTTGATCACCTGGTGGAGGGAGAGGTAAGCTCAGAAGCGCTGGAGATGGATGGAGGAATCAGGGCCCACTCAGGGATGAGGACCCTGGGCCAGGACCAGGCTGAGCACAGCTTCAGGGAGACAGGCAGTGAGCTCAGAGCCGCACAGGTTCCCAGCCTAGCATCGTCTGCACGCGCAACAGCCGAGGGAATGAGAACCGACCCCCGCCTGCTCCTGCTTTCCCAGAAGCTGCACTCACCTTAGTGCCAGACGTCAGGTTCCCGGTGCCTTTCACCGAAAAACAGCGTAGAACCAAATAGCTAGGGCTGGACCTCGGCGGAAACCGGAAGCAAACATGGATGGCGGAGCCCAAGACAAATCGGGAAAGCACACCCCACCGCGGAGCGTTAACCTGATTGGGTAAATCCCGAGCCTTTGATATGATTGGATAGAATCCTTGAGTGACAGTACACGTGACCAATCGTTGGTAGAACAAGGCCGACTGGAGGGTTCTAATGACCACTTTGTAACTTCGACTTTATCCATTTCATTCAGTGACATCATTAAGCAGGTTTCTGTATCTGGCTATTCCATTTAGCATGAGGTCCTTGAGGTTAATCTGTGTTGTCCAAAGTGACAGGGTTTTCTATTTTTGATATGCATTTCATTGTGGATATTCACATTTCCCCCCTACACCTGTGGATGAATAATTTCCATACCTTGACTTCTATGGATAGTCCTGCAATAACTATAGCATGCAGAAATCAATAACACAGTGACCTAATATCCTTTATTTATATGTTCAGAATTGAGAGTGTTGGTTGTTACAGTAGTTCATTTTAATCTTTTTAAGGAACCTTCACATTTCCCATAACGGACATCTATCCATCCACTTTCGGCTCCCTTTGTAATGTGTTGCTCATCCACACATTCTCAGCAACATTGTGAACTTCTCTGTTACTGTTCTGACAAGCTCACTCACACAAGTGGCATCTTATCGCGGTGGTTTGAATTTGCATTTTCCTGGGATTTGCTAATGTTAAAAATTTACCATTTGAATACACCCTCCTTCCTTCAGCCCCAATTAGGCCAGTGTATATTTTATACCATAGACATAAGACCATATAAAACTTCTTCAAGGTAAATAGGGATAATAATTCCTTAAAGTGTATTATTCATTATTCAAAGTGTCTCCAAAGCAATTTCATTCAACTATAATATATTTGAACATAGTCACATCACCCTTATTTCTCTTATTTGTTCTACTTTTCTCTTGATAAAGTTCTGTTACTCTTTTCAAACATTTCCCCCTATTTTTAATACCTAAAAACACTTGCTGAACTTTGAGATGACCAGCCCAGTACCTACATCAGGCAGCTTAAAAGATCCTATAACGGCATTTCCAGAAGAGTCAATGCTGTCTTCTGTCCTTCATGGAAACACACACACCACATACACTATCACACCAATAAAACCAAGCTTCCACTTCCAAGGGAAAGCATGCAATGTATGTTTTCTGATCTGGCCTACTTTGCTTATGTATAAAGATGTCCAGTTCCAGTGTTTTTGTGAGACATGTCTATGTCCCGTCATCCATTTCCAGCTTACATGTAGGCAACATGTTTGCCTAATTTTAAAAATTATTTAAAAGTATTTAATTATGTGTATGCACACCATGTAAATGCATAAGCCTTGGAGGTGAGAAGAAACATTGGACTTAACAGAGGCTGTGGTCTGCCATGTGGGAGCTGGGAACGTATTCATTTTTATAAAGTGAATAATTATGGATTTGACCAAAAGAGTGTAGGAGGAGGGAGCCCACCTACTGCCGAACCTGTCTTCCTTCTCTTCCCTGTTTGATGACAGTTCTTCCAGTTGCAGTGGTTGAACAGGAATGGCCCATAGACTCATATGTGTGAATGCTTGGCCAAAGGGAGTGGCACTATTGGGACCTTCTTGGAGTAGGTGTGACCTTGTTGGAGGAAGTCTGTCACTGTGAGGTGGGCTTTAAAGTCTCCTATGCTCAAGCTAGGCCTAGTGTAGCAGTCTCCTTTTCCTGCCTGGGGATCAAGATGTAGAATGCTCAGTTCTTCTCCAGAACCATATCTACCTACATGGTGGGGTAGATGGTTTGCCACCATGAGATCATGGACTAGACCTCTGAAAAGTGTAATCGAGCCTCAGTTGAATGTTTTCCTCTAAAGAAGTTGTCATGGACATGGTCTCTTTTCACAGAGATAGATATCCTAACTAAGACACTAGTGAAGAAGATGTGGCTCTTTAGAACGTTCCCTCAGAGTAACAGATGTTTCCATATGGAACAGGCTATTTCTACTGTTTGAGCTTTGGTTCATGATGAGGCAGACGTCCTTGTGGGTTTCTGTGATGCACTTCAAGTTCTGAGACATCCTTAGATTATCAGGTCACCTCAGAGCCCTTGTGTGACAAGGTTCAATGTGAATGCAAGGAGCTGTACCCAAGCCTGGGAAGGGTAGGAAGGGAGGTACAGAAAGGATGCTCCAAATACATCTCTGTTTCCAGGGTCATGTCACATGGGCCTATGAAATAAACAACCTGCATGAGTCCCAGCCATCTTATCCATTCATGAAATTGTGATACAAAATATAGCTTAGAAAGATGGGGTCCCTTTCTTCAAGGGGGAAGACACTGAATAGGCTAGTTAGAACAATGTTTCTTGTGATTTGTTTGAGGTAGAAAGTTTGTATGTCTACCTGAGATACAGTTCTTTAAGTACTGAGTAGCAAAGGTTAAAGTCAGACAATGTTTGCTTCTGGGGCAGAGATTTGATAAGCAATGAGTCTAAATTAATGTGTTCCTCCAGACCACACAAGCAATAAAAATGAGGACAACAATGACATCAGAACTGAGCATGGGGGCATTTGTATCCTTCTATGTTTTTTTTTCTGGAAAATGAGTCTGATACTGTCTCAATGTGTCTCTATTTTGTTTTTCTGTTTCGTGTGTATCTGTGTGTGGTGTGCCCATATGAGTGCATGCATATTTGCATTTGTGTGAGTGTGTGTATCTGTGGGTGGATGCCTTTACCATCTGAGCCATATTGCTAGCTCCCACATCCCCCAATTTCTTAACTTTTAGTTTGTATCTGTATATTTATTCAAATGGATAGATAGAATATAGTTGGATCTTTGAAAAAAACTAATCTATCGTTGTATTTTTTTTTTTTTTTTTTGGTAGGGTCTTACTGTGTAGCCCTGGGTGGCCAAGAACTTACTGTGTAGACCAGGCTAATCTCAAATTCATAGAGGTCTACCTGTACTTTCCTCCAAAATGCTGGGATTAAATGCATGAGCAATTATGCATGGCTACTCTGTCTTTTAACAGTGTAGTTTGATAATTTATACTTAAAATTATTATTGCCAGAATTAGACTTAACTATCATATTTGTAAATGTTTCAAATGATTTTCCACTTCTCTTTGTGTCTTCAATTTTTTGCTTTGATTTTTAGCATATCAGTTATACTTATTTTAAAAGTTATAGTATATGTTCTTGAGTTTTCAAAATGTTTCTTTTTAAAACTAACTTAGACCAATTTAAAAATAACACTGTAGAACAACTTTTTGTGTAATACTGACATATAAGAGAATTCTCATCCCACTACCTCCAGCATTAGAGAAAATATTACCTACCAGGAAGCACTCATAATAAATTGTGTGCCTTCACATTCCTCATGTAGATTTGATTCTGTCATATTGACTACCTGTGAAAACATTTATTTCTGTATAACTTGATGATAATCTAACAGAGGGAAATGTACAAACATGAATGTTTAAAATCACAAACTATGGTCACATCTCTTATGAGAAGAAAGTTAATTTTTATTTATTTTAAATGTTAGATTTAACATGTTTAACTTGAGATTCATACTGTCCAACAGAAATGTCATTTTAGAAACAAACTTTAATAAATACCTCAAAATACTAGGCTGGGGTGCCATGATTGGTACAAATTAAAAAATAGGATCTAGACTTCTTTCTGAACTCAAAACTCTTGTGAGTCCTCCCAATAACCATTACACTTGGGAAGCTGAGGCAGAAAAACAAGTTCAAGATGATTTTTGACTACATACTTAGTTAGAGGCTATGGGCTACTTGAGATCGTGTCTTATAATGAGAAACAAAGGCCCAGAGAGATGGGTGAGAGCATCTGTGCTCTCCCAAAGGACTGTTGAATAATTGTGCAGCACTTACACGGCACCTCACAACCATTTGTAACTTCAGATCCAGGAATTGATGCCATTTTCGGATCTCCATGGATCCGAGGAACAAAATAGTGCATGGACACAGATGGAAGCAAACCACCCATACACATAGAATAAAAGTAAAGTGAAAAAAAGGAATCAAACTGAGAACAACAGCAAAAGAGCAATCCTGGTCATATATGTGACGAGGTCACATTTCCCATAAACAGATTTGAGTGAATATTTTTAATTAGAAAGGAACTTAAGAATTTCACTGAAACAGAAGGACAGACTCCAACTATGAATACATACACAGAAAGGCAAAGTCCCAAGCCAGGACACAAAGATCTGTGGGGAAACAAAATCCCATTGCGGAGCCTGTTAGACAGACAGTGACATTGGCAGTAAGAATCACTGTCCCAGAAGTGTGTAAAAACCCAAAAGGCACATCTGAGAATCTCAATGACAAAGCTTAGCACTGACATAGGACACTCCTTCTTATGGCCCGTCGAAGACATCCAGTGAAAATCCAACAGGAGTACAGTAGTCATGGCAACAGCAAGGCAGAGACATAGGTTGTGGTTAAGGAGGTAAGTCTGTTCCACAGAGGTACTTCCCAGTCACTCAATACACAACACAGTGCTCCTGAGAGCTCTTCCATATCTCCAGAGCCTGGGAAGAGGAAGTCAAAGAGCCTCAGCTGCCTGGCCATCTCCTTGTGTATAAATTCAAGTTCTGCAAAGAGAGATGAAAACGAGGGTGAATGAGTGTCCAGGCCACCCGGTGTTATAAGATTGGGTAGTTAGAAAGCAGGTCATTTGAACACCAACCAGCAAACAGAGTCATCTACTGACTATAGATCAGAAGTTTCTGGTAGCACACACTTTTTTTTTGGTTGTCTTTCTACCTGAAGAATGTATCTATATATATATTTTTCACTTGACTAAAGTCATTCAGTTTTGATATTTTTAGAACATTCTGAGACACATTGTTTCCTTTATAATGTTATTATTTATGTGGGTATCTATATGTAGCTACCTGTACATGGGTCTGAGTGCCAATGGAGGCAGGAGAGGGTATAAAATCCCCTGGAGCTAAAATGTCACTGCAGGCATGTCCTGGCTTCTGGCATGTTCTGGAACTGGTTTCATCAGCAATGTCAAGTGTCACAGGAAGGGAAAGGCGAATGTGTGGGTGAAACACTTGGCTCCACCAACTATGAGAGCCACACACTGTAGTCATTCAGTACTTCTTCCCACAATAAAGTTTCTGTAGCGCAAACTTCATATCTTTGTTCCTCAGACAATAGACAACTGGATTCAAAGATGGTGTGACTACAGAGTAGAAAATAGATGCCAGGCGACCCAGGGTTGGCGAGTACTGAGAGGCAGGCCTCAGGTACACAAAGCTTCCAGTTCCATAAAACAAGATGACTGTGGTCAGGTGAGAGGAGCAGGTAGAAAAGGCTTTCGACCTGCCATCCACTGAGGGGATGCGAAGAACTGTGGCCACAATGCCAATATAGGAGACCACTGTAAGGGCAAAGGAGCTCATGACAATGCAGATGATGACAACAAAGCCCACCTCCTCACTGAGATGGTAATCAGTGCAGGACAGTCTTATGACCGGAGGCATGTCACAGAAGAAGTGCTCAATGACGTTGGGTCCACAGTAGGAGAGGGAGAAGGTGTTGAATGTATGGAAGGCTGAGTAGATGGCCCCACTCACCCAGGCAGTGACCACCAGTGCAGAACAATATTTCTGGCTCATGATGCTTCCATAGAGCAGTGGTCTTAGGATGGCCAGGCACCGGTCATAAGCCATGGTTGTGAGCAGAAAGCACTCAGTACCACAGAGTGTGATAAATATGCAAAGCTGTGCTACACACTCGAGATAGGAGATGACCCCTGAGCCTGTGAAGGATATAGCCACTGCCTTGGGGATGGTGGCTGAGGTATAGCATATGTCCAGAAAAGACAAATTCTTCAGGAAGAAGTACATGGGAGAGTGAAGCCGACTCTCTCTCCTCACAGCCATGATGATGGAGAGGTTTCCCAGGAGGCCAAATGTATAAACAAGCAAGAAAAATGGGATGACCACCAATCTCAGCTGAGGGACATCTGAGAAGCCTCTGAGGATGAAGTGAGTCACTCTTGTGTGATTGGACATGTCTGTTCAAATTGTGTTCAGATGCACTGCCACACGCAGCTGAGGGAGGGGACAGAAATAACAGGCAGGCTCAGAACAAGTGTGTGCAGTTCCATGTTGACTATGGAGACTTTTATCAGAAAACTAAGATATTGAGCAGCCTACCTAATGGCATTTGATTGAATGAAGCAGGAGCAGGATGGGTGAAAGTGAATAGAGGGAGGGATAGAGAGGACACTACAAGAAGGAAAAGGGTGAGAGAGATGTGGAATAGGAAGGGGGAAAGGAGACATTAATCCAAGTTCTCTTGTTCTTAAATTTTGCATGGCTTCAGGTGTAAAGCTGCCTTGTGTATTCACTTTAAAATATTTCACATTTATGTGTGTGGGTGTATGTAGCTCAGTCTCTCTCTGTGTATTAAAATCTGTATCTATGCATATCTATATCTACTTATGTATATATCTATATAAACACATTCTCTTTCTATGTCTCTTTATTTAGATCTTAGGTTTCAAAATAGAACAGAGTTAAGCCAGAGGAGAAGAGCTCAAATCCTGGCCCCAAGTATCTTTGTGCCTTTTGTTTAGGGTATTTCTAGGTGCTGGAAAGGGTCTACTGTTCTGTCTGAGCTCAGGCAGAGTAGAGGTGTGTTCCTCTCACAGTTGGGCCCCATTTCGAGTTGTCTGTGATTGCCTTGTCTGAGATTTCCTTATCATCTTGTCTCCTGTGATGCCTTGACTCCTGCTCTTCAGACACAAAGGCTATTTCTCATTCTGTGGCTACCTCAGCCATCCAAGGAAAGACACACTGCTTTCTCTTTCATGCTTCCAATGATCTCCACAAAGACTGAATGTTGATCCAGTCTAGTGAGGCACTCTCTGTACAGCCCACCACCAGCTACTCAGTGACCCCAGCCCTCAGGAATTGATGTCTAACATGGATATGAAACTTCCTTCTTCAGCAGAATCCTCTGAGGAACTGACACTTTCTAAAATCAGCTCTGTAGTACCAGTTTAATAAGTTTGTTTGATCTTTTTTCTGTTAATTTGGTTTTTTGGAGACAAACTTCACCTTATGGCAGCAGAGTCAGTCCAGCCCTTCTTGTTGTGTGAGATGCCCAGGAGGCTATGTCCTTCCTCTTCTGCCATGAACCAGAGGAAGCAACTCATGATTCCCACAACTTCAGATAGCTAACCACTGGCATCTATGAGTACTCTGGAGAAGATGGCTTTAGGATAAACTCTTGCTGAGTTAGTCATTAGTTAACTGCCCTGAGTTCACTCTCTGGTCAAGAAGCCCTTAAACTTGCAATGCCCTGCAGTGCCCCTGCTTCTGCCTCAGAAGTAGGTTGGCTGACAGTCTTATACCCTCAGGCCATTGTCTATATTCTGAGCCAGATGGAAGACACTTGAACAACTTTAAAAACAGAACTTTACAGCAGTTGTTATTCCAATCTATAGGCAAGCCTGCGAAGCAACAAGCATGGGTTTTGTCTTGTGCCCAGCTGAGGGTATATTCTAATAGTCAGTGGTGAAATTATACTCAGATAGGATGTGATAGAACAAATGCCCAGCTTTTTGTATATTTTTTCCTCTAAATTTGTATATCTTCAACTCTCCTAAAAGAAATACAAGTTGATTGATACACAGTGCACATATCTTACACACAGAGATAAGCACAGAGGAGATTTTTTGTTTTATTTCATTCAGCTCTCACCTGGTAGAATGATGCTCACTTTCTGTGTCCAGAGGTCATCAAGTGGGTGAGATAGACAGTAGGACCGTCTCTCTGGCATAAGTCAGCTGCCCTGACAAGAACTTGCTGGAGGTGTCCATAGATGAATCTATGTGATTCCCTTTGCATGTCTTAAATATTGTGAAATGATTCACCTGCCAGTCCATCTGGGAAAGGAGAGAGCATGCTTTGAACTGTCTGGGGAGCTGGCTCTGGGAATATGTTTGGTTCCTGTCAGGTCCCATGGACTAAGACTTCTCAGGGTTCCTATGGGTTATCTCAGAGAACTGGAAACAGAATGATTCCTGAGGCCACATGAGAATAATAGTTGGTACACTAAAACCTGATTTGATTTAAAAAACCTCAGGCTTGGGTCTATGAGAAGGACATTTATCTTAAGACACAAACATCTGTATACTATACAGACCACAAACATTAAATTAAGTATTCTGATCTCATCATTTTCTTAGTCCAGGTTCTTTGGGCACTCAGAAGCATAAACCAAGCCCAGTACACCCTTGTATCTGCCCTTGTGACCTGTGTCTCCAAACATTTAGTCACCCAAAATCCTTGTCTTGCATTACAGATGCATGGATGGCATGGTTTAAATGACAGGTTTGATAGTGCATGTCAATAATGGTCACCCGGAGCCTACAGATTAAATTTTTTCACTTACAACAAAATCAATCATACTTTCCAATACATCTAGGCTGGGGAACAGAAAACAGAGCCCAGCACTGCTTGGGTTCGAGAAGGGGAGTATAAATGCAAGGCCAGCCTGGACTATGTAGCATGATTCTGTCTAAAGGCAAACAAAGCAAAACAAATAAATGGCATATTTGTGTGTTTGTGTTAGTGTTTGAGTGTGTGTGTGAGTGAGTGTGTCTGTATGTGTGTGTTTTAATGCCCCTACGTGACTGGTGTTTTCTCTATAGTATCTACTCTAGTCCAGTTTGTTTCTTGAGTTTTGCTAAGGCCACTGTGGAAATATAAATACAAAAGGGAACACATGCGAATCTGAAGTGTAAAGGTCTGTGATGTTTTGCTGTGTGAAGAAGTTCATGTAAACAAAGCTCTGATCAAGCAGTAGATGAGCATCAGCTCAGGAGTCTTTCATACCTCTTCCCAATCCACACACCTCCATGGAGGGCTGGAGTAGTCTTCCGAATCGCAGCCATAGCTACCCATCTGCTCTCACTGACTTTTGCACCTGGCTTCTTTTATTTTGCATGTGAGATGCATGAATGTTGTTGTCCGTATTTCTAATATGTATCTGTATATATTTCTAGGTTTTGTTATTTTTGATAAGGGCATATTCATAAATATTTAGACATACAAGGAATTAAATTTATAGCAAGAAAAAAATTATGTATGGGAAAAGTACCTGAACAGATATTTATCAAAAGACATATACATGTCAAATAGATAAAGGAAATAGCCTCAATATCAGCACTAGCAATACATTTCAACATCGTTCTTTCATATTAAAACTTGCAAATATTTCCTCCCTTTTGGTCATTGGATTGATTCCTTCCTTCACTGTTCTGGGTATTTTTGTTTGCTATAATCTTTTTTTTTAATTTAAATTTTTTTATTGAATATTTTATTTACATTTCAGATGTTATCCCCTTACCCCATTTCTCCAACCCTCCAGGAACCCCTATCCCATCCCCCCTCCTCCTGCTTCTATGAGGATGTACCCCCACCTATCCCCCAACTCCCACCTCCCCACCCTCGAATTCTCCCATACTTGGCATCCAGCCTTCATGGGACCAAGGATCTCCTCTCCCACATATACCTGACAAGGCCATCCTCCCCTACATATACAGCTGGAGCCATGGGTCCCTCCCAATCTTCTCCCAGGCTGGTGGTTTAGACTCTGGGAGCTCTGGTTGATTGGTATTGTTGCTCTCCTCATGGGGCAGTAAACACTTTCAGCTCCTTAAGTTTTCTCTCTAACACCTCCATTGGGAACCTCTTGATCAGTTCAATGGTTAGTTGTGAGCATCTGCCTCTGAGTATGTCAGACTCTTGTAGACCTTTAAGGAGACAGCTATATCAGGCTCCTGTCAGCATGTTCCTGACATCCACATCAGCGTCTACCTTTGGTGACTATACATGGGATTGATACCCAGGTGGAATGGTCTCCAGACACCCCTCCTTCAGTTTCTGTCCCACACTTTGTCTCCATATTTGCTCCCTTGAGTATTTTGTTACTACTTCTAAGAAGGACTGAAGCAGCCACACTTGGTCTTCCTTCTTCATGAGCTTCATGTGGTCTGTTAGTTGAATCTTGGGTATTTCAAGCTTCAGGGTTAATAGACAACTATCATTGAATGAATACCATGTATGTTCTTTTGTGATTGGGTTACCTCACTCAGGATGATATTTTCTAGTTCCACCCACTTACATAAGAATTTCTTGAATTCATTGTTTTTAATAGCTGAGTAATACTTCATTGTGTAAATGTACCACCTTTTTTGTATCCATTCCTCTGCTGAAGGACATCTGGGTTCTTTCCAGTTTCTGGCTATTATAAATAAGGCTGCTACGAACATAGTGGAGCATATGTCCTTGTTATATGTTAGAGCATCTTCTGGGTATATGCCCAGGAGTGGTATAGCTGGGTCCTCAGGTAATGCTATGTCCAATTTTCTGAAGAAATGTCAGACTGATTTCCAGAGTGGTTGCACCACCTTGCAATTCCATCAACAATGGAGGAGTGTTCTTCTTTCTCCACATCCTTGCCAGCATCTGCTATCACCTGAGTTTTTGATCTTAGCCATTCTGACTGGTGTGAGGTGGAATCTTAGGGTTGTTTTGATTTGCATTTCCTTGATGACCAAGGATGTTGAACATTTCTTTAGGTGCTTCTCGGTCATTCTAGTTTCCTCAGTTGAGAATTCTTTGTTTAGCTCTGTACCCCATTTTTAATAGGGTTATTTGTTTGTCTGGAGTCTAATTTCTTGAGTTCTTTGTATATATTGGTTATTAGCCCTCTATCGGATGTAGGATTGGTAAAGATCTTTTCCCAATCTGTTGGTTGCTGTTTTGTCCTATTGACAGTGTCCTTTGCCTTATAGAAGTTGTGCAATTTAATGAGGTCCCATTTGTCAATTCTTGATCTTAGAGCATAAGCCATCTGTGTTCTGTTCAGGAACTTTTCCCCTGTGCCTAGGTATTCGAGGGTCTTCCCCACCTTCTCTCCTATTGGTTTCAGTGTATCTGGTTTTATGTGAAGGTCCTTTATCCACTTGGACTTGAGTTCTGTACAAGGAGATAAGAATGGATCGATTTGCATTCTTCTATATGCTGACCTCCAGTTGAACCAGCACCATTTGTTGAAAATGCTGTTCTTTTTCCACTGAATGGTTTTAGCTCCTTTGTGAAAGATCAAGTGACCATAGGTATGTGAGTTCATTTCTGGATCTTCAATTCTATTCCATTGATATTCTTGCCTGTCTCTGTACCAATACCATGCAGTTTTTATCACTATTGCTTGGTAGTACAGCTTGAGGTCAGGGATGGTGATTCCCCCAGAAGTTCTTTTATTGTTAATAATGGTTTTGACTTTCCTGGTTTTTTTGTTATTCCAGATGAATTTTAAATTGCTCTTTCTATCTCTATAAAGAATTGATTTGGAATTTTGATGGGGATTGCACTGAATTGCTTTTGGCAAGATGGCCATTTTTACTATATGAGTCCTGCCAATCCACCAGCATGAGAGATCTTTCCATCTTCTGAGATCTTTTTCAATTTCTTTCTTCAGAGACTTGAAGTTCTTGTCATACAGATCTTTCACTTGCTTAGTTAGATTCACACCAAGGTATTTTATATTATTTGTGACTATTGTGAAGGGTGTCATTTCCCTAATTTCTTTCTCAGCCTGTTTATCCTTTGATTAGAGGAAGGCTACTGATTTGTTTGAGTTGATTTTATATCCAGCCACTTTGCTGAAGTTGTTTATCAGGTTTAGCAGTTCTCTGGTGGAAGTTTTAGGGTCACTTAAGTATACTATCATATCATCTGCAAATAGTGAAATTTTCACTTCTTCTTTTCCTATTTGTATCCCTTTGACTTCTTTTTGTTGTCTAATTGCTCTGGCTAGGACTTCCAGTACTATATTGAATAGGTAGGGTGAGAGTTTGCAACCTTGTCTAGTTCCTGATCTTAGTGGGAATGCTTCAACTTTCTCTCCATTTAGTTTGGTGTTGGCTACTGGTTTGCTGTATATTGCTTTTACTATGTTTAGGTATGGGCCTTGAATTCATGATCTTTCCAAGACCTTTACCATGAAGGGATGTTAAATTTTGTCAAATGCTTTCTCAGCATCTAGCGAGATGATCATGTGATTTTTTCTTTGAGTTTGTTTATGTAGTGGATTACATTGATGAATTGCTGAATATTGAGCCATCCCTGCATTCCTGGGATAAAGCCCACTTGATCATGATGGATGATTGTTTGGATGTGTTCTTGGTTTCGGTTTGTGGGAGTTTTATTGTGTATTTTTGCATTGACATTCCTAAGAGAGATTGGTCTGAAGTTCTCTTTGTATTTTGGGTCTTTGTGAGGTTTAAGTTTGAGCGTGATTGTATGAGCTTCATAGAACGAATTGGGTAGTGTTCCTTCTGTTTCTATTTTGTGGAATAGTTTGAAGAGAATTGGTATTAGGTCTTCCTTGAAGGTCTGATAGAATTCTCCACTAAAACCAATTGGTCCTGGGCTTGTTTAGGTGGGGAGTCTTTTAATGACTGCTGCTATTACTTTAGGAGTTATGGGACCCTTTAGATGGTTTATTTGCTCCTCATTAAACTTTGGTACCTGGTATCTGTCTAGAAAATTGTCCATTTCATCCAGATTTTCCAGTTTTGTTGAGTATAGGCCTTTGTAGAAGGATCTGATGATTTTTTGAATTTCCTCAGTTTCTGTTGTTATGTCTCCCTTTTAAGTTCTGATTTTATTAATTTGGATACTGTCTCTGGGCCCTCTGGTTAGTCTGGCTAAGAGTTTATCTATCTTGTTGATTTTCTCAAAGAACCAGCTCCTGGTTTTGTTGATATTTTGTATAGTTCTTTCTTTTTTTACTTGGTTGATTTCAGCCCTGTTTGATTATTTCCTGCCATCTATTCCTCTTGGGTGTATTTGCTTCTTTTTGTTCTAGAGTTTTCATGTGTGCTGTCAAGTTGTTAGTGTATGCTTTCTCTAGTTTCTTTTTGTAGACACTTAGAGCTATGAGTTTTCCTCTTAGCACTGCTTTCATGGAGTCCCACAAGTTCTGGTATGATGTTTCCTCATTTTCATTAAATTCTAAAAAGTCTTTAATTTCTTTTTTTTTTCTTCCTTAACCAAGTCATCACTGAGTCGAGCGTTGTTCAGTTTCCACGTGTATGTGGACTTTCTGTTGTTTTTGTCATTATTAAAGATCAGCCTTAGTCTGTGGTTATCTGATAGGATGCAAGGGATTATTTCAATCTTTTTGTATCTGTTGAGGACTGTTTTGTGACCAATTATATGGTTTATTTTGGAGACGGTACCATGAGGTGCTGAGAAAAAGGTATATTCTTTTGTTTTAGGATGAAATGTTCTATAGATATCTGTTAAATCCATTTGGTTTATAACTTTCTGTTAATTTCATTGTGTCTCTGTTTATTTTCTGTTTCCATGATCTGTCCATTGTTGAGAGTGGGGTGTTGAAATCCCCCACTATTATTGTGTGAGGTTCAATGTGTATTTTGAGCTTTAATAATGTTTCTTTTATGTATGTGGGTGCCCTTGCATTTGGAGCATAGATGTTCAGAATTGAGAGTCCATCTTGGTAGATTTTTTCCTTTGATGACTATGAAGTGTCCTTCCTTATCTTTTTTGATTACTTTTGGTTGAAAGTTGATTTTATTTGATATTAGAATGGCTACTCCAGCTTGTTTCTTGGGACCATTTTCTTGGAAAATTGTTTTCCATCCTTTTATTCTGAGGTAGTGTTTGTTTTTGTCACTAAGATGTGTTTCCTGCATGCAACAAAATTCTGGGTCCTGTTTATGTATCCATTCTGAGAGTCAATGTCTTTTTATTGGAGAATTGAGTCCATAGATGTTAAGAGGTATTAAGGAAAAATGATTGTTGTTTCCTTTTATTTTTGTTCTTAGAGGTGGAATTATGTTTGTGTAGCTATCTTCTTTTGGGGTTGTTGGATGATTACTTCCTTGCTTTTTCTAGGCTGTAGATTCCCTCCTTGTTGGTGTTTTCCATCAATTATCCTTTGAAGTGCTTAATTTGTTGGAAGATGTGTAAATTTGGTTTTGTCATGGAATATCTTGTTTTCTCCATCTATAGTGATTAAGAATTTTGCTGGGTATAGTAGTCTGGGCTGGCATTTGTGTTCTCTTAGGGTCTGTATGACATCAGTCCAGGATCTTTGGCTTTTATAGTCTCTGGTGAGAAGTCTGGTGTAATTCTTATAAGTCTGCCTTTATATGTTACTTGACCTTTTCCCTTACTGCTTTTAGTATTTTTGTCTTTGTTTTGTGCAGTTGATGTTTTGATTGTTATGTGATGGGAGGTATTTCTTTTCTCATGTAGTCTATTTGGATTTCTGTAGGCTTCTGCTATGTTCATGGACATCTCTTTCTTTAGGTTAGGGAAGTTTTCCTCTATAATTTTGTTGAAGATATTTACTGGCCCTTTAAGTTGGAAATCTTCACTCTCATCTATACCTATTATCCTTAGGTTTGGTCTTCTCATTGTGTCCTGGATTTCCTGGATGTTTTGGGTTAGGAGCCTTTTGCATTTTGCATTTTCTTTGACAGTTGTTTCAATGTTTTCCATGGTATCTTCTGCGTATGAGATTTTCTCTTCTATCTCTTGTATTCTGTTGGTGATGCTTGCGTCTATGACCCCCGACTTCTTTCCTAGATTTTCTATCTCCAGAGTAGTCCCCCTTTGAGATTTCTTTATTGTTTCTACTTCCATTTTTAGATCCTGGATGGGTTTGTTTAATTCTTTCACCTGTTTGGTTGTGATTTCTTGCAATTCTTTAAGGTATTTTTGTGTTTCCACTTTAAGGGCTTCTATCTGTTTACCTGTGTTCTCCTGTACTTCTTTAAAGGAGTTACTTATGTCCTTCTTAAAGTCCTCTATCATCATCATGAGAAGGGATTTTAAATCTGAATCCTACTTTTCTATTGTGTTGGGGTGTTCAGGGCTTGTTATGGTGGGAGAACTGGGTTCTGATGATGTCAAGTAACTTTGGTTTCTGTTGCCTATGCTCTTGTGGTTGCCTTTCACCATCTGGTTGACTCTAGTGTTACCTGTGCTTGCTGTGTCTGACTGGGGTCTGTCTTTCCAGTTATCTTGCTTGTGTCAGAACTTCTCAGAGTTCAGATGTCTCTGTGATCCTGAGCTTCTGGGTGGAAGAACTCCTGGGACTCAGGCTGCCTCTAGGATCCTGAAATTCCGCTGCTCTGAGTGTAGTGGCTCCTCTCGAATGGCTCTGTATACAGTGTCTTCATGGGAGCAGATCAGCTAGGTTTCTGCCCCAGACAAAAGGACCAAGTGAGGGGTAGAAAGTAAGTGGTATTCTGGAGGGGTGGGGTATGAGTGGCTGATGGGTCCTGAGCACCCCAGGCTCCCAGTTGTAGCTCTGGGGTGTAGGGTAGTGGGAGAGGGTTCTTACCTGCTGCTCTGAGTGCAGTGGCTCCTCTAGGATGTTTCAGGATATGGTGTCTTCAGAGGAGCAGACCAGCTAGGTGTCTGCCCAGCCAAAAGGCAGTTTGTTTTAATTTTACTTGACCATGTTTGCTTAGCTGCCTGTGACTTGGCCTGTGATTGATCAGCCATAGCCTAAACCATGAGGTTTTCTGTATATTTTCTTTCAATATGTTTACAGTTTGGAGGCTTATATGTAACACTACAATTCATTCAGGTTGATATTTTGTATGCAGATGAAGTTAAGTTTCTAATTTTATTTTTCTCCATGTGGATACCGTTTCCTTCGCATGTCTACTCCATCAAATGGTTTTTGTTACAGAGGTTTTATGTCATGAGAAAATATGATATGATGCTGTTGTAACTAAAACCACATAGTACTTCAAAGAAAGAGCCAGGAATAAAAGCAGGCATTTACAGTCAACGGATTTCCAACACAGTGTGAAGATGCTTGGAATGCGGATGGTATCCAGGACTTGGCACATGTCCATCAAAACAAAACATATCCTGTAATTCTGTCATGTCTGGGTGGGAAGACTTCTCATGTTCCAGAGAAGTATAGTGAGTAAACAGGCCCCCCATGAAGAGAACAGCTACTGCTTGATAAAGATGACCAGTTCCAGTGTTTTTTGTGAGATGTGCCTACATCCCCCATCCACTTTCAGCTTACACTGAGGCAAGATGTCTTGCCTAATTTTAAAAATTATTTTAAAAGTATTTAATTATATATGTATATACACCATGTACATGCATAAGCCTTGGAGGTGAGAAGAGACATTGGACTTAACATATGGTTGTGGTATGCCATGTGGGAGCTGAGAACCTGTTCATTTTTATAAAGTGAAATAATTATGGATTTGATCTAAAGAGTGTAAGATAGGAGAACGGGTATATTTAGTTTCAGTCCACATGAATAAAGTCAAACATTCCTTCAGGCCTCACTCACAGGTGGTTGTTGGACACACCTTTATCAGCAACATCTCAAGATCAAGTCTTTGGAGGGAGCCCATCTGCTACTGACCCCTGTCTTCCCTTCTCTTTCCTGTTTGATGACAGTTCTTCCAGTTGCAGTGGTGTGAACAGGAATGGCCCCATAGACTCATGTGTGTGAATGCTTGGCCAAAGGGAGTGGCACTATTGGGACCTTCTTGGAGTAGGTGTGACCTTGTTGGAGGAAGTCTGTCACTATGAGGTGGGCTTTAAAGTCTCCTATGCTCAAGCTAGGCCTAGTGTAGCAGTCTCCTTTTCCTGCCTGGGGATCAAGATGTAGAATGCTCAGTTCCTTCTCCAGAACCATATCTACCTACATGGTGGGGTAGATGGTTTGCCACCATGAGATCATGGACTAGACCTCTGAAAAGTGTAATCGAGCCTCAGTTGAATGTTTTCCTCTAAAGAAGTTGTCATGGACATGGTCTCTTTTCACAGAGATAGATATCCTAACTAAGACACTAGTGAATGAAGATGTGGCTCTTTAGAACGTTCCCTCAGAGTAACAGATGTTTCCATATGGAACAGGCTATTTCTACTGTTTGAGCTTTGGTTCATGACGAGGCAGACAGAGTCCTTGTGGTTTCTGTGATGCACTTCAGGTTCTGAGTATCATCCTTAAAATTATCAGGTCACCTCAGAGCCCTTGTGTGACAAGGTTCAATGTGAATGCAAGGAGCTGTACCCAAGCCTGGGAAGGGTAGGAAGGGAGGTACAGAAAGGATGCTCCAAATACATCTCTGTTTCAAGGTCATGTCACATGGGCCTATGAAATAAACAACCTGCATGAGTCCCAGCCATCTTATCCATTCATGAAATTGTGATACAAAATATAGCTTAGAAAGATGGGGGTCCCTTTCTTCAAGAGGGAAGACACTGAATTGGCTAGTTAGAACAATGTTTCTTGTGATTTATTTGAGGTAGAAAGTTTGTATGTCTACCTGAGATACAATTCTTTAAGTACTGAGTAGCAAAGGTTAAAGTCAGACAATGTTTGCTTCTGGGGCAGAGATTTGATAAGCAATGAGTCTAAATTAATGTGTTCCTCCAGACCACATAAGCAAATAAAAATGAGGACAAGCAATGACATCAGAACTGAGCATGGGGCATTTTATCCTTTATGTTTTTTTTCTGGAAAATGAGTCTGAAAGTGTCTCAATGTGTCTCTGTTCTGTTTTTCTGTTTGTGTGTATGTGTATGTGGTGTGCACATATGAGTGCATGCGATTTTGCATTTGTGTGGTGTTGTGTCTGTGGGTGGAGGCCTTTACCATCTGAGCCATATTACTAGCCACCACATTTCTCAATTTCTTAACTTTTAGTTTTTGTGTTTCTATATATGTATTTAAATGGATAGATGTGTATAGTTGCATCTTTGAAAAAATAATCTATGGTATTTTTAAGGCAGGGTCTTACTTTGTAGCCCAGCATGGCCTAGAACTTAATATGTAGACCTGGTTATTCTCAAATTTATAGAAGTCTTCTTGCTCTTGCCTTTAAAATGCTGGGATTAAGGGCATGAGCAATTTTGCATGGTTACTCTGTCTTTAACAGTATATTTTGATAATTTATGCTTAAAATCATTGCTATCAGAGTTAGATTTAACTGTCATATTTATAAATGTTTCTGAATTATTTTCCACTTCTTTCCCCTGTCTGTCTTTGAGTTTTTGCATATCAGAATTTTTATTTTTTTTTGCTTTTAAAAGCTCCAGTATATGCTCTTGAGTTTTTAAAATGCTTCTTAAAAAAAAAACTTAGACCACTTTAAAAATGACACCGTAGCACCACTTTTTGTGTGATACTGACACATAGGAGAATAGCCATCCCATTCCTCCAGCATTAGAGAAAAATTAGCTAACAGCAAGCACTCATAAAAATTGTGTACCATCACATTCCCCATGTAGATTTGATACTGTCTTATTGACTACCTGGGAAAACACATTTCTTTCTGTAGAACTTGATGATAATTTAAGAGAAGGATGTTCAAACATTATAATGTCTAAAATCACAAATTATGGACACATGTCTTTGGAGAAGAAAGTTAATTTTCATTTATTTTAAATGTTAGATTTTAGATGTTTGGGTTGAGATTCATAGTGCCCAACATTAATGCCAGTTTTGAGAAACAAACTTTAATAAATACCAGGGACACTGTGATGGGCTGCCTTGATTGTTACAAATTAAGAAACAGGATCCAGCCTTCTTCCTGAACAGGAAACCCTTGTGAATCTTCCCAATAACCCCCACAGTTGGGAAGCTGAGGCAGAAAAAAGGTGAAGTTCATTTTTGACCACATGCAGAGTTAGAGGCTACTGGGCTACTTGAGATCCGTGTCTTATAATGAGAAACAAAGGTCCAGAGAGATGGGTGAGAGCATCTGTGCTCTCCCAAACGACGTTGATTGATTTGCAGCACTTACAGGGTGTCTCACAACCATTTGTAACTTCAGCTCCAGGAACTGATGCCATTTTCTGTCCTCCATGGAACCCAAGACACAAAATAGTGCATGAACAGACATGGAGGGAAAACACCCATATACATAAAATAAAAGTAAATTAAAGAAAAGGGAATCAAACCTGAGAACAACAGGAAAAGAACAATCCTGGCCATGTAGGGGACGAGGCTACATTCACCATGAACTGATTTGAGTGAAATTTTAATTAGAAGGAACTTAAGAATTTCACTGAAAACAGAAGGACAGATTCCAACTATAAATACATACAAACAAAAGGAAAGCCCTAAGCCAGGAGACAAAGATCTGTGGGGGAAAATCACATTGCAGAGCCTGTCAGACAGTGACATTGGCAGTGAGAATCACTGTCCCAGAAGTGTGCAAAACCCAAAAGGTATATCTGCGAATCCTGGTGACAAGGCTTAGCACTGACATAGGACACTTCTTATGGCTTGCCGAAGACATCCAGTGAAAATCCAACAGGAGTACCATATTCATAGCAAAAGAGAGGCAGAGACACAGGATGTGGTTAAGGAGAGCAAGTCTGTTCCACAGGGGTACTTCCAGTCACTCATACACACAGTGCTCCTGAGAGTTCCTCCATAGCTCCAGAGCCTGGGAAGAGGGAGTCAAAGAGCCCCAGCTGGCTGGCCATCTCCTTGTGAATGAATTCAGATTTTGCCAACAGAGAGTGAATGACTGTCCAGGGCATCTTGCAGTACAAGACTGGGTAGTTAGAAAGCATATTGGTTGAACATCAATCAGCACACAGCTTCATCTGCTGAATATAGATCAGAAGTCTCTGATGGCAGATACTTTTTTTTTGCTTGTCTTTCTATTTCAAGAATCTATATAGTATACATTTTTCACTTGATTATGTTATTCAGTTTTGTTATTTTTAGAACATTTGAGACACATGGTTTATTTCTTAAAATCTTACTATTTATGTGGGTATCTATATGCAGATAAGTACACATGCGTCTGGTTGCCCATGGAGGCTAAAGAGGGTAGATCCCTGGAACTAAAATGTCACTTCAGGGACTGTGGTGGCTTCTGGCATGTTCTGGAACTGGTTTTGTCAGCAATGTCAAGTGTCACTAGGAAGGGAAACATGTGTGTTGTATGTGTGGGTGAACGTCACCAACATAAACACAAGGTAGTCTTCTAGGACTCAGTACTTCCTCCCACAATAAAGTTTCTGTAGAGCAAACTTCATATCTTTGTTCCTCAGACAATAGACAACTGGATTCAAAGATGGTGTAACTACAGAGTAGAAAATAGATGCCAGGCGACCCAGGGTCGGCGAGTACTGAGAGGCAGGTCTCAGGTACACAAAGCTTCCAGTTCCATAAAACAAGATGACGTGGTCAGGTGAGAGGAGCAGGTAGAAAAGGCTTTCCGACCTGCCATCCACTGAGGGGATGCAAAGAACTGTGGCTACAATGCCAATATAGGAGACCACTGTGAGGGCAAAGGAGCTCATGACAGTGCAGCTGCTGACAGCAAAGCCCACCTCCTCACTGAGATGGTAATCAGTGCAGGACAGTCTCATGACTGGAGGGATGTCACAGAAGAAGTGCTCAATGACATTGGGTCCACAGTAGGAGAGGGAGAAGGTGTTGAATGTATGGAAGGCTGAGTAGATGGCCCCACTCACCCAGGCAGTGACCACCAGTGCAGAACAATATTTCTGACTCATGATGGTTCCATAGAGCAGTGGTCTTAGGATGGCCAGGCACCGGTCATAAGCCATGGCTGTGAGCAGATAGCATTCAGTACATGCAAAATGTAAAAATTATGTAAAGCTGTGCTACACACTCGAGATAGGAGATGACCCCTGAGCCTGTGAAGGATATAGCCACTGCCTTGGGGATGGTGGCTGAGGTGTATAGCATATGTCCAGGAAAGACAAATTCTTCAGGAAGAAGTACATGGGAGAATGAAGCCGACTCTCTCTCATCACAGTATGATGATGGAGAGGTTTCCCAGGAGGCCAATGTGTAAACAAGCAAGAAAAATGGGATGACCACCAATCTCAGCTGAGGGATATCTGAGAAGCCTCTGAGGATGAAGTGAGTCACTCTTGTGTGATTGGACATGTCTGTTCAAATTGTGTTCAGATGCAGTGCCACACCAGCTGAGGGAGGGGACAGAAATAACAGGCAGGCTCAGAACAAGTGTGTGCGGTTCCATGTTGACTATGGAGGCATGGCTTTTATCAGAAAACTAAGATATTGAAGCAGCCTATCTAATGGCATTTGATTGAATGAAGCAGGAGCAGGATGGGTGAAAGTGAATAGAGGGAGGGACAGAGAGGACACTACGAGAAGGAAAAGGGTGAGAGAGATGTGGCACAGGAAGTGGGAGAGGAGACATCAATCCAAGTTCTCTTGTTCTTAAATTTTGCATGGCTTTCAGGTGAGAAGCTGTCTTGTGTATTTGCTTTAAACTTTTTTTTTTTTTTACATTTTTCTGTGTTTATGTATGTAGTTCAGTCTCTCTCTGTGTATTAACATCTATATCTGTGTATATCTATATTGACATGTCTATATATCTATATAAACACATTCTCTCTCTATGTCTCTCTATTTAGATCTTAGGTTTCAAAATAGAACAGAGTTAAGCCAGAGGAGAAGAAGCTCAAATCCTGGCCCCAAGTATCTTTGTGCCTTTTGTTGAGGGTCTTTCTAGGTGCTGGAGAGGGTTTACTGTTCTGCCTGAGCTCAGGCAGAGTAGAGGTGTGTTCCTCTCATGATTGGGCCCCATTTCGAGTTGTCTGTGATTGCCTCGTCTGAGATTTCCTTATCATCTTGTCTCCTGTGATGCCTTGATTCCTGCTCTTCAGACACAAAGGCTATTTCTCATTCTGTGGCTACCTCAGCCATCCAAGGAAAGACACACTGCTTTCTCCCTCATGCTTCCAATGATCTCCACAAAGACTGAATGTCGATCCAGTCTAGTGAGGCACTCTCTGTACAGCCCACCACCAGCTACTCAGTGACCCCAGCCCTCAGGAATCGATGTCTAACATGGATGTGAAACTTCCTTCCTCAGCAGAATCCTCTGAGGAACTGACATTTCTAAAATCGACTCTGTAGTACCAGTTTAAATGAGTTTGTTTGATCTTTTTTCTGTTAATTTGGTTTTTTTGAGACAAGCTTCACCCTATGGCAGCAGAGTCGGTCCCAGCCCTTCTTGTTGTGTGAGATGCCCCGGAGGCTATGTCCTTCCTCTGCTGCCATGAACCAGAGGAAGCAACTCATGATTCCTGCAACCTCAGATGGCTAACTACTGACATCTATGAGTACACTGGAGAAGATGGCTTTAGGATAAACTCTTGCTGAGTTAGTCATTAGTTAACTGCCCTGAGTTCACTCTCTGGTCAAGAAGCCCTTAAACTTGCAATGCCCTGCAGTGCCCCTGCTTCTGCCTCAGAAGTAGGTTGGCTGACAGTCTTATACCTCAGGCCATTGTCTATATTCTGAGCCAGATGGAAGACACTTGAACAACTTTAAAAACAGAACTTTACAGCAGTTGTTATTCCAATCTATAGGCAAGCCTGCGAAGCAAAAAGCATGGGTTTTGTCTTGTGCCCAGCTGAGGGTATATTCTAATTAGTCAGTGGTGAATTATACTCAGAGGGTGTGATAGAACAAATGCCAGCTTTTTGTATATTTTTTCCTCTAAATTTGTATATCTTCAACTCCCTAAAAGAAATACAAGTTGATTGATACACATGGCACATATCTTACACACAAGTAAGCAACAGAGGAGATTTTTTGTTTTTATTTCATTCAGCTCTCACCTGGTGAATGATGCTCACTTTCTGTGTCCAGAGGTCATCAAGTGGGTGAGATAGACAGTAGGACCGTCTCTCTGGCATAAGTCAGCTGCCCTGACAAGAACTTGCTGGAGGTGTCCATAGATGAATCTATGTGTTCCCTTTGCATGTCTTAAATATTGTGAAATGATTCACCTGCCAGTCCATCTGGGAAAGGAGAGAGATGCTTTGAACTGTCTGGGGAGCTGGCTCTGGGAATATGTTTGGTTCCTGTCAGGTCCCATGGACTAAGACTTCTCAGGGTCCCTATGGGTTATCTCAGAGAACTGGAAACAGAATGATTCCTGAGGCCAAATGAGAATAATAGTTGGTACACTAAAACCTGGATTGACTTTTAAAAACCTCTATCTTGAGTCTATGAGAAGGACATTTATTTTAAGATGTAAATATCTGTATGGTTATACAGACCACAAACATTAAATTAAATGCTCTGACCTCATCATTTTCTTTGTCCCAGTACTTAGGGTACTTAGAAGTATAAACCAAGCCCCAGTGCACCCTTGTATCTGCTCTTGGACCTGTGTCTCCAAACATTTGGTCACCCAAATCCTTGTCTTGTTTACAGATGCACAAATAGCATTGTTTTTTTATGACAGGTTTGCTAGTGTATACCACAAATGGTCACCTGGAGCCCACAGCTGATCCTTTTTCACTTATTGCAAATCTATCTTACTCCCCAATACATCTGATTGGGAATTAGAAAACAGTGCTGATTAAAAAATTCCATCAGGGTCTGCTCCCGTGGAAACACCAGATCCTGAGAACCTAGAGGGACCCATGCACCCAGAGCAGTGGTGGTCTGCTCCTGTGGAAACACCAGATCCTGAGAAATCCTAGAGGGACCCCCCTGCATCCAGAGTAGAGGCTGGTCTGCTCCTGTGGAATCACCAGATCCTGAGACATCCTAGAGGGACCCACTGCACCCAGAGCAGTGGCTGGTCTGCTCCTGTGGAAACACCAGATCCTGAGGACATTCCTACAGGGCCCACTGCATCCAGAGTGGAGGCTGGTCTGCTCCTGTGGAAACACCAGATCCTGAGACATCCTAGAGGGGTCCCACTGCATCCAGAGTAGAGGTGGTCTGCTCCTGTGGAAACACCGACTGAGACATCCTAGAGGGACCCCTGCACCCAGAGCAGTGGCTGGGCGCTCCTGTGGAAACACCAGATCCTGAGACATCCTAGAGGGACCCACTGCATCCAGAGTAGAGGCTGGTCTGCTCCTGTGGAAACACCAGATCCTGAGACATCCTAGAGGGACCCACTGCACCCAGAGCAGTGGTGGTCTACTCCTGTGGAAACACCAGATCCTGAGACATCCTAGAGGGACCCACTGCATCCAGAGTAGAGGCTGGTCTGCTCCTTTGGGAAACACCAGATCCTGAGACATCCTAGAGGGACCCACTGCACCCAGAGCAGTGGCTGGTCTGCTCCTGTGGAAAACACCAGATCCTGAGACATCCTAGAGGGACCCACTGCATCCAGAGTAATGGGTGGTCTGCTCCTGTGGAAACACCAGATCCTGAGACATCCTAGAGGGACCACTGCACCCGAGCAGTGGCTGGTCTGCTCCTGTGGAAACACCAGATCCTGAGAGACATCCTACAGGGACCACTGCATCCAGAGTAGAGGCTGGGTCTGCTCCTGTGGAAACACCAGATCCTGAGACATCCTAGAGGGACCCACTGCATCCAGAGCAGACAGTAAGACACCTTGCCCCTACCCCAATTTTCCCCCCAGAGGTACAAAGGGAGCCCGGTGGGGTTAAGGAAAAATAGCAGGCACCCAAAGCCCCCCCCCCCAAAACCCCCTTCCCTTCTCCCCCGGCCCCCCGGGTTTTTTTTTCCTGGGGCAGCCCTTTTGCTGGTTCGCTTCTGGGGAAAAATCTGATCCTGAGACCCCTTTAAAGGGGCCACTGTTTTAGAGCGAGGGAGTTAAAAAGGGGTTTTTGGGGGCCCTTTTTTGGAAAAAATCTGACCCCCAGAAAACCCCAAAAAACCCCCTGCATCCAGAAAAGAGGGAGTTTTTGGATAAAAGGGGGTTTTAGAGACATTTGGGGAAACTGGGAGATTGACACAAGAAGAAAGGGGAAAAACGGGCTCCGTCAGCCATGAGCCCCAGGAAAAAAATAGAGTCAACCAGAGGGGGAAAAAGGAAACCCCCAAAAACCAAGCAACAGAAAAAAAGTTCCCCGACTTTTTCAGAAAACCCGTTCCCCCACCATAGAAACCCCGGGTTTCCCCATCACACAGGAAAAAACGGGGAAATCAGAATTAAAATCACTTCTCATGAGGGGGATGGGGTTTTAAAAAGGACAAAGAAAAACCCTTAAAGGGGAAAAACAGGAAAACAAGGGTAAACGGTTTTGAAGCCCTCAAAGGGAAAAAAAAAAAAACCCTTTAAAGAATTGAAAGAGAACAAGGTAAACAGGTAAAAACCCCTTTAAAAGGAAACAAAAAAACCCCTTTAAAAGGAATTTTCAAAAAACACAACCAAACGGGGGAAAAGGAATTGAAAAAAACCATCCGGATCTAAAACGGGGAAAAAGAAACAATAAAAATTCAAAGGGAGACTACTCGGAATTTGGGGAAAAAGTAGGAAGAGTTTTAGGAGTCAAAAATGCAAGCATCCCCAACCCAAAAAACAAGAGATGAAGAGAGATTTCATGCACAGAAAAATCCCGGAAAAAACCCCGGGGCAAAACAGTCAAAAAAAAATGAAAATGAAAAGGGGGCCCCCAACCCCCAAAAAACCCCGGAAAACCCAAAATGAAAAAGAAAAAGGGCCAAACCTAAGGATAAAGGTATAGATGGGGAGTGAAGTTTTTCCCCAAACAAAAAAGGGGCCCGTAAATATTTTTAAAAAAAATTTTTGGGAAAATTTTTTCCCCAAAAACCCAAAGATGGGGGAAAACCAAAAAACATAAAAAAAACCCCACAGAACCCCAAACAGACAAAAACCAGAAAAAAAATTTCCCCCCTGACACATAAAAATAAAAAAAACCAAATTCCAAAAAAAAAAAAAAAAAATACAAAAAACAGAAGGGGGAAAAAAGGGCAAGTAACTTTTAAAAAAGGGAGACCAAAGAAAATTTTAAAAAAAAACCCAGATTTTTTAAAACCCAAAAAAAGGGAAAAAAAAACCTTTTTCCCCCAATCCTTGGGGGGGGTGGAGAAACCAAGTTTTCCTGCCCCAAAAACCCAAAATTTTCACAATATTTTCCCCAAAACCCCCCACTTAAAAGGGGGTAATTGAGGGGGAAAAAGCCAAAAAAAAGGAAAAGGGAAAATACAACCTAAAAAAAGCAGGGGAAATAATCTTTCCCAAAACCCCCCAAAAAAAAAGGAGCACAAAACAAATTTTTCCCCTCTAAAAACAAAAATAACAGGAAGAAAAAAATTTTTTCCCCTTTAAAATTTTTCCCCTTTAAAATTTTAATACCCCCTTTAATCAATTCCCCAAAAAAAAGGGCTTTTTAAAAAATCAGATTGGTTAAAAAACAGGCCCCCCGAATTTTTTTTGCTTAAAAGAAACCCCACCTCAGTGACAAAGACGACATTCCCCCCCGAGAAAAAAATGGAAAACAATTTTCCAAGAAAAAAGGTCCCAAGAAACAAGCTGGAGAGCCTTTTTTAATTTCAAATAAAATTGATTTTTTAAACCAAAAAGTAATAAAAAAAAAAAAGGAAACTTTTTAAATAAAAAAGGAAAAAAATTAAAGCTGGGCGGTGGTGGCACACCCCCTTTAACCCCCGATTTTGGGGGGGCGGGCGGGGGGGTTTTTCTGAGTTCGGGGCCAGTGGTTTTCCCCCTTTTATTTTTCCCGGCGCCCGACTCCGGAAAAAAACCCCCTTTTTGGAAAAAAACCAAAAAAAAAAAAAAAAAAAAAAAAAAAAAAAAAAAAAAAAAAAAGGGAAAAAACTCCAAAAGGGGAAATCCCCAATTTGAACATCAAAAACCCCCAAAAAAAGGGCCTACATACATAAAAAAACTTTACAAAAAACTAAAAACCCCCATTCACCCCACAAAATTTAAAAGTGGAGGTTTTTTTCCCCGGCTCTCTCCAAAAAGGCAGTATGGAAAAAAAAAACTAAACAAAAAAACCCCAAGGGCCCCCAAAAATTAAAAATTTAAAAAAATTTTTGGGGCCAAAATGGATTTAAAACAGTTTTCTATAAAAACTTTTTTACCCCCAAAAAAAAAGAATATACCTTTTTCTCATTTTCCCAGGGGCCCCTTTTCCTTTTTTTAAAAATAATTGGTCAAAAAACAGTCCTAAAAGATACAAAAGATTAAATAATCCCTTGCATTTATCAGTTTACCAGGGGGCTAAGGGGGTTTTTTAATAAGGGGAAAAAAAAAGGGGGAAAAAAACCAAAACCATGTGGAAACTGAGCAATGTTTTTCTCAATGATAAAATTTGTCAAGGAGAAAAAAAAGAAAAAAAATTTAAAAAAATTTTAAAATTTTTTAAAAAAAGGGGAAACACCCCTCCCGGGGGTTTTGTGCCCCATGAAAGCTTTTCTAAGAGGAAAATATAGCTCTAAGTGCCTACAAAAAAAAAATTTGGGGAGGGGGACACATTAACAACTTGACAGCCCCCTGGAAAAATTAGAAAAAAAAAAAGCCCCAAAAACCCCCCAAAGGGGTAGGGGGTTTTTTGGGAAAAAATTTGGGCTAAACCCCCCCCGGGGGAGAAACAGAAAGAACTATACAAAATATCAAAAACAGGGGTTTGGTTTTTTGGTTAAAAAACCAGGTTTTAAAAAACCCTTTTTCCAGATTTCCAGAAAAGGGGCCCGGGGGCCCGGGGGCCAAATTAATTTTAAAAAAGAAATTTTAAAAGGGGGGGGAAATAACAACCCCAAACTAAGGAAATTCAAAAAATCTCCGATCCTTTCTACAAAAAGGGCCCCCCAACAAAACTGGAAAAAATTTTAAGGGGAAATTTTACAATTTCCTAGACTTTTTAAAAAAAAGTACCAAAATTTTTAAGAGGAAACCTTAATAAACCAAAATAAGGGTCCCCCAACCCCCAAAAAAATTGCGCAGTTTTAAAAAGTCCCCCCCCCCAAAAAAAACCCGGACCAAGGGTTTTTTTTTGGGTTTTTTTTCAGCCTTTTTTGGAAGACCCCAAAAAAAATTCTCCTTTTTAAAATATTTTTCCCAAATTTGAAACAGAAAAGGAAACTACCCCCAACGTTCTTGAAATCATACCCCAACCGCCCCCAAAATTTAAACCCCCAAAAAGAACCCCCAAAAAAAAAAAGAACTTCAGACCAATCTCTTTGGGAAAAATTTAATGCAAAAATACCAATAAAACCCCAAACTGAAACCAGAACAATCCAAAAAAATCATTCATCATGATCAAAAGGGCCCTTTTTTCCCGGAATGAGGGATGGTTTAAAAATTTGGAAATCCATCAATGCAAACCCCCCATTAAAAAAAAACCAAAAAAAAAAACCCCCTGATCATCTAAAAAGATGGTGGAAAGCATTTTTTCAAAATTCAACATCCCCCTTTTTGGTTTTAAAAAACTTGGGGGAAAATCAAAGAATTTAAGGCCCTTAAAAAATAGTAAAAAGGAATTTACAGAAACCAATAGCCAACATCAAAAAAAAAAGGGAGAAAGTTGAAGCATTCCCATAAGATCAGGAAAAAAGACAAGGTGCCCAATCTCTCCCTACCCCTTAATTAGTACTGGGGAAACCCCGCCGAGCAATTAGACAACAAAAAGAAGTAAAGGAATACAAATAGGGGAAAGGAAAAAAAAAAATATTCAAAATTTTTAGATGATATGATAGTAAAATTAAGTGACCCCAAAAAAAAAACTTTAAAACCGGAATGCAAACCTGTAAAACAAATTTTGCAAAAAGGGGGAAAAGGTTTAAAAACCAAAATCGAACAAACAGTTAAAACCCTTTCCTTTTGTTTAAAAAAAAACAGGTGAAAAAAAAAATTTGGGGAAAAAAAAACCTTCACAATAGTCCAAATAATATAAAGTCCCTTGGTGGGGAAAATTTTAAACCCAAACAAAAAGAAAGATCTGTTTTGGGGAAGAACTTCAAGTTTTTTGAGAAAAAATTGAAGAAGATCTCAGGAAAAGGAAAAAAATTTCCCCCGCTCATGGTTGGAGGATTAATTTAAAAATGGCCATTTTTTCCCAAAAACAATCTAAGATTCAGTGCAAAACCCCTTTTTAAAATTTTTTAAAAATTAATTCTTTACGAACTGAAAGAGGGGAAAATTTGAAAATTTTTTTGGGGAAAAAAAAAAAAAACCCGGGGATTGCGAAAACCATCCTCAACAAAAAAAGAACTTTTTGGAGGAATCGCCATCCCTGACCTCAAGCTGTACTTACCGAGCATAGTGATTTAAAAAATGCATGGTATTGGTACAGAGGGCAGGCAGGAAAATCAGTAGAATAGAGTTGAAGACCCAGAAATGAACCCACACAAAATATGGTCATTTATCTTTGGACAAAGGAACTAAAACCATCCAGTGGAACAAGGACGCATTTTTTAACAAATGGTGCTGGTCCAACTGAAGGACAGCATGCAGGAAGAATGCAAAAACGATCCATTCTTATCTCCTTGTACAAAGCTCAAGTCCAGGTGGATAAAGGGACCTTCACATAAAACCAGATACACTGAAACTAATAGAAAGAGAAGGTGGGGAAGACCCTGGAATACCTAGGCACAGGGGAAAAGTTCCTGAACAGAACACACAATGGCTTTATGATCTAAGATCAAGAATTGACTAATGGGACTTCATAACAATTGAAAAAGTTTCTGTAAGGCAAAGGACACTGTCAACAGGACAAAACGGCAACCAACAGATTGGGAAAAATCTTTACCAATCCCAAATCCGATAGAGACTAATATCCAATATATACAAAGAACTCAAGAAATTAGACTCTAGACAACCAAATAACCCTATTAAAAAATGGGGGTATGGAGCTAAACAAAGAATTCTCAACTGAGAAAGGTGAATGGGGGCGAGAAGCACCTAAAGAAATGTTCAGCATCCTTGGTCATCAAGGAAATGCAAATCAAAACAACCCTGAGATTACACCTCCCCACCAGTCAGAATGGCTAAAATAAAAACTCAGGTGATAGCAGATGCTGGCGAGGATGTGGAGGAAAGAGGAAAAACTCCTCCATTTTTGGTGGGGATTGCAAGATGGTGCAACACTATGGAAAACAGTCTGACATTTCTTCAGAAATTGGACATAGCATTACCCGAGGGCCCCAGCTATACCACTCCTGGGCATATTTCCCAGAAGATGCTCTAACATATAACAAGGACATATGCTCCACTATGTTCGTAGCAGCCTTTTTATAATAGCCAGAAACTGGAAAGAAAACCCAGATTTCCCTTCAACAGAGGAAAAGGATACAAAAAAATGTGGTACATTTATACAATGGAATATTACTCAGCTATTAAAAACAATGAATTTGATAAATTCTTATATAAATGGATGGAAACTAGAAAATATCATCCTGAGTGAAGTAACCCAATCACAAAAGAACATACATGGTATTCACTCACTGATTATTGGATTTTAGCCCAGAAGCTGAAACACCCAAGATTCAAAATCACAAAACCACATAAAGCTCATGAGAAAGATGACCAAGTAGTGGGGACTTCAGTCCTTCTTAGAAGTAGTAACAAAATACTCAAGGGACAAATATGGAGACACAGTGCAGGACAGAAACTGAAGGAGGGGTGTCTGGAGACCATTCCCCTGGGTATCCATCCCATGTACAGTCACCAAAGGTAGACGCTGATGTGGAGTCAGGATGTACATGGCAGGAGCCTGATATAGCTGTCTCCTTAGAAATCTGCAAGAGTCTGACATACTCAGAGGCAGATGCTCACAGCTAACCATTAAACTGATCATGGGGTTCCCAATGGAGAAGATAGAGTGAAGGCTGAAGGAGTTGAAAAGGATTTGAGACACCATGAGGAAAGCAAACAATACCAACCAAGCAGAGCCCCCAGGGTCTAAACCACCAGCCTGGGAGCGCTTAGGAAGGGACCCATGTCTCCAGCTATATATGCAAGGGAGCTATATATAAGTGGGAGAAGAGATCCTTGGTCCCATGAAGGCTGGACGTCTTGGGGGGGGGATATTCGAGTGTGGGGAGGGAGGTACGGGGGAGGGTGGGTGGGGGTACACCAACATGGGGGCAGGCGGAGGGGGGAAGGGATAGTGAGTTCCTGGGAGGGAGGGGGGAAATGGGGGTAAGGAGAGAACATCTGAAATGTAAAAAAAATTTCCAATAAAAAAAAAAAAGAAAAAGAAAAAAAAAAGAAACCCAACCCCCCCAAAAAATTCCATCAAATAACAAATAAAAAATTAAAATTTACTCTTATTGTAATCTAAATGTAAAAGTAAGACAATTTTTGAATAAAAATTTTACAAGAACTTTTTAATATCTGTTTTTAATAATAATTTATATTTTATTTGGTTTAATTATTATTGTAATATATATTTTCAATGTTAATCCCCAGCTCTATCAGCCAAAACCTTTTCATTCCAAAATCAATATTAATGGTTTTCAGCCTGAGATATATGCCCATAAATTTCTTTTTTCTTTTTCAGTCTTCTGAAGCACAGGCTAGACTCAAACTATGTACCTGAAGATGGGCCCTGAACTCCTGATTCTCCTGCTTCCCCCTTGTAAGTGCTGGATAAATGGGGAGTTCAAGGTCCCTTCTCAGTTACCTCTCTTAAACCTTTGGGCTTTGCCTCTCACTGAAAGTCCTGACACCACCCCCACCAATTTCTCCTCCTCCTCCTCCTCCTCCTCCTCCCTCCTCCTCCTTCCTCTTCCTCTTCTTCCTCTTCCTCCTCTTCCTCCTCTTCTTCCTTCCCCTTCTTTTTCCTCCTCTTCCTCCTCCTCCTTCTTCTTTTTTTTCCTCCTCCTCTTCCTCCTCTTTCTCCAGCTCTTCTTCTTTCTCCTCCATCTTTGACACGAGGTATATTTCTTTTTTTTTCTTTCTTTTTTTTTATTGGAAATTTTATTTACATTTCAGATGTTCTCTCCTTACCCCATTTCCCCCCCTCCCTCCCAGGAACTCACTATCCCTTCCCCCCTCCTCCTGCCTCCACGTTGGTGTACCCCACCCTCCCTCCCCCATACCTCACCTCCCCACCCTCGAATATCCCCCCCCACGATGTCCAGCCTTCATGGGACCAAGGATCCTTCTCCCAATTATATATAGCTCCCTTGCATATATAGCTGGGGCCATGGGTCCCTCCCTAAGCGCTCCAGGCTGGTGGTTTAGACCCTGGGGGCTCTGGGTTGGTTGGTATTGTTTGCTTTACGAGGATATTTCTTTAGCAACAAATATTTCTTAGATTCAAATATTCATTAATTTAAAACCTGAGAAAAATGAATATCTTGAGAAAAAGAATATATGATATTTGACCACAAATTAGAACAGACCTTAAGAAAACAGCCCAGGGGCTGCTTACAAGGTTAAAAGGAAAGTTAGCATGTGAGTTCTTATTCCACAGGACTGAAAACCATGACAAGTTATTTATCTGTGAAGAAGTGACATCAGTACACCAAAGAGAAATACCTGCATCTTGTATCCATTGCAGAATTATTCACAATAGTGGAAACATAGGACCAACCTCAATTCCGCTAATACACGAATGGGTAAAGAGTGTCACAAACAATAACTTCTATGGGATGCTTTACATCCTGAAAAGGGAAAAGAAAACCAGTTGGAATGTCATGAATTATCACCAGGAATAGTACTACTGAAACTAAAGAACATTATTATTACAAGCAACAGAAAAATGTCACATTTTCTTATTAATTGGGCATTTTAAAAATTGGATGTTGAATGCATAGGGTAAGAAAAAAATATTTACCAAGGGCTAGAGAAGAAAGGGGCATGAGGAAAATGCCTGTCAAACGTCCAATGTTTTAGATAGTGATTAGAGAAATGACTCAGCCTCAGTTAAAGAAGATGTACTGATACTACAGGAGACCAGATTTTGGGGTCCCAAAAATTGATGCAGGGATTCACAACTGCCTGTAACTCAGTTCCAGGGCATCAAACACCTTCTTCTGGCCCCAGGGCACTGTATGTGTGTGCACATACCCCACAGAGACACACACAGACATATAACATAATAACTGTAATTATAGTCTATATTCTAAGGTTGAGCAGATTTTATTCGTTTTTTTTTCCCAGAGAAATGAAAATTGAAGTAAAAAATGCCCAAAGTTTGGTCTAGCTATCCTACAATGTATGTGTTTTGAAGCCACAAATTGTATGGTATATACACACATATGTATAATTGTATGCCATATACAAATATATGCATGTATCTAGAATATATAATTTTTAAAAAGTCACATTTATTTTAAGCTTATGTATATTTGTGTCTTGTCTGTGCACCATGTGCATGTAGTACTCTAAATGGCCAGAAGAGGGCGGCAGATCCTCTGGAACTGGAGTGAGCCACTATGTGTGAAGTCAAGAGCAACAAGTGCTCTGAATCCCTGAGCTATCTCTCCAGCCTCATATAGGTTTTTTTTTTAAATCAACTGAAAAACAATCAAATACTTAAGGTACGGAATAATAATATCCTGATATTTTATAGAATATTAGAGTCTATTCATCTGACAAAAGATTATATATATGAAAGTGTCATGAGAAGAGTATCTATGTATGTATCTATGTCTATCTGTCTGTCTGTCTATCTATCTATCTATCTATCTATCTATCTATCTATCTATCTATTTATCTATCTATTTTTTTTATGCTTAGTCAGACCAGGTCTCTCTACATAGTCCTGGCCAGTCTTCAAAGAAAGGTTCATGAACATGACATCATGAACGAATTTGACTCCACGAACGTGACAGCTGAGACTTCCATTTTTAGTTCTTCTTCTTAGAGCTGCTTTGTATCTCTGTAGTAGTGACTTTCCTGTGGGTGGTTTGGGGTGTGACCTCTGCTGTCTTAGATGTGCCTGAACATGCCTGATATCATCAGCTAGTGCATGAAAAATGTCACCTTTTGAGTTCCCTTCATTATAGCCATACTTCTCTGTGTCTTTTAGTAGACGTTGATTTTGAGCAGGCAAAAGTCAGTGTGAAAATTCTAAGTAAAATCCACCAAGTCACTAACTGATGTCCACATTCTCTGTTTTGGAAGATTTAGGAATACGTTTGGTAATGCTGTGTTATTCCAGCACTGGAATTGTGTAGAGGACTTTCCTACAGACAACCAGCTTGTGTTTCCTGCTCTCCCTGCAGAGTCAAAGTATCACATAAGAATGTGGCATGATGAAGGAAAAGCCAGAGGCTTTAATGGCTGGAATAATGAAGTGAGGCTTTGGGATGTAGGAAACTTTTTGTAAATGAAGTATTTGGACAATAGTCACGGGACTCATTAAGCTAACAAGATGACAACCTCCTGAGACAGGTTTCCAGGGTTTCTTGGTGAGTCTTGTGAGTACAGCCATAGGCAGACTTCTGATGAAAGTTGGAATCTCTGGGGAAATTAAGAGACTAAGGAGTGAGTGTCACCCTGGGGTTGAAACTGTCACTGTCCCAGAGCGTCTTTGGGAGGGACACACCAAGAAAGGGAAGCCCCAGCAGATCTGATGTCTTTGTAAAGCTAGAGTTAGAATAAGCTGGCAGAGCCCTGTTTCCTCAATTCTGCTTTCGAAGAATGAATTTGACTGGAAAACACTCTCCTTTAAAAGATAGAGGGAGGGGGGACCTGGGAGGGAGAGGAAGGAGGAGGGAAAAAGGGGGGCAGGATCAGGTGTGGGATGAGACAGGGGAGAAGTATACAGGGTCAGGAAATTGAACTGAGGTGTGCAGCAGTGGGGGATGAGGAACTGGGGGAGCCAATGGAAAAGTTAGAGAAAGGACTGAAGGAGCTGAAGGGGTAACCCCATAGTAAGAACAACAATATCAACCAACCAGACCCCCCACCCCCGAGCTCCCAGGGACTAAACCACCAACCAAAGAGTACACATGGGAGGATCCATGGCTCCAGCTGCTTGTGTAGCAGAGGATTGCCTTATTGGGCATCAATGGGAGGGGAGGTTCTTGGTCCTGTGGAGACTTGATGCCCCAATGTAGGGGAATGCTAGGATGGTGAGGTGGGAGTGGGTGGGTGGGGGAGCACTGTCATAGAAGCAGGAGGAGGGGGAATGAGACAGAGGGTTTGTGGAGGGGAAACCAGGAAGTTGGAATAACATTTGAAATGTAAATAAATAAAATAACCAATAAAAAGGAAAAAATAAATAATAAAAAAATAAAAAAGATTTGAATAAGAACCATTCCTCAGCATGGTTTTTATGCATAGACTCTGTGGACACTGGTTATTAATCAGATTTCAAAATGATGTGCTTTAGAGGCTACAACTGTGCTTTCTCCTGCCTGCTTTCAACAAACCCTCTGCCCTCATCCTTAACTCGCTGCCAGGGCTGTTCAGTGCTGAAGTGCACAGTGGGCAGGAAGCTTTCCATATACAGTTAACTTTGACAACTGCACACACATCAGATCTTAAAAACTTAATTTCCCATCTACCTCCCACGAAAACTAATAAAGTAAAATAAATAAGCCTCATGTGTATTTTAAGACTTTTGTACCAAGCATATCTATAGATACAACAAAGAACAAAAAAAAGTAAAACAAAGGTACTTAGAAATAAGAAATTACAGGGTAAGACACATGCTTGCAAGAGACGAAAGAATCAGACTAGTTTATATAGAAGGGACCTGATCTTTTAAGAAAGAGGTAAAAATATTTTTAAGGGGAGAGAAAGAGAGAGAGAGAGAGACAGAGAGACAGAGAGAGAGAGAGAGAGAGAGAGAGACAGAGAGACAGAGAGACAGAGAGAAAGACATAGAAAGAGAGACAGAGAGAGAAAGGATACCAGAAATTATACTAAAATCAAGAAATAAACTGGCTTCTCAGGTGTTGGTTTGGCATGTCTACATGTCTTAGAAAGATTGTGTCTAGATGAAACCAGGGCCTCTGAGCACCAAGTTGTCAGTGGTCCTGGGTGGATATATTTCTCTAAGAGCCTAAATGTGTGTTTCATTCATTCTAAGCTTTTCAAAACTTTGTCACTGACCAGCTTTTCACACTTTTGAATTTACAACAGCTAGTCACTCCCTCTAAACCTGATCACTTCTGAGGAAGCTGTCTCTGTTAAGGTTCCAATTGCTGTGAGGAGACACCATGGCCATGACAACTTTTTTTTTTAAGGTTTATTTATTTTATGTATATGAGTACACTGTAGCTGTCTTCAGACACATCAGAAGAGGGCATCCAATCTATTACAGATGGTCATGAGCCACCAGGTGGTTGCTGGAAATTGAACTCAGGACCTCTGGAAGAGCAGTCAGTGCTCTTAATCGTTGAGGCCATCTCTCCAGCCCCTATGACAACTCTTATAAGGAAACATTTAATTGCGGCTGGCTTACAGTTCAGAGGTTCAGTTCATTATTGCCATGGTGAGCAGTGTGGCAGCACTGGGCAGCATGGTGCTGAGAGCCCTACATCTGTGTCAGCAGGCAGCAGGAAGACAGTGAGACATTAGGCCAGGCTTGAGCATCTGAGACCTCAAAGCCTGCCCCAGTGACACACTTCCTCCAACAAGGCCACACCTCCTTATAGTGCCATGAGTCTAGGGGAGCCATTTTTATTCAAACCACCAGGGCAGCTGTTTTGGATCAGATGATCTGACTTGTTCTTTCAGTTGTTCTCAGAATAGTTCTCAATTATTTTAAAATGGGTTTGTCTATATGGGGAAGAAACCCCATGCAATCTGAGTTTTTGAATTAACCTTTATTACAATGTTGTATAAATTAGTGGGATTTACTGATATTTTCATCTGTGTATCTGTCATGAATTAGTCATGTCTACTATCCTTGACACCTCTGCCATTGCCTCTTAGCATCCTTCCTAGACCATAGAAGTGCTCTGAATTTATTTCTGCTTTCTTCTCCTCCACACCTCCCCTTCTAGTGATCTGTACTCCACTGTGTACTTTTGTAAGACTGCCTTATTCTTTTCCATAAGTATGTGAGAATGTGTGGTATTTGTCTTGCAGTGTCTGGTTTGTTTCACTCAAGTTCATTCTGGAAACTTCTGAGGCACTTTGTTTGACTTGCAAAAAGTAAAATTAACATGTTATGTCTTCTACAAAAAAATATTGTCTTAATTAGAGTTTAATTGCTTTGAAGAGACACCAGGACAATGGCAACTCTTATAAAGGATAACATTTAATTGGGGCTGGCTTATAGGTTCAAAGGTTCAGTCCATTATCATTATGGCAGGAAGCATGGCAGCATCTAGGCAGGTATGATGTTATGGTTTGTATATGCTCGGCCCAGGGAGTGGCACTATTAGAAGGTGTTGCCCTGTTGGAGTAGGTGTGTCACTGTGGGCATGGGCTTTAATACCCTTATCCGAGCTGCCTGGAAGTGAGTATTCTGCTTGTAGCCTTCAGATGAAGATGTAGAACTTTCTGCTCTGCCTGTGCCATGCCTGCCTAGATGCTGCCATGCTCCCACCTTGATGAAAATGGACTGAACCTCTGAACCTATAAGCCAGCCCCAGTTAAATGATGTCCTTTATAAGACTTGCCTTGGTCACAGTGTCTGCTCACAGCAGTAAAACCTTAACTAAGACACATGGCACTGGCAGAGCTGAGAGTTCTACCTTTTGTTCTGAAGGCAGTTAGAAGAAGACTGGCTTCCAGGCAGCTAGGATGAAGGTCTTAAAGCCCACCTCCACAGTGGTACACTTCCTCCAACAAGGCCACACCCACTTCAACGAGGCCACACCTTCTAATAGTGCTACTCCCTGGGCCAAGCATATACAAACTACAATTATCAAATGTTAAATGTGACAACTGAAAAGCTCTTACAGAAAACAGGAAAAAATGCTCCTCACTTGGCCTTTTCTAATGGATTACTAAATATGACACAGAATAAGTGAGTTGCAACATATAAAAAGGCAGGTTATAGTCTATAACTGACAAAATAAATCAAGAATGATGGTCAAGAGATTAAATGATTTATTCATCAGTCCAAGCAACTGGAGAAAATGACCATAGAGCATACATTTGACAATGCTCTGGAGTCTGAATATGTCAAAATATCTCGCAACACCAAAATAAAAATACTGCGATTTGAAAAGGGGCAGGAGATGGAGATTTGTGTTACAGCAGAATAGAAAGCTATTCTGTATAGGAAGCTATAGGCCCTTGCTTCCACAAAGTGGTCCATTGGGCAGTTCTTAGACTCAGATCTTCTGTGAGGTTCCAGAAAACAGAGGCTGCCATATGAAGTCCCATGGAACCCTCACAAACATATTTGGACACAGTGCCCATCCCACAGTGCCACACGGTGTGCAGGAAGAACAGAGTTGATGCCATGGACTCAGCTTTTCCCTACATTGAGGGAGACAAGAGTGGAGTTGACTCTAATGTTTCAGCTTTTGTGTGGACTTTCTGGATAGAAATACACACATCATGGGTCTAGAGGACACCAGGATCAAAGGAGCTGTCTGGTGTGACTCTGAATAGCAGGACACTACCAGGTCCAGTGGACAGGAATTAGACAGCACATGATGAAGAGCTTCCTGGAGAATCTGGCAAAATTGTCTTATCACTAAATGGACTCTGAAAGTTCAGAGTGGACTCATTAGTTCCCAGAATAAAGCTGAAGAGGTCAAGAAGTGTGTGAAGAAAGACTGATTAGTGAATTTTCAGATGTCTGGATCCCAAATAAGTTCACAAGAAATATGAAGAGACATTGGGGATACCCAAGCCAGAAGATTCAGACTAATATCCAAATCCAATGTGAAAGAGATGGTATATATTCTGCGTGGCAACATAGTTGGCAGACGATGCTGAATGAAACCAGCAAAATGGCTCTGCAGACAAAGGCACCTGCAGCACAAGTCTGCTGAGCAAATTTAGATCCCCAGATCCCATGTACATACAGGGAGGAGAACTGACTCCATACATCTGTGGCAGGCACACATAATCATGACAAACGAGATTCAAAGAAACAAAGCTTAAGACATCCAAAGAACTCAAGACCACCAGGCCTAAGCATGGGAATAATTTGATCAAAGACACAGCCAGCAGTCTGGGAGAGCTGGAGGACACCAAGGCAGAGAGAAGCAAAGACAGAGATAGGCTGGGGTCAGCCAGGGATGGGCCCAACATGACTCTGCAGCCACAGACAGGAGTTTCCCTGCAGCTGCAAGGTTTGACAGCACTGAGGGAGTTTAAGTGTGAATGTGTATGTTAAGATCATAGAAAGCCAGCATTAGTCTGAATGCAGTTGGAGTATGAAGCACTGTAGAGCTAGGGGCAGCTTATAAGATGCAGAGCAAAAAATGAAGAGTCCTTCCCTCCCTCACTCCATCCCTCACTCCCTTTATCCTTCCTTCCTTCTTTCTCTTTTTCTTAAACATTGTCCATTTCAGAAGGGACATGGCTCTGTGTCCTGGGCTGAGGGAAGAGCCCGGCCTCTATCCCTCCTGCTTAAAGGGCTTGAGTCAGCTTTACTGATCCAATGTCTTTCTCTCTGTGTGACGTGGGTTTGCACAAAAGGTCTTCACTCTAACCTGGCTCGATATTTAAAACCTTCATCAAGAAAGGAAACAGTATAATCACTTTATTATTTTTTAAAGATTTTGATCTGGAGTCGGGTCAACTTTGTATTAGCAAATCCAAGGACCGTTTGCAGTTACTGAAGCTGCCTGATGGCCTTTCTTATTAGTTACTTTTAATAAAGCTCATATTTAATATAATGGTGCCAAGTATTGGAATTACAATGAATCTATACTTACTAAGTACAATTTGCCTTTATCTTTTTAGTACATAGATATTTTGTAATAAAATAGAAAAAGATCAAACTATATTGTTTGTACTTCATACACTTTGATCCTATAAAATTTGTTAATTTAACATCAATAAATAAATATTAACTTACTTATGCTTGAAAATATTAAGTATATGATTAAGATGAACCCCTTTTCCACCAGGAAAAGAACTTCAGGAATAAATAGTGATATAGCAACCACTTCCTATATTCAAAGGACTAAGTCGTGGCAGCAGATGGACCATGGTATTGAGAGCTCTTGTCTAGCATACAAGGCTGTGGGTTTGATTCCAGCACAAACACTAAATCCTTGTCTTCTGCTTCTCAGACCATCCTGGTCCTCAGTCCGGTGAGATCTTAGAGTATAGCAGAGCCTTTCATGGCTCTTGAGCGTTCATCAGTGTGCGAGGATCCTGGATAGCCAATGGCCGCCAAAACAACCTCAAGCCAATGGCTTTAGGAGCCAGTGGCTTCTGATTCTGTTGCCTCATTAGCAAGAATAAGGAAACCCAGACAGAGAGTGAGTGGAATGGACAGAGAGTAGAGTAGTAGAAGAGGTTCTGGGAAAGGAATCCCTTGCACTTTTTAATTGCACATAGAAAGTAATTTTCTTGTTTTGAATCACATACATGATTATTGTGAGGTTTTATATATTCAAGTTATTTTTTTTTTGCTGTCTCTTACAATGGTCTTATAGTCATCTTCACAACCTGTCCTGAGTTAAATGTCCCCATATTTTCCTTGGTGTTTGTGATGGTTGGTTTTAATGTCAAGTTGGCATGGGCTAACCCTGTGATTCCTCCACAGTTGTGAACTATATCCTGGAATGTTGATCTTAAAAGAACCCTTTCTCCTGTGTTTTATCCCAGTAATAGAAAACAAAATGAGGGCAAAATTGGTTTGGAGAAGCAGGGCCATTGTTGTGATAATTCTGACTAGCTAACTTCTAAGCCTTTGGAAGGACTGTTTTGTGCAATGTAGAATTTAGAAGTTTGGGCTGAAAAAGCCACTGAGGGTTATAGTCAGAGTTTGCAACAGAAGAATCCTGGGAAATGACAGTAGAGGCTCAGGTCATGGGATTTCATAGGGGACAATGACTCTATCAGAAACTGGGATAGGGTCATTCCAGTGGTAAAGAATCTGACTTTATTTGGCTTCTGTCTCAAGAAATCTAAGGAGGTTGAACTGAGAGACAATGGACTTAGGCTGTAATAGATCAGCATCACCACACAGAAGCTTCTAGCTCTGGGAGAACGAGAAAAGGGTCCTGAGGGAAATCCTGATAATTCAAAGGCGTCTTGTGAAGATCCAAATAATTTAATGAGAGAAAGCTTAAGCCAAGGGGATCCCTGCTCCTCCAAGCAACTTCATAGGTGCAATGTTTCCCCAGGGTAAGTGCACAGAAGCTGTTATACTGTGGATCAAGGGCCAAGCTGCATCTTGAGCTGGCAGCAGAACATTGCAGTGTTGTAAGTCACAACCTAATGCACTGGCTCTGAAGGCAAAGGTGCAAGACTGAGGGATCGCGAGAGCAGTAGAGGCCGGGCACTGTGACCATGCCCACCAGACATACAGAAGCTTTCTCAGTTCTGTGCTAGGTGAAGATAATTGTGTTTTATTTTTGCGCCATTTTCAAAATGTCGCCAGGACATCCCTACCTATTCCTTCTCACCCAGCTCCTTCAAGTGTTCTCCTCATATTTGACAGGGCATATCTGCTAAGCTGTATCAGGAATTCCAGGTAAGACCTTCTCTCCCACTCAGGGTATATCAGCAGTTGTTCTTTCTGCAAACTTTGCCTTTTCGCAAGCACTGTGCACATTTGCCTTTTCTAGGGGTATTGCTACACTGTCCCCCCCCCCAACTGCCCAGACATGGGTACAGCACCCAAGCTGCAGCCAGTGCCTTCCTAAGCCCCCATGACTGACATTGCCTGCTCCCAGCTGACATGGGGGTGATTAGGATGGCTTCAGCCAAATAGAAGTGTAGTCAAGGGTTGGCAATATGGGAACCTTGGTTCTCCTGTTAAGCCACCTGTGACTGATGTCTTCTCCAGAGCTGCTGATGAACCAGGAAAAGAGCAGAGCAGCAGACACTTTCATGGATGCAACATATTCTACTAAACCTAATCAGCAGGCTTCATGTTTGGCATCCAGTGAGGTTTGGGAGATTATGTTTGCCCACACACTTGAGCTCTCTCTTAGTTGACTCCATAGAGAACTCTGGCTCAAAGCTAGGCTTCTAGGTTGATGTCTGAGGGAGATCACAGATAATTGCTTTGGTTTGTCTAATCACTAATCACCCAGTGAGGGCTCATCATCAGACAGTGACCATCTCTGCACGCAGAGGAAGAGGGCCTGCTTCTACGCACGCATTTGCAGAAGGGAAAAGAGCAGGAGAATAAAGAAATGAAGTCAAGGTCTCTAGGAACAGGGATTTGTACAAACCTGAAACTCAAGTGTTTTACATTAAATGTGTTCCCTAATCGAGGACAATTGTCCAGTGGTGTTGGTAGAATTATTTTTCAACTTAAAAAAGGCTCTCAAAAAAACCAAATGCAATCTATACTGAGAAAGTGTATGAAGTGAATTAGCAATAAAAAAAGAGGAGACTCAGAATATCAGCAGAACATGTGTTAATAACTAAAAGAATAAAACCTCTACCTTCTAAACATCGAAATGTCCATAAGAGTTGATTTGCTTCAATATATAGAAAGTAAGTACAGGGAACTGCTTCTCACTTGACTCCATGAAAAATTTACAAGCAAGAGAGCTTCAGCAGGTGTGTCTTGTCCCTTCTCTATTGCCTCTCTTCCCATTCTTCTTCCTCTCCCTTTCCTGTTCCTTGATTCTTTGAATTGCCATTTAGATAGGCTGCTTCATCATCTTAGTTTTCTGATAAAAGCCATGCCTCTGTAGTCACCATGGACCTGCATACACAGGTTCTGAGCCTGCCTGTTATCTCTGTCCCCTCCCTCAGCTGTGTGTGGCACTGCATCTGAGCACAATTTGAACAGACATGTCCAATCACACAAGAGTGACTCACTTCATCCTCAGGGGCTTCTCAGATGTCCCTCAGCTGAGATTGGTGGTCATCCCATTTTTCTTGCTCGTTTACACATTTGGTCTCCTGGGAAACCTCTCCATCATCATGGCTGTGATGAGAGACAGTCGGCTCCACTCTCCCATGTACTTCTTCCTGAAGAATTTGTCTTTCCTGGACATATGCTACACCTCAGCCACCATCCCCAAGGCAGTGGCTATATCCTTCACAGGCTCAGGGGTCATCTCCTATCTCGAGTGTGTAGCACAGCTTTACATAATTTTTACATTTGTATGTACTGAATGCTATCTGCTCACAACCATGGCTTATGACCGGTGCCTGGCCATCCTAAGACCATTGCTCTATGGAACCATTATGAGCCAGGAATATTGTTCTGGATTGGTGATCACTGCTTGGGTGTGTGGGGCCATCTACTCAACCTTCCGTACTTCCAACACCTTCTCCCTGCCCTACTGTGGACCCAATGTCATTGAGCACTTCTTCTGTGACATCCCTCCGGTCATGAGACTGTCCTGCACTGATTACCATGTCAATGAGGAGGTGGGCTTTGTTGTCAGCATCTGCACTGTCATGAGCTCCTTGGTCCTCACAGTGGTCTCCTATATTGGCATTGTAGCCACAGTTCTTCGCATCCCCTCAGTGGATGGCAGGTGGAAAGCCTTTTCTACCTGCTCCTCTCACCTAACCACGGTCATCTTGTTTTATGGAACTGGAAGCTTTGTGTACCTGAGACCTGCCTCTCAGTACTCGCCGACCCTGGGTCGCCTGGCATCTATTTTCTACTCTGTAGTCACACCATCTTTGAATCCAGTTGTCTATTGTCTGAGGAACAAAGATATGAAGTTTGCTCTACAGAAACTTTATTGTGGGAGGAAGTACTGAGTCCTAGAAGACTATAGTGTGTGGCTCTTAGGGTCTGACAACTATTGATGGAGGCAGGTAATTTATCCCCTCAAACTTTCTTTCCCTTCCTATGTCACTTAACATTGTTGATAAAACCAGAGGACCTGTAGGAGCCTCCCCAGTTTCTCTGCACTAGATACATGTAGGCAAAACACTCATACATATAAAAAATAAAAAGCAAAGCAAACAAATTCTCCACCTAATATCATTGTGGAATTCTTTTTCCTGAGCAGTACTCATTACAGGAGACAGGACTCTCAGGATTTTCCCATCAGCTTTGTGTAAAGGCCACTAATACGAATTTCCATTATTTTTAAAACCCCATTTTCCTGGACTGGCACAGGTGTATCCCCTGGAAATGCCAAGAGTCCCGAAGCCAGCACAGCGGCCTGACACAGCTCCAGCAAAGCTGAGTGCATTGCTACACTCACTGTCTTTCTATCTCTAACTTTTGGGTTTTGGTCTCTGTGTGTTGCGTTCTTGGGGACTTTCTGCATTATGATTCGACTTATGTCTTTTCCTGAGAAAGACTGTGTCTGAGTCTTTTTAGGAAAATCCTATAATTAACTCTATCTGGCCACAATTTGGAAGCCCTCCTTATGCCCTGGAGATCATTCAGCACAGATAAGCACATCCCTAGATGAACCATTACTCCAGGAATTTCCTTAGGGTAGCAGCCCCTGAGCAAACTCAAACGCATAATTGGCACAGGGTAAACAGACACAATTGACAAACTCTGACTGGCCAGGAGAATAGGTTACAGATTCAAGGTGTCTTTTTATTATAGGCTTAGAGCTCTCTGAAAATGTAGTTTAAAGAAAGGGGGTCATACAGGATATACCTCTGGAGGAATAAAACTCAGTAAATAAGTTAGATTGACTAAAATAACCTTTTCCTACTTTCTAGCATAGATGATGACATATATAGTAAACAGAGTTAGGTGTTAGTGTTGGCTATTTGTAAGAAGGCCAGTTCAGGTATTTTCTGTTTGTCTTTAAAACTACAAACATTGCCAGCCTAAAAGCAGGCTGTCACATAGTATATGCGTTTGCTTTGTCGGAGACATTCTTTAGATTCTTTAAATTGGAGTTATAGGGCTGATAATAAAAACAAAATCTCTTCTGTTTGGGTTTTCTAATTGTAACTTAACTTGTAACCCTGGACATGTAATGGAAAAAATCAATGACATAATCTGTAGCACCCGGATCATCATTAGTCTTTGATCTGTGAAACCTGGAAAAATACAGCACCTGGTGGCTAGTCAGAGCTGGAGATTCCCCTGAACACCATGGCCTGACTCACTCCCTCTCCCCTCACCGACCCCTTATCACCTCTGCAGGCTGGCTGCCCTGTAAGACCCTCGGTGGGGAAGGCCCCTGGTGCTGAATATCTCATAAGCAACACATTTTATCACCCAAACTGTCCTTGGATGTCAAATTGTTCTGCTCATCCAGACACTTGAACCATCCTCTGATTTTGCCCCAAGCTGACAAATTTTAAACATTCACTTCCTTTACTTTTATCTAAATAGCAATCTTTATCCCTCATGCTCTAAACAGCTCATCGCCATCTCTTCTTAGTCTAGGATTCCTTCCTCCAGTCCTGTATGGAGGGTCCCAGATGCTAGGTTAAGAGTTCAGGCTAAAGGACACGTTACGGACAGAGTACAAGTGAAATCTCATTAAATTATCCTCAAACAAACCATGTGGCTCTGAAGGCATGGCTTATATCTTCTTACTTTTAGGAAGTCAGTGAAGACTCCAAGAGGCTGTTTTTAGCCTTGCTTAGGACACAGGGGCTAGGCGTGGGTCACACTGACAAGTCAAAAAGTATTGATCTACTTAAACCAGGGTGATACACGCATCTGAATGTTTTAAGGGATTATAGAATGATGAAAGGAAGCAAACAAACTATAGACACCCAGTCAGACACAAAACACCAGACACATAGCTGCCTCTACTGTGCTGGAGACTGGGAATGGAGAGAGAGAGAGAGAGAGAGAGAGAGAGAGAGAGAGAGGGTCTCATTTAGGTAGCTTAGGCATAAACAAGTATATTTAGTGAAGTAACTAAGTTTGCAATAAAGCATCAACAGAGAGGGACTCTACAGGTTGGTAAGGCTTTTGAAAGGCGATTGCATGTGAGCTCACAGAAGTTTGGGGTAGAAAGGTTCTGCAGACAAGAGACAAAGAACCCTGCAGGCTGAGGAGAAAAGCCAAGAGAAAAAAAAAATATGAAGTCCTCAGTAGATGTAGGGGTTGGGGCAGCAATGGCCGCATACATAACAAGTGCAATACTATCTATCACACATCGAACATTCTGGGTCATGAACTTATTAATGAGTGAATGGATAAAAGATTACAAGCTTTAGCATCTGTGTTTAGCTGCTCACTAGAGCCAGGGTGGTTTCTTTGCCTACCATAGGTTACTTATGTCCATTTTAAAATGAACCATGTTATAGAAAGTGCTTAAACGGTTGAACATAGGAATGAAAAGAAAGATGGTGGTTGCCAGGGGAGGGGGGTGTCAGAGGACAATTGCCTAAGGGGTGAGTTCAGGAGCTGGGTTTCACACTGTGTCCCTACTTCATGCAGCTGGGCTGGATACTTGAGAATGGTGAAGACAGGAGCTCTTTGTCTCCTTAGAGGTCTGCCAGAGTCTGACATACTCAGAGGTGGATGCTCACAGCTACCCATTGAACTGATCAAGGTATTCCAATGGAGGAGTTAGAAGACTGAAGGAGCTGAAAGGGTTTGCGACCCCATGAGGAGAACAACAATACCGACCAACCAGAGCTCCCAGGGTCTAAACCACCAGCCTGGGAGCACACAGGAAGGGACCCATGGCTCCAGCTGTATATGTAAGGGAGGATGGCCCTGTAGGGCATAGGTGGAGAGGAGATCCTTGGTCCTGTGAAGGCTGGATGCGATTGTGGGGTAATTTGAGGGTGGGGGAATTTGAGGGTTGGGAGGTGGGAGTGGGGGCTAGGTGGGGGTACATCCTCGTAGAAGCAGGATGAGGGGGGATGGGATAGGAAGTTCCTGGACAGGGTGTGTGGGGGGAAATGGGGTAAGGGGATAACATCTAAAATGTAAATAAAATATCCAATTAAAAAAAAAAAAGACAGGAGCTCTTAGAAGATGTGCATTTTCTCACAACCAAAAATTGAAAGCAGTTAGGTCTGGTGGGGCAGGCCTATAATCCCAGCAACTCAGCAGGCTGTGGCAGGAGGACTGCAAATTCAATCTCTGCCTGGGCAACTTAGCGATGTCCTGTCTTAAAATAAAAAGGGAAGGGCTGGAGATAGAGCTCAGCGTTGGAGCAGCTCTCCAGCATGCAGAAGTCTCTTGAGTTCAACCCCTAGCATTGTAAAAATAATAAAATAAATCATCAAGATGTCAAATTACTTACATTAGAAAGGGTAGTGGTTCTGTTTGTTTCCTTGCACTAGTCAGATTATTTTACTCTTTCTGTCTCCGTTTCCCCCACCCACCAGTGAGCATGTGTGTGTGAGTATGTGTGTGTTTAGAGGTAGGTGCTTTTTGTTTATTTTAATTCTGGGCACCTACTTTCAAACCTATCGGCTCTGGCTCCTCCCCAAATCATCTTTAGGAAGTGACCACCCACGCTGAGGTGCACTTTTCAGTCTCTTTCCTGGGTGGTCCAAAGAACAGCAGCTCTTTCCTAGCAGTGCACAGGGGGCAGCTCTAGATCCAGAGGTTTGAATCTGGGTGCGACAACACTGGTGGAGGCCTAATGACACACTAGGAGCCTACGAGCTGGGAGGGGTGGGGTGGACAGATTCAGGAAAAGGTTGCCAGGGAGGGGGGTGCTGCAGAGCCTGGGCGCTGTTGCCTAGAGACAGAAAGGACGCTGTGGCCTGAACACAAGAGGAATACCCGTTGCCTGGAAACAGTAGAAGGCGACCTTTCTCCTGGCAAGGGCAGGTCAGATAGCTTGACTTCTCAGAGCAAGAATATGGCTATGGCAGGCCGTGTGGGGCAGATGAAGAATCAGGATGAGGTTCACCAGAATCAGATCTTGCGGGAACTATTTCTCAAAGAGCTACGGGCACAGAAGCTGTACACGCAGTATCACGTGAATCCCCTGCGCAAGGGTGAGCAGGCCCAAGAGGGTTGGGAGGAGTGGGAGAGCGAGTATCCTCTGCCTCTAGTCATCTAGAGTTCAGACAGTTGAGCTTTGAGGGGATCTCTCCCCATGTCACCCCAGGCACAATAGATGCATTAAAATGCATCCGAAATGAAACATTTTAGATGTAGAATAAAGATAAAGGTTTTATGGGGTAGCTTTGCTTCTCAAATAATTGCACAGGGTTTTTATGTCTGCTTTTCGTTAGCAATTTGGTCTTTTTGTAATACACCCAAGAGTTTTTTTCCTTGTATGATTTGCTATTATTGCGTTGTCTTTTTGCCATAGACCTCCTTAAGACTTAGAAATGGTGGGCTACCAGGTGCAGAGCTTGACAGTCTCTCTCACCCTAACCCCAGTAAAGCCACACCTCCTTTTGGCCTCCACAGCCTCCTTGAGACTTCACAGGGCTCTGTGAATATGCTTGTGAGTCTGAAACAGACTCATGTGTCCCACCCCTCCCCCAGCAGCCCTCCTGGAGCAGTTCACCATTGCCTTGCTGGGTGAATGTTTCCCATCCTCTGCTGTTCTGCTGGTCAGGTTTAACCACCCTGCTCCATTAGCTAAGCAGTTATCCTCACATCACCCCACCTTGCTGCACACACTGGTCACCTGCCACAGTTTCTCCCAATTAACATCTGCACAGTCCAGTGAAAGGTCAGAACGCACACATAGTCTCCTCTACCCATTTAGGGCCGTTCACTCTCGAATAGTGTCTGAGTAGGCTGCTATGGTGTCTGAACCCTTATGAGGGTTTGAGGTAGTCTGAAGGACTCCAAGCTACTCTCCAAGTAACAATCTCCCCTGCCTCACTCCTTTTTTTTTTTTTTTTTTTTTGCTATGTATGTTAAAAGACCAGAGCGGTCTAATCCCTTTGTAAACATTTTAGTTGCCTCCTGCAGTTCCTGAGCTGAAATTTCAACCCACCAGCCTCCAGGTTCCATTGGATCTGGCTCGATTCCTATCTTAGCTCCATCCATCTGAACCCCCACATGTGGCCCCATCCACCCTATCCTACCAAGATCCTCCCAGTGCCCACTTGCTCTTAGGAGATTACTACTACCCAAA